>WBMZ01004595.1:0-43597 GCA_013400975.1 Atrichornis clamosus | reverse complement strand
AGGAAGGAGGGAAGGATGGAAGGAAGGAAGGAAGGAAGGAAGGAAGGAAGGAAGGAAGGAAGGAAGGAAGGAAGGAAGGACAATTAAAAGTACATAGGATAAGAAACTTATAAATCTCTTTTCTTTCCATTTTGCTTTCTTTATATCTCTTTCTGGCTCTGATGGCACCAAATACAAGAACTGTGAATGCAGGTAAAATACACATGTCCAAAATCAATTTTGTTCTTTGTTCCATTTTTGATATGGTATACTTACTGTATCAACTTTTATATTGATAATATCATTTTATGTGACCTATCTCTAGTTACCTTATGAAAGTCATGGAGGACTGTTTTAGAGTTCTTGGAAGAGCTAAGAACTGCAATGTCTTTTATTTGGAGTGCGTTTCACAGTGTACTATGAAAAAGTTTTCCAGTCATTCTTAAGAATTCTGTTATATCATGGGAGCAGAGAGATCCATTTTTCTGAGTCATTTATTGAAATTGATGCCTTATTTTTCACCCTTTTGTGACTTGCACCAATCTGTTCTGGGTCCTGTCAATGCAACAAAAAAATACAAAAGCCAAAAAAACCAAAACAAGCAAAAAAACCCCAAACCAACTAACCAAACAAACAAAATAACCCCCAAACCCAACAACAACAACAACAACAAAACCCAAATAAACAAACAAAGAAAAAAGTGCATTTTCTCTAATAATAGTGAAATTTTTTCTTACTTTTTATGTATTTTTCTCTCCTCACCATGTCTGCTTCCTTTGTTTCTGTACATGACCTCAACTGCCTGAATTAACAGTGGGACACTGAGCTGAAAGTTGCCTTTACTACAGGAAGACATTGAGGCACTGGAGACACATGGATTCAAAGATCTTTGTGAATTGGCAGTGGCATGCATGCAATTTTCAAGGATTCTGGAAGTAGGTAGTATAAGGAAGTGATTTATAAATTAGAACCTTAATCTCTTAGTTGATTGTACTAAACACCAGATTAGTTTGATTGTTATTTTGAATTACTCTTGTTATGTGATTATAGCCAAGCTTAAGTATTCACATTAAAATAGCTCCAGCTTATAAGGGATTCTCTATCACATCAGGAATAATAGAACCTCTTGACTTGTTCAAATTTGGGCTTATCTTGTAACCCTGTATTCTCCTCTTCAGTTCTACAAATTTGTTTTTGAGACTGTATATTCTGTTTTGCCACTAATATTTGGACTTTCAGCCACACTGAACATTATTGCTGACTCTTCCTTACCATTCATATCCCACTGCATCATGCAAATTGCTTAATTCCCAGATGTAGTGGGTTGACCCTCTCTGGTTGCCTGGCACTCTCGTTCTCAGCTGGACTTGGGGGAGAAGAAATAACAAAGGTTCATGGGTTGAGATAAGGACCAGGAGAGTTCACTCAGGGGCTGCAGGGGGATCTCTGCTCCCAGTGCCCTCCCAGGGGCACAGCTGGCTCTCCATGGGCTGCCCCACGGGCTGCAGGGGAACCTCAGCTCCAGAGCCTGCAGCAGCTCCTGCCCCTCCTTCTGCACCGGCCTGGGGGGCTGCAGGGCTGCTCCTCTCACACACTCTCACCCCGCATTTCTGTGGCCACAATTACATCTGTTAACAACTTTTTTTGATTCATCTTCTTAAATATGTTATCACAGAGGCATTACCACCAGTTCTGATTGGCCCAGCCTTGATCTGTCTTGGATCCAGCTGGCATTGGCTCGTCGCGGAAGCTTCCAGCAACTCCTCACAGAAGCCAACCCTGTAGCCCCCCTGCTACTAAAACCCAGCCACAGAAACCCAATACTCTAGGATGTTCTGCATTTATCATCATGACATACAAGACAGACAGAAAATTAAGTGAAAAACTTAATTAAATTAAGTTAAAATTAACTTAAAACTTCATTAATTAAATGAAAAACTTTAACTCAACTTCCCAAACTGTGCTTTGGAATTAAAGGATAAAGTGGAAAAGAAGAAGCCTACAGATTTGGGAATTTTACCTAAATTCAGGATATTCCCTTATAATTTGTTAGTTCAAAATTGCCTGTAGACACAGGCAAAAAGAAAACTGCAGCAAAAACCTGTCTTACTAATTAAAACACCCCTGAAGCATAGCCAGTAGGTGAGATATTTAACAAACATTAAAGAAATTGTAAAAGATTTATTTCTCAGACAAACTCCCTTGATAAACTCTGAGGTTTTAAAATTATTTTCTGGAAATCAGACATCAGACACAAGCTCAGGAGTTTCAAGGAGGTCTCTGGGCAATTACTTGCACTTAGACCAAATATGCTGCCTCACAGCTCATTGTGCCATCTCAGTGCCCTCAGAGTGTTTTCCTCTCCTTTTAGTTTGGATACCTACGCTTAAGGACAGCTCTCTGATATGACTCAGGCATCTAAATTTTGTTGAGTTTGTTGTGATAAAGGACTTGGGAGAAGCATCTAGGGGTTCTCTGTTCTTGAAAGCTGCTTTTAATCCAGGACTCCTGACACTGTGTTTTCTTCAGCTGTGTGAGCTCTGCTGCACGGTGTTGCAGACATGCCCATGCCTGGCTGTGCACCCTGTTAATGCAGGCCTTTTCCTGGATGCTGACCTACAAATCTGACTTCCCAGATTGATGTCAGACAGGGCTCACTGTCCTGGATGTTACTGGCTATCACAGGACACTCTTTTGACCCAGGTTACTGTCTCCAGATCTGATCCTGACCCTGGATTGCTTATTCTCCTTGGATTTGTGTCGGCATTGGAAACCTGTTTGGTGACCACTGGATGGTCACCTCAGCCTGGCCACCCTCCCTGGACCCTCTCTACTCTCCCTGACTGGACACTGTGGGACTATGTCCTTTGTTGTTGAGGCCACTGCCCTGTCTGACTTGACATCATATCTGAGATGAAATAACCCCACACACCTCTTGGGTGCTGACCAGAAAAAGAACAGCGTTGCAGAACCTGAGGGTTCCTGATGGGCAAAAAGTTGAACACAAGCTGGAAGTATGCCTTTGCACAGATGAACATGACTGCATTCTGGGTTTCATCAGTAAAAGTGGAGATTGCAGTGCTAGGGAGGTAATTATTCCCCAGCATTTGGCTCATGAGAGAACTTTCTTGGGCTGCTGCTTCCCCGTGCAAGAAGGACATGGACACAGTGGAGTCAATGCAGCAGAGCAGCTCCAGGATGAGAGGACAGGATAACGTGGATGACACACCATGGATAACGTGGGTCTGATCAACCTGTGGAAGAGAAGACTCAGGGAGATCTTACAGTTGTCCTTGGAGGTACAGAACAAGAGGCAACAATCATAAGTTGTAACTTTGAAAACTCTAATTAGAGATAAGGAAGGAAAATCGCCATGAGAGGGATCAAGCACTGAATCAGATTGACAGTGGTATGTCAGTCCTTTGAGAAATTCAGTACTTACCTCTACATATGACTTGAGCAACTTGTCCAGTTGAACATGCTTTGAACAGGAGGTTGGACTAGATGAACTCTGGAGGTTTCTTCCAAACTAATTTATCATTTTCAGACAAAAGAACTTCATGACCAGCTATCTATCAAGATAACTTGCTCAGAATTTTGTGGTGACAGATGAAAGCACATGTTTTCTGGAGAAGGACATGAACTGCTGTGTGCATAGAATTTCCTCTAAGAGGCCTCAAATGAGTTAATTTGCCTTCTTTTGCAAGTACAGATGATTGAAGACCACCTAAGTTGTAAGCTAGGACATTCACAAAGGTATTTAAACCATTCTTTCCAAGTTGATATTTCAGTTAATTCTGATTAACAATCTCAAACCTGATTACCTAAAGATCTCTCCTTCAACAGGAAAGATGCGTACTTGAACCCTGCATTTTTGCTTCTTGAGAGTGCTGTAATTATTGGACTCTTCTGCTGCTCAAGGCCCAGTATGTGGATGCTTCTGGTTGTTATGTCCAAAGTTTAAATCACACTTATGTAGAACATACAAATTTGGCCTGTCTGGGATTTCAAAACTTCTTTCTTTCTCTTTTGTAGGATGGAGATTTTTCTCAAGTGGTTAAGCAGGTGTCATTGTAAAAAGTTACAATTTAAAATTTTAAAATTCAGATGGATTTAATTCATCTGGCTTCTGAATTATGTGACTAGTAATTAAGGATTCTGTAGACTTGAAATCAGGTACCCTATGCTACCTTCTGAGATTTCAACTCACTAACTTTTGGAACACCTTCTGGTTTAAGGCAGCATCGCTAATCTACAATAAAAGATGATAACTACAATTCCATATTTTGACACAAACATTAACTTCTGAAATATAACACCTTAATTCCTCTTAAAGTTAGGAGCAAGCTCCCAAACCTTTATATAAAAATGAAGGAGCTTGAGTTTTAATTTTCAAATAAAAGCAGAGAAAATCCAAGATTGCCTGTAGTAAAAGGCTATTTCTTTCATTCCTTCTACATGATAAAGACCATGGACTTCAGCTGTTTTTGTGTTGGGTGTAAATTAAATGCCAGCTGGTTTCAGGGAAAGCATCTTCCTTACTGCAATATTGCCCAATTAGATGACATACTGCAATTGCAATTAAAAAGTCAACACTTGCCACAGCACAATATGAAAGATATGACATAGAAAAATAAAGCAGTACATCAGATACTATGGTTTAGTGACTGTAACTGATGGCATTTTAATGACACTTATATTGTGGTTTTAAGCCTTCATTGGAAATATCTAGTAGAACTAGATTAAAGTAGCAGTCACAGTTATTCTGTGTATTATACTATTCTGACTTATCCATTTAGCTGCATAATTATTGTTTAGTTTTGAATATGAAGTCAACCCATAAGATTTCAAAACATGGTCTGCAAGATGATGATCATTTGGGACAAAACCAATGCAATTTGAAGGAAAAAAAAAAAGTAAACTTAACTCTATGTTGATATATCAAAGTGTTTCATTTTACTTGTCCATAAACTATTTTTAATAGAGAAATAAAGTCTGAAGAAAAACTACAATCTAAAACTCCCATTTGTATGAAGATAAAAATATTTCCCCTTCAAAGCCAAAGCTTCATCAGGCCTAATATTTCCCCATGGGAAATTTTTACTCCTGATAAGGGAAAATGTTTAGCCTATTATGGAGACTCAAATTTAATTATATCCTCTTTAGGAGAGACAGAGGTGTAACAATTTCAAAAATTATTATTTTATTTTTATGATACTTCCTGTGGGTGGTTTTTAAGCCATTATATGACAAGGAAAATTCTGTGAAGACTATTTCACTCTGTCATAAATAAGCCTTCTTAAAGTAGATGTATCTAATCTTGCAAGTTTCAGGAGAGTTCCCATTGTCTCTTTTGCTAAGCTACAATTCATTACAAATATGGCAACTACCATGACTCATTTTTCATTATTTATTATGTCCAAGCCCAGTCGTGGATTCTACATGCATTTTCAGGCATCCAGCCACAGAGATTTATGAGTCAGTGCAGCCCTATTTATGGGTGGAGTTTGGCTCAGAAGATATTCAGTATAATGAATGAGTTGTTATGTTTGGTACCAAGCAGGTATTGGGACAATGCTGAAGAAATAGAAGAAGAGAAAATAAAAAAAAATCAACACCTGCTCCGTGATAAAGCATAGGTCTAAATACTGAAGACCTTCTTTTTTTTCTTTTTCTCATTATTTTATTTCTCCTCAGGCACCAGTCTCTGGGAATACTGAACTTTTCTGCTTCTTTTTTTTTTTTTTTTTCCAGGATGAATGGAAAGTGGATAAGGTTTATCTTATTATGATATGATTTTTTGCCACAAGATAAAAACCATGTCATGCTCATGTAAAGGACTAGGAGTTCAACCTCCTAGAATTTGTGCATTTCTGCACAAATAATTGTTGAATGAGTGTCTCTTGACTTAAAACAGATTCTTACCATAAGACTATTTATTGTGTTTGATTAATTGGAATTTGAAAATACCAATAAGCGATTTAAATTTAAATAATCCCACACAGATAATCAGATTTAGGTCCTGGACCTGCACAGGACACCCCAAGAATCACACCACGTTCCTGAAAGCGTTGTCCAAACACTTCTTTAATTCTGTCACGTTTGGTGCCCTGATCCCTTCCCTGGGGAGCCTGTTCCAGAGCTCAGTAACCCTCTGGGGGAAGAACCTTTTCCTGATATGCAACCTAAACCTTTCCTGACACAACTTTAGACCATTCCCTCAGGTCCTGTCACTGGCCACCAGAGAGAGGAGGTCAGTGTCTGCTGCACCTCTCCCCCAAATTTCCTTCTCTATCAACCCTACTCTGCTGCCACCGCAGCAGAGCAGGGGAAGGGCAGGATGAGCCTGTGGCTATGCCCTCCAACTCACAGCTTTGTGCTTGACTTAAAGAAACACAACAGGCCTGTAGCACCTCCAGTGAAACCTACAGTGGGTCTTGGTGCAGCTGGGAATCGACCAAGATGTGCAGCTTTGCTCCAGGAGGGTTAATCACCTGGTGGAGAAGACATAAAGAGCTAAGTGGCAGCAGCACTTTTACCTCTTCTGCTCTTTAGTCAATGACTTTAACTGTGGTCCCTGTTTTGTCTAAAAAGGAAGACTGGACACTATCTGAGGCTCTTATTTGAGCTGCCTGAAGACACACAACGTCAATCAACTTTCTCCTCTTCAGTTTCTTCCCCACTGAACAGGGAGACCTGCAAAACCCTTCAAGTCAGTTAAGCATCAAACTACTTTTGATTCAAAAAGCAGACTCATACTCAACATTTTTTCCTTCTTCTAAAAGTCACGTGGTACAATCTGCTTATTTTTTTAGATGACTTTAGCTAACATTGAAAAATCAAATCAGCTAATTAAATTTGATTGCAGGTCCACATGGTGGACAGAGGGGTAGGTAGATAGGGTGGACCCTAGTGGAGATATGCCAACATCAATAGGAAATAAGAGCTCCTAGTTCGTCTCCTTTGTTCCCTCAAAATTAGTGAACGCCAAGTGAGCTGGCAGGGAAAAGAGAGAAGATAAATCACCTGGCTACGGACCTGGTGAAATGCAAGCACATTCCACTCTTCTGTTTCTTAATAAAATACACACCAGTCCCCAGGAGACATTGGTAGGGACTCGGGAGAAAGTCATTTTTAATGGGTTCATTTCATTTATGAATGGAACACTTTCTCCATTCTTCCCCCCTCCCTCTTTTTGACAAAATCCTCAGCTTCTTGAGACGTGAAATTGGTGAAAGAAAATACAGTTTGGGACCATTAATTATGCTTTCTTATTGAGTATATAAATTTGATGTCAAGCAGGCCAAGCTGAATGGTATATATTTATTTCAAAAATATAATCTCTGTGAGGCATTGCTGCATCATCCTATTGATTTAGGTATTTTTGTTATTGTACTTGATGTTTTTATGAAAGGCAGGCTATTAACAAACTAAATTGAAAAACTAGTGAGTCAGACTTTTCTTGGATTATCCTGAGTGCTACTTGCAAGCAGCTTTAAATTGGAAAATATTGTAAAAGACTTATTTTTTTTTAATGGGGCAGTCTTCTCTTTGCAATCCATAAGCCTTATTTGTTGTAGAGAAAAAAAATAAAAGAAAGCAAAAACAAGATAGAATTCTCATGCTCCACTGCAAGTTGCCTATTTTCCTCTCCTATCTATAAAAATGTTAATCTTTCCATTTCCAAGGGTCACTATTTTTGACCTTGTTGGACGCTTGTATTAAAATCCTGTGTAAAACATGGTCGCCTTAAAAGAGCAACATTGAATATTTTGTGCTCATGCAAACAGCACCTAAGAAGTAGCTGTTTGCTGCTTTATTTTCAAACACAAATCTACACAGTTAAACCTGGGAAGAGTGGTGTCAAAGAAACCAAACAAATGAGGCTGACTCTTTTGGTGCTGCCTGGGACTACTTCCTTTCTTTCTTCCTCACCCTCTCTCTATCATTGCTCATGGGTTTTGTTCTGAGTTCCATGACCAAAGAAAGGCAAATATTTAAGAGGAAAACTAATAAAAACTCTAAAATTTCTGTTATTTACTTTGGGAAACCATAAAACACCACTTGAAAGTAGATCACCTGACAGGCTTGGAAGCCTCCGTACACATGGAAGGTCCAATTCTTCTTGCCCTTTCTTGTGTGACGAGGACAAATTGGTGAGCAGTGCCGCTGTATGGACTCCTTCAGTCTGTTTTCATGAGTCATGAGCAATGACAGGTGGTCTTTGTCTTTGGAAGATGGTGGCAGCTCAAAAAGCAAGGTTAATTTTCTACCTTAGGCTGTAAGAACAGTGGAGTATTTCTCTCTCTTTCTTTCTCTCTCTCTCTCTCTCTCTCTCTTGCTCTCTCTCACTCTCTTTTTTCCTTCCAGAGAAGGCCAGATTGAAGTTCTACTCGTGGCAGACAGCAGTAAAAGATACTTAAAAATCATATAACAATTAAGGTAGTGACTGATACTATTGCCAGCATTCTCTCTCATAATTTGAAGGTCTGGGAGTTGTACAGTCAAATATGGAATCTTCATGTCTCACAGCCTTCACTGAACGTTTTCTTCCAATATTTTTCCCACTTGCCCTTTGAAGACACAAAATCTTTCAATGTCCACAAGACTTTGTGGTATTGAGCATAACTCTGTGCTGTAGGAGGAATCCCCTTCTGCTCTCTGTTTTGAATCTTTGCGCTCCAGCTATGGTTTTCAATTGGTGTGACATTTCAGAAGAACCAACAAGTAAAAAGCACTTTTCTCCAAAGTCTCAAAATGAGAAATTTGTAGGTAGGGTCACAGAACTTCATGACAGTTTGTAATTCTAGGCTAACTACCAGCTTGAACCAAAACAGCAAATACTGAAAAAGCATTATGAAACAAAATATTAGAAATTTCAGAAGAGATGCTGGCCTTATTGTAAGATTCTTTGGAAAAATTTGTAGATTTTTCAGTGATAAACTCAGCAAACTTACTTCTAAAGATTCTTGGATAATGCCCAAATAAAACATATATTGCATCTCCAGTTGTCTGGTCTGGATTTTTACCTGCACTTCAGATGTAAAATCAGACATGGCATGAACATGAACACTGAACCTTGGCCACAGGCCTGAATTCTACTCAAATACCTAAAAATGTCCTCATCCACATGGTATCCTGAAAAATCATTTCCATATGGTCAGTCTTTTAACTTTCATTTTACCGTCAAGTTTCTAATGACAGAACAAATTGAAGATAGTAATTCCAGCCTTTTAGAACAGTGCAGGGAGTTCTGAACTTTCTGTTTCCCTGTTTCAGGTCCTCACTGTTAATCAAGATAGCATAACACAACAAAAGGGAAAGTGTAGTTCTGATTTTAATTAGTGTAAACCTCAGAGGGATGAGAAATGTTTTCTGTGTCTCAGGAAGGTGACTTAACCCAGTGCTTTGTGTGTGTTTTATCTATCAGAACTGGTGGCTTTGCTGGCTGTAAATCTGACCTCGGTTACATGTAAAATCATACTTGTGGCATTAGTGCTACTGTGATTTCTTGGTAAATTGTAAGCAAGGCATCAAATTAAGCCTTCCTCCAGCTCACCCCTTTTCCCAAGGTTAATAGAAAAGTTGCAAGGAAGAAGGTAATGTGCACAAGCAGGATTGCCATCAGCTGGCAGCTGTCAGTGTTCCGAGCGCAGTCAGACTCCCCTGTCTCCAGGTGAAGGAGGGGGATGCCCATTGCACCCTCAGCTCTGGGCAGCGAGTGGATCCATCACCTCCTGTCACAAGTTCATTGATACTATTGCTGCCATTATACAGACAAAACTGCTGACAGAAGGATTTGGAAATCTGGCTTGTTTCCAGGTAAATCAAGTCTCAAGAACTGTTCTGTTCAGTTGATTTCCCAAGTTATGTTAAATGCTGTGAGAACACGTGAATTTTACTGAGGCAGAAAGAAAGGTAAGCAACATTTTTTTTTTTTTAATCCTTATCTCACCTTCTTGTCTCCTTAGCACAAGACTTTGAGACTTTGTAGTCCTCTGTTCAAAATGGCAGGATTTCTAGTCCTCCAGCTGAAGCAATATGTTGGCCTAACCAAAACAGCAACACATAGTAAGAATAACAGAACATTTAAAAGGTTCTACAATGAAATGCCTGAGAAATAGAAATACTGGCTCTTTGGCTCTTAACTAAATAGGGTTTTGATTTTAATATGCTCATGAAAACCTTTTACAAAATCTTAGCAAAAGGAAAATGTGAACAACCTAAAAGAAGACAAATTAGATGCATTTATCGGGTAGATACAGGTTAAAATAGTTTCCCATGTAGAATGTGTATATTTCAGAAACTTTGTTTTTCCAACAGGTATTGAAACACAGCAAAACATGATTATAAACACCTTTAAATTTGGTCTCAAGCTCCTTCTGGAATGCAAGGAATTCAGGGTTGTTGCTTCCATAACAAAAACTCTCCAGCAACCTCAGATAGAACAAACCCTGTTTCTCACTCAACCCTTTCTTCTACCTCCTGACACTTCACACTCTCTCAGCCTCAACAAGCAATACCAGAGTTTGAAGTTAGTTCCCTTCTCTCAAAAAAGTTCTGCCAGGGGTTATGCTGTGTCAGCAGCAAACTGGTTTTCAGAGCAGGGAAGGTAAGGAAAAATGAAGCTGAAGCCAGTACAGTGGGGTAGTCTCCCTGTGTGTCTTTGAAGGGTCACCATCAACTCAAAAATCACTCTTCTGCCTGAAGCTTCCTTATCACCTGCTGTTAAAAGTAGCACCGTCAAGTACCATAGCTGAGAGAAAGCATATACGTGGAGTTTTCCAGTGTATTTTTTGTTTATTTATTTGTTTGATTAGTGTCAGTTTGCTGCTTTCTTTCATTATCAATGCCGGGTCTAAAAGCTCCTTAATTATGCCTCTGGTAGAGTCCAATCAGTCATCAGTTTGTGTGGGCTTTCATCTCAATGGAAGGGATGGGTTTGTGTGTGACTGTGGGTACAGGGACAGCGACAAGGACGGGGAGAACACGACTCAAGGAAAGGTGAAGAAAAGATAAAAATAGCAGTCACCTTATAAAAATTAACCAGATACACAGAGAGCACCACTTTTTGAGCACAAAATTCAGGTGAAGAGGCACAGAGTAGGTTGGCAGCAGATTCGTGAGTATAATCTGTCAAGAGATGGTGCACTCAGGAAGTAGCTTTTGCTTCTGACTTCTGGGTTACCTTCTTCTACTGTAAGGTGGTATTTAGGAGCCAATTTTACCACAAAATAATACTAAACTCTTTTATACAAGGAGAGGTTTTTCATGCTAGTAAATGGAAATTGGAGACCAGCTGTAGCAGAGCTTTTTTTTTTTTTTTTTTGACCTATAGCAGTGTATTAGGAGAATTATATTTTACAAGTAAAAGGGAAAAAATACCTTAAATGGCAGCCTACCCCCCAAGGGAAACCTGACTTCAGTAGTAAACTTTAACTCAATTTCATCTCCTTTGAAGTCAAATCTACTTCAGTTTTGCTTAGTTCCTTGTTTCCTTTTTTTCCCCGTCCCTTAACTTCCCCCCACTTTTCCCACTGACATTTGTTTTGAATAACATCCTTACATCTTGTTTAATTTTTTTCCTATCATTAAAGAAACAAAAGACCACACTCTTTCCATCCTCCCCATCTGCTTGAAGATGAAAACTATGAGCTTCACTTACCCTAGAAAGGAAATAATAATAATAACAATAATAACAATAATAACAATAACAATAACAATAATAATAATAATAATAATAGCATCCTCCATTTAAATACCGCCTTCCATCTCAAAGTAGATCACATGTCGGGCCAATTTGTGTTTTCGGTTACATGGCTATGCATCAAGAATAACTCTGCCCCAATTAGTAGTGTCTCTGTGGATTTACCCCAGAATTTATTTCTATAGTATTTAGGTATGTAGAGGCCACTGCATCAGTCTTCTTTCCTCCAGCAGTTGTTCAGTTTTCACCAGCAGCATATCAAGTCCACAGCCAGCCCGGCCCTGTCCATACATGTTGTCTGTCATGGCTTGAGCAGAACAACAACCTCTTGCTGCACAAACTATCAGTGTTAGTCTGTAATCTGATGGTGTCAAGGATTCTGGAGGCCCTGGACAAGTTTTCTTTGATCTGGAATACGTAGGCCAGTAGTGTGTGCCTGTTTTACAAATCCCTCCGCACTGCACCCTATCAGAGACGGGGCCCTGTCAGATGCAGACCTGTCTGAAGAGCCAAGCTGATGAAGGTTTGGGTACTCCCAGCCCTCATTATTACACAGTAGTGCAGGTAGAAAAGAATAACATAGACAATAGGTGCAAATGGAGCTGTTAAATGGCCTGGGCAGGATGCCAAGGATAGGATTTCAAACCACTTTCCACTGCTCTGCCTCTCTCTCCCTTCTATGTCAAATCAAAGATCTGGGGGCACAACTCTTTTTTCCCATTGTTTTATAATGCCTAGCATGGGGATGATGCTTCTAAATGTTAGTGCAAGAAGTCAGAAGTTATGTTCAAATGTTACTACAATGTCTGTACAAACTGGAGGATGAAGGAACAACTGTGCTGAGGTGAACATTTTGATGGTACACTCACTGCGTGCCAGGTTGAGGCCAGGGCATATGTCATTCCCTGAATTGTCTTTGTTTCCATGCAATGAAGCCCCAGCACAGGGCAGGAGCAGATTAACTTTACAAACTCAGTCATATGTCTCTCAGTGTAAATGCTCAGGGACAGAATGGTGTGAAGAACAGCAGAACGCCCTTGCTCAGCAATCTAGGCCCAACTCGAGCCCCTGCCTGAAATCTTTCAAACTAGGTTAACTCAGTCATGCTTTGCTTAAGAGGACAAGGATTTGTGTTTTGTAGTATAATCTCTCATAGTTATGTCTTGCCCAGACATTTTCAGGAACCACTTAAAATGTACCCTTGGATTTGTGGGCTCTCCCAGAAATCTCACCTGAATTCCATTCATATTTATCCAGGAAAGCTTTCCTGAAGATCAGTCCAGAAGTGAGTTTCCTCTTGGTATTTCTGGTACTCTCTATTTTGCTTCTTGGTTGAAAATAGCATGAGAATAATCTATTTCACAGAATTTTCACATGAAAATCAAACTTAAAACTGAATGAAGCTCTTTCTAAATTGGAGAAAATAGTGTTTGGATCCAGTTCAGTTTGAAGTTTGAAGGGTGAGGATAAGGAGGATTTATTCTATCCAGAGAAATTGGTTTGGTCACCCTCAGCTATAGACTGTACAAAATTCACAATATCAAGTAGCTAGTTCTTGTATAAATAGATTGTACATTTACAAAGAGAAGGATTAAAACCATCTTCCTTAATTACATCCTATAATTCATACCAGGATAACCTTGTAAAAGATCAAACAGTAATGGGGGCAGAAAGGGCTTAGTGTACAGCACAGAAGAATAGCAAGAGTTTGCCCTTTCCAATATACAGTCTGCAAAGAGTCACGCAGGACATGACCACTTAGAAACTTAAAGAGGAGAGAGAGGGGACAACAACTGTTGCAGGGCCTGAAGTTGTAAATGTTTATTCATGTAGCAATCAATTCTAGCTAGCTGCCTCTGATGCAGACACACACACATATGTGACCTCTCTGTATCAGAACAGAGCTCAATAATTTATAGAATTCTCTACACAACATCTTTATGAAGTAGGATGGTTTTTTTTTTCTTTTACTCTCCAGAGTAAGGGGATGAAGTGCAAAGAGACTAGCACTGAAATGTTTTCTATTATAGGAAATAATTTATGTCCTCAAGATACAGGAAAGAATTTGGAATTTTCCAACATTTGTTACTTTCTAGAATATGAGTGTGTATAATTTGGAGGAGTTAGAAACCTGTATCATAAAACAAGGTCAGGCTCACTCTAAATTGTCTTTTTGTGCCTCCACGTAGCTTTTTAAACTGCAGTGAGAGTGGATCTACTCCTCTACCCCATAGTTGACTTGATTCCATAATGTGTTATTGATGCGTTCATCCACAGAGTGGGCAATTTAAATCTGCTTTCTTTGGACTAAGGATCGCATACTCCATCAGTGTTCATTAGTCAAAAAATGAGCAAGCAAAAGTTTTGTCATTGCCACATCAAAAAATTACCTAGTTTCAGAACAGTAGTTCCATTTCCCTTAGTGCCTGTACTTTGTGCAGCAGTACAAGTTCAGCGTGGATCAGGTGAGGGCACCAGCCCTTTTGCTTTAACTTAGGAGAGAAAAATGACAGATTTAAACTTTAAGGCTGGTCCTATCCCACCTATTAAAGAACACAGATCTGCCCTAAAATTAGCATTGTAATCAACCATCATAAGGCCTAAGAGTGCAAAGCTAATCCATCAGCACCCTTTGCTCAGGATTTAGCAGAAGTTTGTACAGGCCTATGATCAGCAATCTGCCCAAAAGCAGTTGTCAGAAGATATCCCAGTCTTCACGGTGGCTAGCTCTGCTCTGCTGCCTGCTCAACACATGGGCCTTCTAAGTCGCTGCCTACAAAGTCCCTGCACTTACAGACAGCAGATCTGACACTTGGCTTAAGAATTGCTTTGCTGGAAAGAGGCTTGAAATTTACCAAAGGTAGTCCAGTGCTGGAGCTGAAGGATGCAATTTGTTTGCTGTGTACCTTACCTCCAGCAGCTGGTCTGGAGTCACACAGGAAGGCTGAACAGAGATGAGCCTGTGTGTTTGACTAGCTTCTATCCCAGAAAAGGTTATAGTTGGAAAACACTAGCATTGCTTTTGCACCCTGGGGTAAAGATTATGCAAAGTTTTATTTGTCCTTTTTGTATCTTATATTTTATATGATTTTTTTTTTTGTCCTCCATAACTTCTACAGCATCTGAGTGCATCTCAGTTTTGCATCTCAGCTTCTCCATTTCATGTTTTTCTTTTAACTGGTGACAGTGATTCAAACATAATGTACTTTTCTTGTGATTTCATTGCTTCACATGACAGCAGAGGAAAAGACTCCAGCTGTTTATCTGCAGTAGGTAACAATTAAAAATTTAATTTCCAGAACCTGTCTGCAGGTGTGGTAGCACTGCCAGGAGAGTGAAAACAGGTAGTTACAATTTCTCTGGATGAATTTTCATCTCCAAACCCATATAGTCAGCTTTCAGAAGAGACACAGACCTATACTAACATGGCAGTGTGTTACTGTCCAGCTTCTTTCCTATGAGGGTCCACTGGCTACCAAACTTTGGAGGTGTAATGTACCAACAAAGTAAGCTACAGGTATGGGACAGATCATTTATTATCACATTTATCAGGGCTGTTTCTATGCTTGGGGTAGGAAATTTCACTTTCACAATCCCGAATTTCTGAGGCCACTCATGTTGGGCAATCATCTTTCTCTTTCTGGAAACCTAATCTTCAGCTAATCTTTTTGTGAATAAATTAATATAACCATTTCCTTGCAGCAACACTGGCTCTATCTTGCATAATGTTTCCTTAACTGCACCAATACCCTCAACTCTCTCTCTCACTCTCTCTAAATTATACCTTTATTCAGCCCTTATTTCCCCAGGTTTAACCAGAAGAGCTCTCTTACTCCTCTCTCAAGGAATGGATTATTCACAGCCAAATCATTGTTCTAGTCCAATCTAAACTGATTTTTCCTAAAACCTTTATTCATATCAGAATGGGGGACTGCATGAAATCACCAATTGACTTGTAAGATTTCAGTCATTCTTCCTTTGAATAGAATAATAATAATTATTATTATTGTTATTACTACTACTACTAACACTTCATGTTGGTGATTCACGGCTTCTGATTGGCTAAAAAACACAGTTTATATCCCTCATTTCTTTCCTCTTCTGTTATTCCTTAGAACTTTGAACATAGAAAACCAATGAGAAGATTTGTTCCTCAATACAAGACACTGCTCTACTTAATATGCCTCTTTCTAGTTCCAGTTTCTTCATTATCCCACTTCCTCTCTGCTAACAGTCTCTGGCTTTGAGTCACCAGCAGACTGAAACAACCCATTCCTGTTTCCAAGCAATGGAAAGGGAGCAGTGGTTCTAGCCTATCTGATCAAGAACACTGTTGCCCTCCCCTAATAATTCACCAGCCAGCTCCTTGCACATTTACAGCTCCTCATCTAACTCCTCAGCTAATCCCCATCCCCTCTAGCTTTGATAATAATTTATAGCATGGACCATATTAAATGTTTTCTTGAAGTCCAGGCAGATTAGATCTATTAAATTTCACTTGTCTAGAAAAATCAGTTATCTTATCATGGAATGGTATCAGTTCAGTTTGGCAGTCTATCTTTGGTAAAACCATCTATTTTTTCTTCCTTATCTATCTTTAATATTTTCTTTCAAAGTATGTTCTAAAACCTTGCTTACTATAAAGCCTAAACCCATTGGTCTATAGTTTCCCAGGCCAGAGATCTGATTTAAAAAAAACAGGGTGATTTTTGCTTTCAGAGAAACTGCAAGAAATTTCTCCCAAACTGGCCCAGCTGAGGAGGAACAATCTGTGCAAAGAATACAACATGTTTCTTCCTGAGACAAACGATGACCTCCTCAAGCACAGGTGATCATGAAAAGCTCAGTCTTTTGAGTGTCAGTTGAGCATCCTTGGCTTATGCAGTTCATGAACTCACTCCATAGTGTTCCTTTTCCCATTGTCTCTGGCTTCTGCATAGGACTACTGCTGTCATGCCTAATTCTGTCCGGTTTGATTTCAGACAGAGGAAGAAAGAAAAGAAAAGGAAAAAAAAAGAAAAAAGGGGAAAAAAGGGCAGAAGGTGGGAGGGAAAAGGGTATTAAAAAAAAATGAGGAGAAGGAAGAAAGAAGAGTGACAGAAAAAGGGGTAAAGTGTTTAATTGAACTGTACGTGTCACTTTCAGAGAGCTCTATGATCTATACACACTGAAAATCTTTTACATCTACTCCTCAGATTGTCTCCTAAATAGCACAAATTGTTTTCTTCCTGGAAGTTTTAACTTCTCATACTTGCAACCACTCCAGTTTAACCATGTTTTTAACTGGAGACTCACTCAAAGAAAACATACTGAAAGATTCTTTCCTCTGTCCCAAAGATGGCTTAACCTTCACTGCATCAGTCAAGACTGTGTGTCTGCATCAAACTGCAAAGCTCTCTTCTCCTTTGCTGTCTCCCTCTTGATTCTGGGGTTTGGTTTTTTTTTTTAATTTTATTTTATTTTTTAGAGCTGCTTTCTAAGTTGCCTTGTTCCCATGACACTGATGAGTTTTGGATCATTCACGGTGTTTAAACCTTTCAAGAACATTTTCCACATGGAGAATCCTCTTAGAGTGAATACATCATTGTACATGATTATCCATGCTTAAAGGAACAATCAGCAGAACAATATGTCCTGTTCTCAGCGCTGCCTGTGAACTGTACTTTCTTCTTCCTATTTCTCACCCCTCCTAGCTTGTTCGAATTTGTTTGTCTGAATAATTGCTGGGATGGAAAGCAGCTGTGGGTAAATTGTCCATCAACAAGCCATAAAATTTTTCTTTGTTGAGAGGCAGTACATTTCAAAACAGTTTCAGTGTGAGTTTGGTGCTCTTTCCACCCCTGAGATAATAACAGAATCACAAGATCATGGCACCGTTTAGGTTGGAAAAGACCTCTGAGGTCATCTAATCCACCATCACTATCAACAAGGTCAACTAGAACACAGAGTCTGTCAACTAGAACACAGCACTTGTCAACAAGAACATTGCACTAAGTGCCATGTCCAATTGTTTCCTGAACACTTCCAGGGATGGTGACTCCACCACTTCCCTGGGCAGTCCTTTCCAAAGTTTACCAACCTTTTCTGTGAAGAAATCTCTCCTGATGTCCAACTGGAACCTCCTTTGGCACAGTCTGGGGCATTATCCTCTTGTCCTGTCACTAGCTGCCAGGGAAAAAAGCCAATTCCCATGTGGATACACCCTCCTGTCAGGGAGTTGTAGAGAGCGAGAAGGTCCCCCTTGAGCCTCCTCTTCTCCAGGCTGAACCCTGCCAGCTCCCTCAGCTGCTCCTCATCAAACCTGTGCTCCAGCCCCTTTCCCCGCTCCCATGCCCTTCTCTGGACATGCACCAACTCCTCCATGTCTTTCTGGTTCTGAGTTCTGTGGTCCAGATCTGGACACAGCACTCAAGTGTGGCCTCACCCGTGCCCAGCACAGGGGGATGGTCACTGCCCTGGTCCCTCTGGCCACACTACTGCTGACACAAGCCAGGTGCCTTTGGCCTTCTTGGCCACCTAGGCACACTGATGGCTCATGTTCAGCCACTGTTGACCAGCACTTCCAGGTCCTTTTCTGCTGCCTCTTTTTCCACTCTGCTCCCAGCCTGTACTGCTCTTTGTGGTTGCTGTGGCCAATCATTGCAGGAGCTGGTCAGAAAATGTCCCATTCTGGCAAAACCCATCTTCCTCAAACACTTTCCTGCCCTCTCAATCTCAATTCCTTCTCCTCAATCTCTTCTCCTTCTCAGCTTTCTTTGGACACTAAAAAAAGCCCCAAGGCTCTACATTCCCATTTTCCTTCCTCTTCTACATAGCTTTCATCACAATGATCTGTGCTTACTATTGAGAAGTCTGCTCAAAAAAGGATGAATCTCTGGAACTTGTGGTTCTCTCTCTATAACTCCCCATGCACTATGAATTATTTCTTAGGGTTTTTCATTAGAGGCCTGGTACAGGTCACAATGCAGCCATGAGCTCTTCCCTCTTCTGCTCTATCGGCAGAACAGTCTTAAATTCTAAGTCAACTATAGTAAGTGAAACAGTGACAGATGCACAAACACTTGAATTTTGTTAATGTTTGTGAAATGGTTTCCTCCAAAGAGTTCCCCCTTAGCAAGCAGTGTCAGAATTACACCCTGCTCCGAAGCATTATGGAACCTTTCACATGATGGTTGTTCCATTCCTGTTTGAGTCAATCCCGGTTGTGCTGACACCAGTAGTGCAGGTGTGCTTTAAAAATGTTTCTCTCTTTGTCTTACTGGGCTCACCATAGCGATTCCGGCAGACCATGGTAGCCTCCAAAAATCTGTTTCAGGGTGCTGTGCCTGTTAAACTATACAAATATATCCATGTCATCCTGCATCTGACTTTAGCCTCACTGTTTCCCGTTCCTTCCTCCAACCTTGCTGTCGGTGATGTTTTGTTTTTTTTTTTTTAAATAAGTGCCTTCTTAACTGCTAAAGAACTGCTTGTATAGGGATTTTCCACTTGTCTCTTGTAGAATCTATACTGTGTTTAGAAAACATTAAGGGATGATTTTTAACTTGTTGGTTATTTCTTTTTTTATTACTTTAAAGTTGAAGTTGTGTGCCTGTCTGTCTATCTGTATCTATATCCATGAAATAAATCTGCTAAATCGAAACATCCATTGGAAATCCTTTCTAGGAGTAAAAAATCCTGAAGATTCAACTTTCTGGTTTTGAAATACATTTTAAAGTTACAATTATTTTAACAAACTCTGTACTTTTACCTCTGTTTACGCTTTATTTTTTTTTCTCCAAAGAGAGAAAAGCTATATGCAGCCTGCCCTCTTCCTTCAGGCACAGAGGTGTTTTCAATGTTTTTCCCTGTGTTCTAATATTTCTACAAAATGGGGAGTTCATGTGACAACAACAGCCAAGTCAGTGTAAAACTTACATTCAACTTCAAGTTCACAGTTCAGTGGAAACAACACTCAGCTTCAAGTTCCTGGGTTTTTCTTTCATAAAGCACATATTTTTCCTTGAGCAACAGCAACAGCTCTGATTCAGACAGTAATAAAAAAAAAACAAAACAAAACCCTTCATTATAAAATATAAATTCTGAAAATGTAATACATTCACTTCAGCTGTTTATGTTTAATACCTCAGCCAATTATAGCTAGCTAACAAATGGATTACTATAAATACAAATATGTTTTTTCTTGTCACATTATCATGCGGAGGGGTTTTCTGTTTATTTGTTTTGTTGAGGTTTTTTTCTTTTCTTTTTCCTTCCACTTATTTTTTTTCTCATTAACCACTTATTTGCACATATTTTTTCACCACATAGGAAACCTGGGACATGTTTCAGGTTTTTCAAATTTAGTCATCTGTGCAAAGCAGACTTCTTAAGTACTTTCATAAATATTTTAGGTACATATATTTGTAATCACTGTAAATGTCTGCATAACTAGACACATACACACAAATGTGCACACATGTATGTGTCTGTGTGTATCCATGTAAAGTGTCCTATATATTATCTGCAGTCATTAAACAGGGATTCTGAACTTTATATTGTTGACTAGGGCAAGATCCAGTTCATTTAATATTATAGTGCAAAAAGCTGTGTGTTTGAATAATTAATTTTGCTTGGTTTCCTATACATTCAGTGCAGCAGGTTCCAGGTCCCATAAGTGTTGGCCTTAGGCTGAGGCTGTGAATGTTCTGGAAAATCTTCCCTCATCCCAGTACGTGGTGAGGATCCATGAATTACTCAACAGCTCATTTTTTTCATAATAAAGGTAGATACTTATCTAAGTACACCCTAAACTTTCTAACAGGGAAGAGACACCATTGCTACCACTAAGTTTCTGAACTACTCAGTTAGACTCTGTTGTTCCACTTTGTATGAAAGCTTGAAACTGAAGATTTTGCTCACACGAGCAAATTGAATTGCACAAGATGCTTTAGTATTCATGGGATTTGTCTCCTTGTTTGCTGTGCAGCATCACAGGTCACAGATAAAAATCAAGGCTGCGTCTCCATGATTAGGGAAGTGATTTTTGGTGTCCAGGCACTGGGACCTTCTGAGAGAAAAGGCATTGTATAAATGTGAAAATATCACTGATCGTTATTATCAATAATAATAATAATAATAATATTAAATAACAATCTGAAAGAATACTAACATTCTGGTGATGAAAAAAATATTTAGCCACTGGTCTTTTCATATTAATGAGATTCGATTTTTCAATCAGTATGAAGGACATCACCTGTGCTCCTTGCCTCCAGGTTTATCTACATGGGTGGAATAGATTCTGAAAACTAGCACTTAGAGAACTTTCTCAGAAAGATATTTCCAAATGTCAGCATTTTCTATTACTTTGTCATTGACTTCTAATGTGTTTTCAGAATGATTTGGTCCTTTCTTGGGCAAGGAAGAAAAATGGAAATCGAAAAAAACTTATATCATTCATTATTATGCAGCTTTCATATTGCAAAATACAATTTATAGCTAAAAACTCACCTTCCTTTCTGCTGTGCCACTTCAAATGTCCAATGCTAAACAGAAAGTGCTATAAAAATGTCTGCCCTCACTCTGTGAGATTCAAATAATTGACAATAAAGTGCAAAACTGTTAAACATGTAACCTTGGCACAAGTTCCATGGAATATTTATTCTCCCGCTGTGGTATTCTTCAGTTTGTTTTGTTGTTTTATTGGATAGTATTCTATCCAGTTGTGCCTTGCAGCATCCATGCACAAGTCAAATGCCTGCAGCGGGACACATGGCAGAAAAAAAGCGACAGGAGACAGCTCACAGGCACTGAACCTGTGTGCTGTGGGCTGCCTCCAGACTTCGGGGGTCTGTAACTCTCTACTTTGAGGGGCAGAATTCTGCCACACTGCCCAGGAAGGAACTGCAGGAATCATGGAAGGTCAGACGGGCGTGACCATTTCCTATGGCCTGCAACTCTGAGGCAGAAAGTTACCCCATGAAGCTTAGAGTCTGCTTTGTGCTTGGGCAGCTTTCTCTGCATGATGAGAAAGCTCAGGCAGGAGTCCGGGTGGCTCCTTGCTGGTGTAATATTGGGTGAGTAGCTGCTGCAATCCCATATGCAAGTGCTGCAGCCCTCAGTAGGACAATGGAGAATGTTTACTCTTCTTCCCCCTAAACATACTCTGCTGTGAGTTAAAACACTGCTTTTGCAGCCTAGCCCTATATACACCTCAAGAAAAAGCAGAGCTGACAATAAATTAAATCTGAAAGAATTATTATGCTTGAAAAAGATTTTAAGCATCCACTGAACTGCTTATTGGCTATTGTTCTTCTACCTTTGTAGGAATCTTTTTCCTCTTCCCAGGGCAAGACTGTGAATTATGATCCTACCGAGGAAAAACCTCTAAATGTATCACCCTCAGAAAAGACATGTGAAATATGATATTTCAAAAAACAATGGGATTTTTTTTCAGTTGTTGCAAAACTCCATTGTGGTACATTATGAAGGAGATGAAAACCAGGCAAATGGACAATGACAACAGTCATGACTGTAATGCAAAAAGATCAAAATAATACTAAGGCGTATAAAGTAATCTACTAAATTCAGTTATAATAAACAAAGGGCCTAGTGCACTGACTTCACTGATGCTGAGTAGGCTAATGTTTGATGGAACTGCAAAACAGAGCAGTATTTTCTCCTCACTCAAAATGGAGGATTCCCACGTAAAAGGCTACAGTACTCTTTACCCCTTGGTAAATCTGTGCTGCTGCACTCTTATTTCCATGACTGGGATAATCTTTTGGCTATAAGGGATCACTTCCTGTGAGTAAGACTGATTTCCATTCATGGTTCACTATCCCAGTGACCACTATCTGTGGTGTCACTGCACCCTGAGCAATGGCCTTCAGAACTGAAGGGAATTTCACTTTAGCCAGCATGTATTACACTTCACCAGGTGGTCCTAAAAAATCCATCTCCTCACTGCTACAAGAAGTAGCTTTAGTTAGCTAAATCATCTAGAGATGATCTCTGCCAGGAATTTACTCCTGTTTAAGTGCTTGCCTTGCCAATCTAAGTATCTTTGAACATAAGGCATAGGGAAAAGTATTACTTTAACCATTTTATTGTATTATGTAGTGCGAGGAAGGGGGGTTCTTGCTCTTTAGACTTTTTTTCTTTATTTTATTTTTCATTTCTTGCCCTTTTTCTTTCTTTTGCTCCCCATTTTGGGGACAACATAGACTATTCACACAGACTAGTAATGTTAATTACCAGTCTTATACAGTGATGGTGAGAGCTACATCTTCCCATGGGACAATTCAGAGTCCAGAGAGCATTCCAAATCACCCTCTGGATGCTTTTTTCCGTAGGCTTTTCCTTTGCCTGTAGAACAGAGACTGATACTTATAAGATTAACATTAACTTTTGTATGTTTTATGTTCCCCACCATCAAGGCTTTGTATCTTATTTAAACAATGGAACTACAAATTATTTTGATAAACTGTCTCAAGAAGAATGGGAAGCATGTTTCACTGCAAAAGCTTTCTTGTTGAAGAAAATATTTGCTTCTGAGTAAAGGATACATCTATAGCTTCCTGCTGGATTCAAAGCAAAATAACTCCTTTTCCTCCAACAAGTGGAAATAAATGAAGCAATGCAGAAGCTGTTGAGAAGAGGTTAACAATGAGAAGAGTCTTATACATGATGAAAATGCCCAATGTAACACTAGTTTTCAGCTCTTGATTATTTTAATTATAATAACAGTTTCTAGTCTTTCTCTTGGAAACGAAAAAGGAAATGTTGGTGAGATCTCCTTTGACCAAATTAAAGCTTTGATTTCACAGTTTCCTAAAACTTTTCAAGTACTATATTCCCAGAAAAATATTAATCCAATTTCCTTGTTACAGGAAGAGTATAAAGAAGAAAATCCAGTTTTTGTTCTTATTTGTTTCTCTAATCAGCATATTTGTGTCTAAGGATATGAATATTAGTGCTATAAGAATTTTCTTGCAACAATTAAAGGCTAAAATTAGCAGGACATTGTCCTCAAACAGGGCAGTGGATTTGAAGGTCCTGAATGTCAATTTTCTGGTTTAGACCTGAGATTGTTCTTAGTCAGAGATTCCATGGCAAGGAGAACGACAGCACAATCAGCTTTAATACAGGGCAGATTCTCAAAGGTGGGCTTAGGAACTCCCTCTGCTAAGACTGTCCCATGTTACCTACTTTTTCTCTTATAACACGATTCTATCAACAGCAAAAAATCCTTATAGCACTAAAGATTTTTTGGCTACCTTTGACTTATGGTGTGCCTTACCCCATGATCCATTTCTTTTCTCTGGATAGGTGAATATCAGAGGAATGATAATGTGGCAGGGTTGCAGATAATAATGGATTAGCCACCGCATATTTCACAGTGTGTCCTACCCAGACTTCAGTATCCAAATCACTCAATATAACTCTATCACAAAATGGAATTATTCTTTGTGAACTGTCTTCATTTTCAAAAGCTGCCTCCTATTTTGTTTGTGCATGGGGTCTTCTTCTTGGAATGCAACATGAGATATTTTTACTGAATATCTTGCATATGTAATGCTCTGCTCTTGTTTGGCTTTATTGATCAGTGACTCACAGAATCCCAATTGAAATATAGAACCTAATTTAATGTCCTTTTCTTTAAATAAGGATGGAGTATACAGCCTGTGAAAAGGAATTCTAAAAAGGCAATGATAGGAATAATAATAAGAACAATAATAACAATTTCTAAAATTCTGCTTCTTTTCACTACCTTCTTACTCAATTAGGAAGTGGTGTTTCTCTGATAAGACGGAGAAGCCAGTAATATGATAGGAAGTCATTAATACAATATAATCACAGCCTAAGATCAAACTCATCTCCTGTCTCTTTACCTTGTCAAGTGTTTCAATATTTTATGTTGTAATGTGATGACCAGAACTGATCACTGTAATCTAAGTGTGGATCTGACTAATGCATTGTATAATCAAAGATTTTCATCTGACTTAAATTCATTTGCATTTTCCTGCTCTTATTGTAAAAAGGCACCCCTAAGACTTAATGTGGTTAAAGATCATATTTCATCAGAGTTTCTGTTCTGAAAGGCTGTTAAATTCCTTTTTGGCCTTGAAAGTCTGCATCAAATGTTTAGTTATATTTGCTTTATCTCTCGCTTTCTTTTTCTCACTGTCAAGAATTTTTTTCCCCTCTCCTGCTCATATATCTTTTATATATTCTTTAAAATTTGCCTATTTATTTCCATGAGGACATGAAGGAAATATAAGCATGTGTAATTTATCTCTTTCTCTCCCCCCATTTTTCAAATAACTCCATTTTTATAAATTTCATTAATTTTATATATTATTATTTATTGCTTTCTTTTGATTGGTAACAACAAAGGTTAATTCCAGGTAATGATAAGAAGAAATAAAAAGATTGTGACCTGTACCTTCTCCCCTTTCTCCAGATGATATATGAGACCTTTAGACAAATCGGTGTTCAGAGCATATTGGTGCTGCCCTGCAGATCAGCAAAGAATTCTGTTCATAACATTGAGGTTGATCTATCATACTCTAATAAATCTCTCAGACACCTAAAATTCTTTTGTAAAACTGAAGATGGCTTTTTCACCCCCTCTTGGAATAATTTTCTGCTCATATATGAGATTAACATTGTCATGACACTTGTTAAATCAAATCTAGTGCCAATGGTACTTGGGATCTTTTTTTTTTTTTAGGTTTTCTTATGCACGAGAGATAGTCTTGTAAATATTTTCAAGCTATCATTCCCAAAACTTGCCATGTTTAGTTGCATGAAGAAGTGAAACTCATGAAATTATTCAGTACTTTTAAAATTAATCAAAACATTTAATTTGATCATTTATGTTTCATTTCTATACCAAGCTTTTCTTGGAGGTTTTGCCTGGTCTTATTATTTTGAGTTTTAAAAACACGTCTAGAACCACCAGAAAAATATGTCCCGGTTCACTCAGAAATCATGAAAATGTTATGGTTTCTCAGTTCCAAAGTTTTTAAAAGAATTATATAGTTCTGTTATTTTCTTGAAGTAACTTTTAGCTAGCTTGGCAGAAGGTAACTCCAAAGGGAATCTGCCTCTGATCTAGGGAATCTACTGTGCTATTCCTATAATGTGTGCTTTTGAATTTTTATCATAATATAACAGATGAGAGGTTGAATATTTTTATAACTACCTTGGCAGAAGACTTAAATTTCCATAGGTGAATTTCAGAGTATCGACAAAAATTGCAGGTCAGAATTGCCAATTGACTTGAGCTATAGCTCTGAGCTATTGGTTTGAGTGGAACAGCTAAAAACACATAAAGTTGAACACAAGCATGAGTGCCTACGGTAGGAGCTCAGCCACAAAACTTAGCAGAAGGCATTTATCCAAATCCTCAAGGGAAATTTGAAAATACTAACCAGGTACATTAAATCAACAATACTTTACACTTTCCAGAGTTTACATTAGGGCCACATTTTCACTTAAGGATTGTAAGACCTTCATTTCAAGGATATAACAATAAAGAAATAATATTAGTTTTATATGGCTAGGAGATATATAAATATATAAGAAATTAACTCCAAACATTTATAACATTTAACTGAAAATTATAACCTTCCTATAGCTTGTTTTTATCCATCTTTCTGAGTTTCATAGAAAAGATATAATTTTCTATTTAGTGTTCTAAAGCAGTGCAAAAAAAGCCAAAAAAAATGCTTTCATCCCCTGTTACATTCTCCAGGACTTTTTGCTTCTGAAGAGGCAATTTCTATGTTTCTCAGTGCTAGCGTAGTGGACTTAATAGCTGAGCTTCAACAAAATGACCAAGAACCCTGATATTTCTCTACTTAGTCACAATGGCACTTTAGGTTAAACAATCATTGGCTCAGTTGTGAAAAATGAGATAAATTAAAATAATTTTCTTTGCGAGGACCAAAGACTTGGCAAGTAATATATTGAAGAAATTTCCTGGACATAATGGGTTACATTAATTTTCAACTGCAAAACAATTCCTTCAGCATTATTTTTCAAGCAAGAAAAAAAACCCACACAACTTGCTACTTGCTGTATTTATTTCTTACTGAAAAGAGAAAACACATTTCAAAGAAGAAATTAAGAAAAGTATATCAGGAAATACTGCCAAAAAATTAATATAAAGTATTTCAGCTAATTGTTAACCCATTTTTCCTTCATCTAAATATGATCAGTCTTAGCTGAGATGGATAATAAAAAAATAATCACTTAGTTATTTTCATCTGAATATAGTTTTCTTTGGTTTTTTGTAAACAAACTTTTACAGAAATCCATCTATTCTTCATGAAACTCCTTCTTCACTCCCATTATAGTTCTATGTCATTTGAATAAGTTGAAAAGGATGCCATTTCTGCTGGAGGGTTCAGCTCTCAGCCTCTTCCTGCACAACAACTGATAACAAATATTGCTGTTCTCTGATCTCAATGGCCTCTCTCTACTCAATTTAAAATGAATGTAGTGATTACAAACATGTTTCAATAACTCTGGGCTTTATTCACTTCTGGGGTAAATTGGCATTGCTGTGTTGCAGTTAATGGAGCTGTGATGACTTTGATCAGTAGAGAATTCAGCCATCAGGGAGCCCATCACTCAAATTATCCCAGAAATTGCTGTTAATTGAGACCTCTGTGGGCAGTCACAGCAGAGAGGCCAAGGTGTGAACGAGCAAAGGTCTGATCTCTGATCCCTCCAAGCAGTGAGCAGCAGAATGAACAGAAGAGGAGCCAGAGCAGGTCACACCAAGACATGGCTAGCCCAGCGTCCTGCTTCCAGCAGCGGCCAATTGCAGCAGCCTGGAGGTCAAATAAGATTTGGACAAACATTTTCCTGATATGTTCTCACAGAAATCAATGGTTCATGTGCACAACAACTTTCTGAGTCTTAAGTGGCCTCTCTGTAGAGCAAGGCTTATTAGAATTTTCTTCCTTCAATATCTTTTCATCTTCATTTTGAACATGTGCATGCAGTTTTCATATACTACATTCTACATCTTAAATCTGAACTATGTAAAAAACCATTATATTATCAATATGCATATATGTGGAGCTTGCCACTGCTTATCATCTGAATTGTTTTTTGTGGCTAAACTGAAATTAAGTGTCTAGTTGTGCATTTAAAAATTAAAAGTGGACTTTTAGAAAGAAAAAAAAAACCCAGCACACAGGTATAGCAGTAATTTGTGGGGACCCTGAAAAATATTACAGTCTGTCAGTGACTAAATTAATTGTTCCAAGTGAATCCACCACCTTCGATATACTTCAACAGTGAATAAATATTCATATTTGTTTGAACCGGTGAAATTAATAAAAAAACTGCCTTGATATCTTGGGCTCCAGCGGCTGCTCTGATTGCTTAGCAATTATGGCATTTAAGAAATAAAATTTTAAAAAATCTGAAACTGTCATGAGAACATGTCTGTTGACAGTATTAGTATTAGCATTCTTGTCCTGCATGGTCAACATCAAAAGCAATCCTTACTGGGTTAGAACATACTTCTACTCTCAGCAGTATCTCTCATGTCAAGATATAAGAGAAGCCCTGGTTTGCTTTACATAACTTAGCCACATGACACAATCATTTCTCCCTTAAACAATACCCACCCACAAAACAAAACAAAACAAAACAACCCACAAAAAACCAAAACTAACCAACTGAAACAAAACAAAAAAAAACAAACAACGAAAAACCAACCAACCAACCAAACAAAACCCTGAAAAAAGGTGAAAAAATTGTCTTTTTCTTTTTTTATGGAAAAATGCCAAGATTGAAAAATGTTTCTCCATTCCAAGGCATGGCACAACTTAAATATTATCACTGAATGAATAAGCATTGAATTATTCAGACAGGAATTGTAAAAGTAAAAATGTCAACAAAAATCCTTAAAATTAAACAATCCAAGGGGAATATATGTCCATTTTTTTACAACTATATTTATTGTGTTGGAAAAATACATGGCTTTTCTTGCAGGTCATTTTGAAATGGAAATATCAGTGTAGGTTGACTGCTTCATTTCAGTTCATCAAATAAGGGCATTACTTAAAATAAATAATATTGATCAAAACACATTGTCAGCAAGAAACATCTTCCTTCAGAATTTTTAATATGTTGATTATTATCCTTTTCTGGGTATATTTATTCATGTTAATATTTGTACAACATCACTCTCTACCATTTCTTAATAGATTTTTAATATGGATATATTTATTGAATTTATTCTAAAAAATGGAGATAAAAGTGTATTGAATGGTGTTCATTTGTTTTTGATTTATTTACGGAACAGAGTTTTGAACTATTATGGGATGTCTCAAAGCGGACGATATCATATGGAAAAACTGTCTTCAAGTCTTTAAGTACAGTTCAGTCTCAGTTACTGAAAAATCCAATACAATTTAAACATGGAGTCAATAAAATAGTGTAAGAGGAAACTAGAGCAGAAGACAACAAACACATGGCGTGATTTCTATCCTGAACTGTGCCACACATTTCTTACATAGGTCATCTAGGTCCAGAATGTTCTGCCTGTTGCATAGGGATTTAATTCCCATTGTCATTAATAGCTGATGGAGGAAAAAGGCAAGTACAGAGAGTGATTCACCCCATCTCTGAGCTAAGTAACTGCCTGGAAACACCTATCCATGCTTTGTCCTGAAGACTGAGTCCGAGGTGACTGAACTTTTACTTTAGTATCTTGACTAACTGCATAGGGCCATGAGGATACTGAAGGGTCTGTCTGAAGGGATAGACGTGTGAGGAGCAGCTGAGGTCACTCGGTGTGCTCAGCCTGGAGAGGAGGAGACTGAGGGAACACCTCATTGTGATCTCCAATATCCTCAGGAGGGGCAGAGAAAGGGCAGACACTGATCTCTTCTCTCTGGTGACCAGTGACAGAACTCAAGGAAATGGGATGAAGTTGTGCCAGGTTTAGGCTGGATATCAGGAAAAGGTTCCTCCTCCAGAGGGTGCTTGGGCACTGAACAGGCTCCCCAGAGAAGTGATTGCAACACCAAGCCCGACTGAGTTCAAGAAGCCTTTGCACAATGCTCAGGCACATGCTGTGACCCCTGGGGTGTACTGTGTCTCCTGTACCCTGGGTTGGACTTGCTGATCTTGATTGATCTCTTCTAACTCAGCACATTCTGTGATTCTATAAGATTAGGTAGAATAAATCTAAGCCACAGTTTCTCAGAGCCTCTTAGAACCATTGTGGATATGCCTATCTGAAACTATACACTAATGGAAGCCATATAATTACTTTAGATGATAGCTAAATGTCATCTGGATAAGCTAATTGATGTCTGTGACAAAACAAGATCTTTATTTTCTTTGATATGTTTGACATGCAAGACAACATTGCCTTACCTAAGTTATTGAAAATTCAGATATGATTAAACTTTCTAGTGTGTTTTGATCCCAGGGAAGGAGATAGATTAGAATCTGAACAATTAGAATTTGGTATAGCCAGGGTGTTGTGTGATGAATGCTTTAGGAAAATACTCCCTGACACCTTCAGCAATGAGCCATGCCTAAGTTAGTTTGGTATAAATATTTCAGATACATGAATATGTGTTCAGGCATTTGTGAGACAAATGATAGAACAGAAAGGAAGTGTGCATGGGTTCAAATACCATACCAAGTTCTGGAGCCTCAAAAATGTATTTATTCTGAAGAACACAAAAGTTTGATTTACATCTAGTAAATGGCTACAAATTCAGCGGAATTTTTTAAAAAATTAGGAAATTTGCAAGACACGCATTAAAAGCTACTGAAGACTCTAAGAACATTGCAATGGAAAGGTTTTGCTAGCACTTTTCCTCCTCTCAACAGAGATTTTAAACTCGATCACTTCATGGTCACTGTGGCCAAGACATCTGCCAATCTCCACCATTTACTGAAGAGCAGGGCCAGTGACTTAAGAATATACAGAGGTAAATGGCTGGAACAAAACCAGATATTTGCACAAGAAAAGTCAGAATGTAATTTACCTTGCAAAAAATGTTGATATTTTCATATTTTTTTTCCTTTGAAAACTGTATTTTAGATAATTTGGGGAGGTTTTATTCCTGATTTTGAAAGAATAAAATTTTGCTATTAAAGTGAAAAGTTTTAAAGTAATTTTTTGTAAATTTTTGGTAAAACTAATACCTAATATAATAAAACACTTGGATTCTTTTAGGATTTACTATCACTATTTGGAGAACCTTAATATCAGGAGCAAAAACATATTTTTAACTAGTTAATGTCATGTCTAAACCAAGCTAGATGAGAAATACCCAGACTGGATTATAACTTCATCTAAAAAAACCCTGAGTTTTTATTTTATATTCACTTATTTTCATCAATAACTTTGTATTTTTAATTTTATATTTATGTTTTAATTTTAAAATTTTATTCTATTTATGTGCTTTAGGTCACCTGTATAGAATTTAAAACATTTTTGATCATTTTCTCTATTCAAATACAGTTTTGTTTTGCTCCTGATATATTTATTTCTCTTTTTGTAAGCAAATGGTGAAATTGATGTGTTCAACAATGTGTCCAACACCAAATCTCCTCAGAGAGGCAGGATTTGATGCAGTTTTGGGCTGATATCTCAAGCTTCAATATTTCTAATCTCAGCTAAGAGGGCTTTGATCTTTACTCATTGATGTAAAATTAACCAACCTGAATGTGTTTTGGTTGAGCTGAAGAGTCTCTTTGAGGTGTAGGATTTTCAAAGACTTTTAAGGTCACTTCACATGCAGCTGCCACTGACATACAAGTTTCTAGTTTTGGGTAAACATGGGCTTTCTTCGCTTTGTTCCTTTAAGCTTTATTGGAGTTCTGGCCTCCCTTTCTCTAGGTACGAACACAGCACTGGATCCCACTAACACTTCCCTGTCTCTCAGGTTTTGAAGTGGAGATTAAAAGGCAACTGGCAGCAAAGGGTTTAAAATTCACACTGTACTGCGCAGCAGAATCATCACAAGGGGACTGACTGTGTATCCAAACTTCAGCCTCATCCCAATGCGAGTTACAACTGCAAAAATGGGACTTGTACAGAAAATCTGTGCCCCTTCTATCAAAGGCTGTGTGATCCAGACACTGACCCTGCAGTGCATCACCAGCAGATATTTATCTCTGAAGTCCTAAAGATGTGTCCGTTCCATATTTTCCTGCTGACATAATTTTGACATTTGCTTTATTGGGTCTGACCTCGAACTAGCCTTCATTTTATTACTATGGCCCAACTTGAAGAGGGAGACTAATTTACAGTGGGGTCTATCAACCTCTTTTGGAGCAGTTTTCATAAGCGTAGACAGCCATTGGGATTTATAGAACTAAAAGGCTTGGTGAAATACAAGGATCCATGCCACACGAGCTGAGAAGGAGTGATTCCTCATCCGTGAGCGGAGCCTGCATTCTGTGAGACCCGAAATCCATCGCTGGAGCTGTGTCTCCAGCACAAGTTAACATCTGTGGAAGGATATGGAGTAAAGTATGGCCCCTTATGTCACTGCCACAGCTGGGCTTCCTGCAGCTTAATTTGCCCTCTCAGCGTGTTGCACTGATTATAAATACAATGCTGATCTTGTTGCCAGAGGCCATGACATATCGCTTGGCACTCTGCAACCCTCAGAACAAATTTTTCCCTTTCCCTGTTCACCTCAGTCAATCACAGCTTCAGAAAGCAGCCCTCTGCCACCCAGCATAGGATTACATGTCATTTATAATTTTACTCGCTTCAAAAAGCTAATGCTTAAGTTAATAAAGTGGAAAGATAGCAAGTACGGTGTCCCAACCAGGGAGAGGCAGATTGAAGTTGTTGTTGTTATTATTTGGGTTGTGGGGCACGGTAGGGGTGAGGAAAAGGGAGACATAAAAATAAAGAGCTAATAGCCTCTCTGGTGTCAAGAAGAAAGAGAAAAGGAAGCTGCTCTTCAGCAAGACATAAAATATTAATAGCTCTCATTGGAAAAAAAGATGTTCCTTCTTTTCTTTTATTCATTTAAAAATATATAAGCATTTCTGAGCATAAAGTTTATGCAAGTGAAAGCTTTCTACTGGGTGTTTTAGTCACATGAAAATTCAGAAAATTTTCTGAACTTGTTGTAATTTACTTACTGGATGAAATGCTTGTATGTAGTTTAAAAAGAATAGATACTTTTCTAATTTCAATCTGACTCTACTGAGAAACTTACAGTTTGTTTGTGCCTGTATTGTAGGGACTGAGATTTCGGAAAATTTGCCGAAATATTTTTTCTTCAAAAATAAGATTAAAAGAGATATAATGCTGTTAATCAACCACTGACAATACTTTAAATTCACATATTTGCTGGCCAGGGGAATTACTTTTAGTTGTGCAAGGAAAGAAACAGTCTTTTCCAAACCCAACTAATTTAAATATCATTGGATCAGGCTCATAATGAACTAAAAATTAACAAAACTATTAATCATATGTATAGAAAAACTGACACAGTAAACTTCATTGGGTAAATGAGACAGGATTTTGAATACAGCAGTATAAGTTGGAAATAATATTTATAAGCAAAAAAACAGACAAACAAACAAACAAACAAACACACCCCAAACCTCAAACCAATTAATCATTGAAAATAAGTTCTCAATTTGCCTGGTAGCCAAAAGTGCATAAGAATTTACTTGCTTTTCTTGCTTTTTAAAGAATGTATTTATGTAGATCCTTTAATTCACAGTGGGTCTAAAATATCTGAATGTCAATGGACTGTAAAAATGTGGTTAGAGCAGTATGTATTTCAGAGATCTATGATTAAGTGCATTGCTCATCTGACCAACCAGATCTTGTCAACATATCATTTATTTGCTGGTATAGGCCCAGGAAAAACATGAAATAAACTGCATTCACACCAACTTACCAAAAGAACAGAAAGCAAATTACTGTGACTCTCCTTATTCATATATATTGCTTTTGACTAATAAATAAGATATGTGAACATATGCTCAGAAAATTGGAAAGGCTATTGGTATTTGGTTGATAAATGTTGTACAAAAGGTTGATTCAATGGCAAGATCTATCCAGATTTAAATAAATATCCTTATATGCAACACGTAGTATCAGGTTGTTAGTTGTACTGCACTCCTACTGAAAAAAATACTATGTGGCAAAATGGAGCAGAGTGTCCAGGTCGCTGTTTAGGAAAAACCCAGAGATTTAAAATATGTCGTTCTCAGGAAAACTAACTTTGTGAGACTCTTGTTCAAGACTCTTGGATTTGCAACCAGGCAATTTTGACTTGGGCATTCCAAAGGAAAACATAGTTCAATGCAACTGAACAACTTCTACAAGAGAAGAAGAAATTTATGCTAACGGCAAGAAAAAGAATTTAGTCAAAAAGCTCCATGTATACAACTGTCCTTAGTCCTAGGTTATTGGATAATTCAGGATTACATACTTTTATTTCTGTTTGATTCTTTTTTGGTGGTTTGATGTGTTTTTGTTTTATTGTTTGGATTTGGAGTTTTGTATCACAGCCTGATTATTCTCTTTTTTACCAAGACCTATACTTGAGAAAATGATCATCTCATGCTAATTTTGCAAATTTTGTTGATTTTGGCTCAAGCTATCCCAAACAATAAGTTGTGATGTCCTTTAAAATCCCTGATATAGAAAATAAAGACAGATTTTGAATAAGGCTTTCACTGGTTCTACTTTTATTTTCTGAAAAAACCACTGACATTTTAAAAAGTCTTGTGTACTGTACTGCTTGCATCTCACCTCATTCAATTAAAAGTTAGTTACACTTTCTGGTTCCCAGTGACGAAGGATACAGAAAGTATTTCTATTTACCCAAACTTGTGTAAAAAACACTGGCTTATAAATTCCAATTTAAAATTAGTAAGAGTATTTTAACCTTACCTGAACTTAAAATATACAAAAAACTACATGGGAACAGAGCAAGCAACAACTTAGCTTGGTATCCCTACTCACACATGCAGCCAGGTCCCAGGAAACACTCTAGTTATAATATGAATATATTTTTTGATACTGTGCAGAATATTCTTATAGTTGCAATGATTTAAAAACAAACAAACAAACAAAAACAACAACAAAAACCAAACCAACAAAAAAAAACCTAACTAAACAACAAACCACCCAACCAAAAACAAACAAAAAACCAACTAAAAAGCCCAAACAAAACCTCCTCCACTTTATTCCCTAGAGCTTGTTTCTTTGCATCTAACAGATTTCATTGAATTTCTCTTCCATGACCATATCCAATCATTTTTGTAATACATATAAAATTGCAATAACCGCTGCATCCTGAAGCAAGAAGTTTCACAATGTAATTATTTGGTGCACTTTTCGACTCTTAGGCATATATGCTTCAATAGAGGAAAAGAATTGCATTACGTTATTAGGAAAGCCATAATTGTTGGAGGTGGGGTTGATCTCATCCAGTTTAACCATCCAAAAATAAGGAGCTGGTCCCAACCAGCTGTTTAAGTTCTGGTAGTGAACAATGATGAGAATGAGGGAACTGTATAGGACAACTCTTTTCATACAAACTCTCGCTGAATGACTCACCCTGTACATATGTCAGTTTCCCTCCATTAGGTAGAACTGGAGCCACGGCAAGTAATTTTGGTGAGATGTCACAAATTTTTATGCAGTGATCATAAATGAGGTGAATCATTCCCTGTATGACTTTGGACAGGATGAGTCTTTATTTGGCCTCTAAAGTATCTCTAACAGTAAACGAACCTTTATTTTTACTGCACAGTCTATATATGCCTTGCATAAAGCATGACTGTATCCTCAGGTATTTCAGAATGGATCAGGAAAACACAATATTTTTTTGCTAAGGAGTAAATAGGAACATTATTGCCAATGGACAAACTTCGTATTCAAATCTTGGTAGATTGACATATCTTAATCCTTAATTCATCTTGAAATAAGAAGATATTGATGTGATAAAATTAGTTTAATTAAAGACTGCCCTATGCTAGTCAAAACTATCTTGATTAACTTGAATTGGGGAAATCTTACATTTACTGGCACAGGTTTGGAACAACCTTCTGAGATACATTTTTGAAAGCCTTTTTGCTTCCTCTTATTCCTTCGAAACACTTAGGGTAATCTCATTACACAGGATAGCATTAGCAATTAATAGATTTTCTAGGATTATCAAGAGGGTTTTAAAGCAACATAAATGCAGGAAAATGATACTAAGAGAATCAAGTTGCACATACTTAAAAATTAAAGCCAGCCTGTAGGCTCCTTATTATGACAAATCCCTTTACAAAAGTCATGAAAGAAATACAACCTTTTAACTGTGCATCCATTAAGGGAAGCATATGAGGATGGTACTTAGGATACCTAATTCAGGTATTTAATTTACACCTGAATTTTAAAAACCTTAAAATAGTCATGGTTTACTATAAATTTTTTGCTCAAATATCTGAAATAATAGACAATGAATAACCCAAGAAAAAGCTGTTTTACAATAGAAGAAAAAATGGTTTACTTCCATTAATTTAATGCAGGATCTTAACATAACAGATTATAAAAACATAATTTGTTGACCTAAACATAAGTCTCTTAGGTACTAAAGCTTATGATCTTTCTACATTGATTTTTCCTTTGTAATATCTTTCTTTTTATTTTTAAAACAACCATGAAATCAGGAAAATTTTTCAAAGAAGTATTGCCAAAAGTTTCAAATCTGAAACATAAATAAAAATATTGTAACTATTTAAGCGTATTCCACGTTGTCCATTAGTAGTCAGAGTCCAAAATACAGAAACTATGAAAAAATATTTATTATGTTGCCATCTTATTTAAAACATGATTTGAAAGTCTGAGTTTTAAAGATGTTTTAAGATTTTAATACAAAAACTACGGAAACTCTGGTAAAAATTATGGATTACCAGTTTAATTATATAGACATGAGATGAAGGAAGCAAAAAATAACCCCGTTGACTAATGGCAATTATGAAAGAAAAAATTATTTTAAAATATGATATGAGCAAAAAAAAACATCTGCTAGTTGCAGATGGTAAAAATATAAATAGGGACTTAGAAAAAGCACAAATATTCAGTATATATTTCTGTTCTATATTTGAAATGATGGAGGTGGATGTATCCTTGTCATATGATACTGTGGATAAAATACAACGTTTACCATCTTAACAACGGGAGTTGTGAGAACATTTAAAGGCTGAGAAATAGTTTTTCAGACTGAGGCACAAACAGATCAGTTTGGTCATCTTGACAAAAGGAACATAGAGATTTCTCCTTTGTCTGAAAACACTTATACAAAGAAAAGTGTAAGTTACTCACGGCCTCTCATTCTATCCAACCAAAACATTACAAAAGTCAACTAGACACAGAAATTAACAAATTTCAATACTGAAAAAAGAATCTAATTTTTGAGAGAATAATTAAACAGAGAATCATATGCAACTTAATTCTAACATGAACAGTTTAATTCTTCTTGCCAGGAGAAATACCCTGACCCATATGCTCTGAGATAAGGATAGATGTGATCCTGGGCTGTTCTGGTACACTTTTCTGGTTTCATATTTCTCAAGTTTTTTTTCTTCAGTGAGTTGACTGCCCTCAGTGAATGTCATGCATTAGTTAAGAGTTCCTTATTTGAGGATTGAAGTCCAATATGGAAGAGATGCGAGATATATTGGATGCTTTGAGTTGACGACCTAATGATCTTTGTTTTGCAAAATAAAGGATGTAATTCTCATTTCCAGTTTGGAAATTTTTCAAGGGGCCAAGTAGAAAACAGAGTCCCCCTTCTAGAGCAGGGGTATGTACTTAGTGATGCCTCCCTAGGGATTGCAGAGAAGGATTTATGGTTTATTCTAGATATTTCTTCACAGCCTTACAAGTTACAAAATGATATACCTCTTTAGAGAGACTTTCTTATTTATATACGGTCCCAAGGGTCACTACTGAAAATATAAATTAGGAATAAGCATTTATTGCCTATGTTAATGTTAAGAGAATTGCTGTAATGTTATAAGATATTCATCATTTTGTTCCTAAAATAGAGGGGAAAAAAGAAAGAAATTAAATGAAAAAAAAAGAAACAAACACAAAACACCAAGCACTTATCAAAGTCACCGTGCTGGTTGGATTCTTTCAAATCCCTTAAGGGTTTGGATGTATTAGTCTTTTGGTGGCGTTGTTTTCTGGGCCTGCATTAATTTGATCCATTCTTTTAGAACATGTGTATAACACTACAAAAAAGTATTATTGGTTTATAAATTACACTTGTTGTTTCAGGGCGATAAACAGAATGATGAATGCAGTCTTTGTTCAATCACCTTTTTATTCATGAAAGGCAAAACCATGGATTCTAAAAACATTTATCTACATCAGTAGTAAGCCATAAACCTTTCAAAAATGCTCCCAGTAATCCAGGAAGGAGCTGCTGATTACTGTCATAACAAAGAGGATTCAATAATGCTAATGACTTTTCTTATGATAATCAATAACCTGGTGGAGGCTGCTTGAATCTTAACGAATCTCCCAGATGTAGCCCACTTCTTACTAAAATAGGGAGGGTTAGTGTGTGTTTGTGATAGAACTTAGGGCTACCAGATTAATCATGGAAAGATAGACATGTTTCCACAAATGAGAGCTTCATGCTAGTGGCAGATGAGCCCAAAAGAAAAGTTCCTACTTTCAAAGTTGGGAAGTCAGCCTGTTGTTTACCTAAGTAGTTTTTGCTTATTGTCTCTTGAACCTCTGAAGGCAGACTCAGAAATAAATCACAGCTAGAAAAATGTAAGTTTAGGTACACGATGTTTAGACCCTGACAGGAGTATGGTGGTCTCTGTCCTTACTTCTTAGTTTTTGCTGTAAACTCTCAGTATGACTTGGAATTCAACATTTTCCTTACTGAGATTTCTTCCCTGTCTGCATGGCAGGTGCAAGATATACTTTGGTTAACTTCAGTTCTATATATTATATGTTTATATACATGCATATACGCAGCAGAGCTCTTGAAGTCAATGAAAAGGAAGGGGAAGAGAGTCTCTTTCAGAGGCCATTTGCCCATCTCTCTTGGACAAATATTTTATGAAGTAATAAGTAATCTTCTTGAGGGTCATACTGATGAAAGGTGTAACAAATTACAAGTTTATGAGCAATACTTTTAGATGGTAGAGATTATGCATTATTAAATCTACTCATGTTGCACATGTTGCGGCCTCAAGAGCACATAGAAATGAAAATCAGTTTGGGGTAAAATATACATTGAAATATTGAAATTTCCTCTCTGTATAGAAGTCTTCACATTCTTTCTTTTATAGTTGATTACACAAACTGGTATGATCTGAGACAAAATGTGCGTCCTGATATTTATCTTCTCTCTTTCATTTGGTTCATTTCAGGTTTGGGGTTTTGTTATTATTTAGAATTTTTATTTTCTTTATTTTTCTGTATAAGTGTTATAAATCTGAATGGCAAAATTTTGAAGAAGATACACAAAATCTGAAAAACTACCTTACGCTAGGTAGTATATGTGGGAATAATAAATATCCCTAGCCAACCTAATATATGTTACCGTCATAAATGCTATCATCATGAGCGAATTTAATCAAAGTCCAAGGGCAAGATTTTTTTTCAATTTTTTTTCCTTCTTTCCAACCTTTCTAGATTATTATGCCTCTCCTCTGCTTTTTTTTTGGTTTGAATTAGACTACTTAACTGTGCAGAATTTGCCTAAATAAAAGCAAATAAATCCCCAGCTTGGAAAGCATGTGTTGCAGTTAATGTCTGGAATCCTGATCCTGTATGGTGATTTCCAAGTTCTTAAAAATTTAGTTTAATATGTTTAAATCATTGGCTGTCAAAAGGATGCACTCAAATTCAGGTCTATTTTACATACAGGGATAAGTCATTGACATGAAGGAGACTAACCTTGAGAAATAATCCTGGGTTTAGCATTTCTCTGCAGAGTTACATCTTGACTGATTAATTGATTAATTGGTTGGCTTGTTTTTCTTCGTTTTATCAGAAAGGTGTCAGTACTGATGGTGTCTTTTCCAACTCCATGCCTCAGGTCTCTCTCTGCAAGCTTTCTGCTTGCTTTTAAACATTTGAAGAAGAGAGTAGCTTCCTCAGCTCTTAATTGTATGGTTTTATTTTTCCGATTAGTTACGTGGCTACTAGTTGAGTGGACATCCAAGGATTATTGCACAGTTCTTGCCATGTCTGAAAATCTGCACGTAGCTAACACTTGTATAACTAGAGAATTTTTGCTAATTCTACACCTCACATATGGAACAGAATGGATATAAAGGCCTTGTCAATGTCCACTCAGAGGTGGAGACTGAATAAAAAAACATGTGACTACAAAATTTAGCCCATTAACACACATCCTCAAAAAACCCACATCTATCAAATGAAAAGAAACAGCAATCAAATGAACCAACAAACTAATCAAAGGGGAAAAAACCTCCACGACTGGGAGTAAGGTTTGGCTAGGATCTTGCTTTTTATTTCAGTAAAATTACAATTATCTTCCTCCAAAAAAAAAAATCATCTTAGAAGTGACAGACTCTACAATTCTTAGGAATTATTAAGAAATAATGAGATTCCAGGGTGTTGTGGTTTTGCAAGACCTGGTTTTTGGTAGCAGAGGGGGCATACAGGGGTGGCTCCTGTGAGAAGCTGTTAGAAGCCCCACCACCATGTCCTGCAGGGCCAATGTCTGGCTGGCTGCAAAGATGGACATGCTTTTAGCCAATTAAAAAGTGGTACCACCTCTGTGATAACAGATTTAAGAAGGAATTCAAAACAATCCTGGCTGTGCAGTTTTAATTCCAGGCAGGGAAAAACGGGATGAGTGAGAAGATGTCAGCTGAAAAAAAACATGGAGGCACCAAGGTCAGTTCGGAAGGAGTGGGAGGAGGTGCTCTAGGAGCTGGAGCTGAGATTCCTCTGTAGCTGGTGGCGAGACCATGGTGAAGCAGGATGTCCCCCCTGCAGCCCATGGAGGACCACAGGAGTGCAGAGACCCACCTGCAGATGCTGGAGCAGGGGGATGCTTGAAAAGGACTGCAGCCTGTGGAGGAGTGACCCACACCACAGCAGTTTGAGGGCCGCTGTTGCCCGTGGGATGGACTGATGTCGCAACCATTCACAGAAGGTAGTTGCTTGTGAGATGGACTTTCTCAAGGGAGTAGTTCCTGAGAACTGTCTCCCAGAGGGGACAGCAGGGGAAGATGACTCCAGTTCTACAGCAGGAAGAAGCCACAGATGATGAACTGACCAAAAACCCCCCATTCTCTGTCTCCCTGTGCCATTTGGGTAGGAGGTAGAGTTGGAAGGAGGGAGTGGGAGGGGGAAGAAGGTGTTCTCCAAAAGCTCATTCATTTTACTTCTCATTATCCTGGTCTGTTTCTGTTAGTTTTAGTGTAATAAATTTACCTTCATATCTCTTAAGTGGAAACCTCTCTCGAATCCTTATCACAAACCTCATGAACCCTCTGAATTTTTTTTCCTCTCCTCTGTCCAGCTGCGAGGGGGGAGTGAGCCTGGGTAGTTTCCATGGGTACCTGGCCTCCATCCAGGCTCAAACCACAATGCAGGGATATCAATTTTACAAAGAAACCAGAGGGGCAAATTGGAGCCCCCATCTTCAGAACAGGTGTCACAGAAAGACAACCAGAATACCTTCCAAATCCTGCCTTGGATTTTTTGATGTGCAAAGATGAGATATTTCAGAAAAGAAGAAAAAAAGGTAAATAAAACACTTTTTTTTTTTTTTTAGAAGATCATGGACAAATTAAACTGATTCTTCTGAAATCCATGGGTAAAAGCCTAACCACTGTATGAGAATTACTGAAGTCAGAGTCCCATCTAGAGTTTCTGCATCTTGCCAGATCTCATAATGTGATATAAGCCACAACTCTATACCTATAACCAACCTCCTTTCATGTAGAAGAGCAGCTGTCATCCTTTTCCTCTCTGAAGGTGGTACAAAGCTGGCAGTGAGACCTTGTTTTTTATTCTCCACTAAATTTCCCATGAGACTTCAGCAAAAGTAGCAAACAAACAAACAAACAAACAAATAAATAAATCAAACCTTGTAGTGGGCCATTAAACCAAATCTGATTGGAACGCCAAGCATGCCTTTCCCTTCCATTTTTCTAGAAATGTTAGTATAGCTCTAGTGTAACCAACTTAAATGGTCTCATTACTTACTCTTTTGTGGCAAATAAATTATCAATAACATGAAACTGAGTGCTAGACTGATTAGTTATTCCATCCTGTCCATCATGTATCTAATAAAGACTACTCGATGTAGCTCGTGCACAATATATTTTCTGTGCCCTTAAAGGTGAGAATATAATAATAAATTAGATGGTTTTCTGAACTAAGCTGTCTTTGAAATTAGCTGTTTCATCCACTTGAATATACCAAAGCAAATTTATGATGATTAATTGTATTACAATGAACACCAAAGCACGTAATAATGATTTGCTACTTATTATAAAGCTTTGCCAATATTTTGTAAACCCAAGCGACATGATATGCAAGAAATCCAATGAAACCCTCTTAAACAAACAAAGGAGAAAGGGAAGAAAGGACAGGTCTTGCAACGCTAAACATTTCTAAGGACAAACAGAGGCCACAGGAACACTTTTTTCCGTGACAAAACTTTGCTAGGTTAGCTACCTTTAAATTTAAGCAAGGGGGAAGAAGACAGCTGACAAGAATTGATATACACTTTCGCTCAATATTCAAGCTCTTATTCAAACAGAGTCTATTCTACTTTTTACGCTCTATATTACTGGTTTTAGTTATATCATCATTATAGCTATTCTCTTTGCACTTTTTCTATTTTTGAGCTTCCTTTCAAGAAGCCAAAGCAGCATCTACTTCAACATCTGCAGTAAGATTCAGTGAATTACTCTTGTATTCAATTCAATAACTACTACACAAGTGGAAAAAAACATCATCCAGAAGTGTGTTGTCCTCAACTGGAGACTACTCAGTTGAGTAGTTACTCAGATGGATTTACTACTGAAAAATCTTTTATTTCTGGTTTAGCATTAGACTTCTGAACTGCAATGAAACTCCTTTCCTGTCCTTATCAGATTGCACTGGTTTTGCCTGGGATAGTTAATTTGCTTCCCAGTGGCAGGTATGGGGCTGTGCTTGGGATTTGTTCTGAACACGGTGTTGATAACATAGAGACGTTTTTTCTTATTCCTGAGCAGGGCTTGCACAGAGCCTTTTTTGCTTTTTGTACAGCCACACTGGGAAAGAGAGTGGGGGTACTTGGGAGACTGGGAGGGGACGCAGCTGGGACAGGGGACCGAAAGTGACCACAGGGATATTCCAGACCACGTGACATCATGCTAAGTATATAAAGTGAGTGGAAGAAGGAGGAAGGGGGGACATTTGGTGTGGTGAAGTTTGTCTTCCCAGGTAGCCATTCCACATGGTGGAGATGGCTGAACATCTGCCTGCACATGGAAGCAGTGAATGAATTCTTGTTTTGTTTTGCTTGTGTGTGTGCCTTGTTCTTTCTCTAATGAATTGTTTTTATCTTAACCCATGAGTTCTCTATCTTTTACCTTTCCAATTCTCTTCCCAGTCCTTCTGGTGTGGGAGTGAGTGAGTGGTTGTAAGGGACTTGGGAGTTGCCTGGGGTTTAAACCATGACACAAATAAATATGCTACAGGAAGCAGCTTGGACAAATTTTCATCCTATGTTCTAAAAAATTACACTTTGGAAGGCAACTTGCAACAGCTCTCCTTTTCCAGCTGAGAAGCTATACCACTAAAAAAATTTAGTCATAATATGTCTTTAGAAAGGATGCATTCCAATCCTTTAGGTAAATTTCAGGGAATTAAAGTGGGCCTGAAAAAGGAGAGGAGAGGAGCGGAGA
>WBMZ01004594.1:0-396473 GCA_013400975.1 Atrichornis clamosus | reverse complement strand
CGGCCTGGGGACCGTGTGCCGGGGGCAGCGCTGGGACCGACCGCCCCTTCCCAAATCCGCCGGCCACGGGCGCCCGCAGCCCCGCGCCACGCCCGGCCCGGGAGCCGCCGCGGAGGGCGGGATGGAGGGACGGGAGCGCTCCCGCACCGCACGGGCACTCACCGCCGGCGGCCCCTGCCCGGCGCGGACCCGCCTCTCGGCTGCCAGAAAGTTTCTCCTCCGCAGCCCCGGGGGACGGAGCGGGGAGGGAGGTGTGGGGTGCGTTTTTTAACGCAGGAAGAAAGTGACTCCCCCACTCCCGCTCCACCTCCCGCTTCCCCGCCCTCCTTCCGTACCTCTCCCCGTTCTCCTCCTCCTCCCCCCGCGGCTCCGCCGGCCCCTCACGCCATGGCGGCACCACTCGGTGGAGCCCGCCCGGCTCTCCCGGCCCCGCAGCTCCCCCGGTCCTGCCGGGGCGCTCCTCTCGCTCCGTGTGTGCCCTTGTGTTTGTTTATTCCTGGCGCACACACGGCTTTTCCTCCCCCGCCCGCTCCTCCCCGGCTCGAACTTCACGGAAATACCCTAATTCTCCCCTTTAGCGGGAGGACTCACTTCTCCGCAGGGAATGTTTTGGTCCCAACACCGGAGAGTCAGAACAGGATTCCCCGGAGCTGGAGAGTACGGCAGTGGTACCACGGACCGTGCAAGGGTGGTTGCGGAGGTGACAGCGTCCCGGGTGTCCCATTCATATCCATTGTCCATCCCTAGTGCTGTCACCATACTGCAAGAGAGTAATAGGACCTCCCACCCAAAAGTTCCCTCAAGCCAGCAAAGAAACAAAAAGCCGATTTGTCAATCTGCTCTTTTATGTATGGTGTGGCTACTTACATAAACGTTTCCCATGTAAAAGAAGAAAAAAAAAACCAGTGAAACGCTGTGACTGTTCAAGTCAGCCATCCTGACGTTTTTTGCAGCCACACAATTGAATATACTTCAGAAAGTAATATAAAAGAGGATAAAACAAATGATCCCTTGGAACATTCTCTTTTCTTTCTCAGTCACTATAACAAAGTTCGAAGTGAAGAATTCCAAATATTTGTCAGGTTTCAAAGGCGGAGCATGTTTTATCAACTTCAGACTACCCTCTGTAATGAAAATAAAAATATTTACATGTGATAGATAAGGATGGTGTCCAACTACCTGAAGTTTACATTTCACAAAGCTTATTCTTCATTTTAGTGATGTGTTTACTGGTGTTACTGAATTAGTCAGCAGGCTCATAAGTGTTCAGTTTCCTGTTTTAAAATGGAAAATCTGTGTTTTCTGAGCATGGCTTAAAAAAGGTTAATTGTGGTTTAAAATGTGATGTCCTGCTGTTCTATCAGAATTAATAAACTTGTGGAAACTAGATGAAACTAGAAACTATAAATTTTCCTTCATCCTTTCATTCCTGTTGTATTTTTCAGCAATATCTATTCACAGTCTCAGCCCTAAGGAGTAGGGATCCACAAGTTGTTGCTGCAAACTCCAAGAGCAATGCCAGAGCCTGGAATGAAGGCTTGCTTTTTTTACCAGTAATGACATGCCTAAAAGCACGAAGTGCTCCACTTTCAGTCATGCAAACACTAGATTAATCATTAGAAGATATGTTTCTAAACACCTATTTGAATGGTATTAGGCTCTACTGAATTGTTAGTAGAGTTGTAAAATATTGATGTTGTGATACAAAAGAGCATGTGAAGAGCTGCAAACTCTCACAGTCAGACCAGATGTGGCTAATAGGCTGATTCTACTGGAATTTCTAAAAAAATCAAGATTCCTAAAATGATCAGGAGGAAGGTGTCTAACTACTTGTCACATGTCTGCATCCTTAGGTATGTAAATATATTATCTGACTCTGAGTTAAATGGAATTAGCCCTTACAATTCTGGAAAGCATAATACCTGAGTGGTTTTTGAAATCCTGCCATTATGCTGTGTGTGTATCTCTCTGTGTTGTGGAAAAACTGCCCTGTGCTGCCTTGTCATGACTGAACACCCAGGCAAAGCACACCATGGCTCCCTTTTAGCATGTGCTCTTGGTTTTCTGCCTTCTAAAGGATGAGATTGGATGTGCTGCTTGGATCTTGCTCTGGTGTGCAGTTAGAATGTGGTGGAGATACCTACAGAGTGGAGAACCACAAATTCGCTCTGCCTCATGTCCTCTTGTGTAAAATGGGGCTCATTTTACTTCCCAGTAACTCAGAGTGCTTGTCAGGCTAAATAAATAAATTAAAATTTATAGGATGATTCAGAGATATCTAAAAGAGGCAAGATCTGTCCATATTAGATTAATTTCAGCATTGCCACTAGTAATTTTGAAAAGAAAATGATCCCAGCTTTAGCAAGTATCGAGCATAGTGAAAGATTGAAAAAATTAGTCTCAGGAATAGAAGTTGAAGGAAGATTGCCTGCAGCTACGTAAAACCTGATAAAAAGAAGATAATAACCTCTTCTCCTCATCCTCTGTAAACAGCACATAAACTGCAGTAAGAGAAATTTAGTCTAGCTAGGATAAAGAAAGTATTTGTAAGAGTAAATAAAGCCTCTGTCCCTGGAGGCTTTTTAAGTACAAGTGGGACATATATTTGACGAGAACGGTTCAGATCCAGAAAGTCTGATGAATATTGCCTTAGAGCTAGGGGTGGACCAGATGACCTGTCAAGGTCCTGTTTTGTGTGATTATGTTCAAAATGCTACTTGCACAGGCAAGATTACGGATTGTCTTTGATCTCCCTCTGCCCTTCCCTTCTTTAGCCATGGGTCTCTTGCTCTTGCTGAGGTTGAGCTCTCAGTGGTTTGCTAGCCTTGCTGCATGCCAGTGAATTCGTTGCTGACAGCAAGAAGAAAACACTTAAACAATGTAACAATGTCAATCTGGAGCAGCAACTTTGGGTGGGATCCATGTAACCTCTGAATGTGTCATGGGCTTTTCTTCTGTCCTTGACTGGTAACTACCTCTGATTTAGTCACATTAGACTCTGTTTATAACACTGTAGAGAAAAATAAATTCTTTTACAGCGGAATTCATCTGACCTGTTTTAGACATCTTCATTAGGATGTGATGAATCACATCCCCAGGCTATCTATTCTTGCCACCAACCATAAAGTTGGTTTAAATGACTGACTCAGTAACATACCATCATACAATTTCCACTCCCTTGGTGCTTCTGTCCCTGAAATCTCTAACTCCCTCTCCCCTTCCAAGTATCAGAACCCTAGTTTATTTGCTCCTCTCTTAATTTTTTAAAAAAATTTTATTTTATTGGAAAAGTCCCGCTGAGATGAATAGTTTTTGTAGCTGTCATTTCCTTAAATTGCACCATGTGACACTAAAACATACAGCAATCTGACGTTTTGGGTGGCAGTGCTCCAGAATGGATTTAGGAAAGGAGCTAAATTTACCCTTTGGAGCTGAAGACCATTGACTTGGCCAGTTGTGCAGAGTAGGTTTCATGGAAATTGTTCGAAAACTGTTCAGGTCAGACACTGTTCTGCTCATATGTCACATGCTCATTATTTTTCCCAGGTCTTTATGGCAAGCCACATTACTAGGAACATGCAATGTCTGGTGTCTGTGTGACTGAGCGAAACGTATGTGGGAAATGCTGCTCTCTTGCAACAATGGCAAATATTTTAGGTCACATTCATAGAAGTTACTGCACACTTAAGTACAGTGCACGTCCTGAAAATGTCTGCGGCATCTGAGATTCTGTGAGCAGCCACCTCTTGGTTTCAAGGTCTTGGTAAAGTCTACCCTTGTGTTTGAGAAGTGAAAACTTTCATGAAGGCCCTGTAGTTATCTAGCTTGCAGGGACGGGAAATGCACTTTATTTTCCTGCTGCATTGATGACCTAGGTCATGAATATGTGAGGAGGGAACAAGCCCCCATTGCTGCAACTGGGCAATGAGAAAGGAAGGCAGCAGGGCAGCATGGAGCAAGTGATGTAGGGCTCATCCATTCTGGAGGAGACACCAAGTGTCTGCTGATGCTTCATACATTTAAAAGTCTTTGGTTCTCACATTGTTGTAAAAATAGGAGGACGTTTGGAGTTTGTTTCTCTTTCTTTGTGACTGAAGATGTTAGCCTAAAGAGGGAAGCTGTATATCATTCTACCTGTTCCACATATATAGCCTTGACCATCCTTTTCTTTCTTCCTGCCCAGCCTATTCAACAGCATTTTTTTCTCCTTTGGATTTTTGTGTGCTTGGTTTGTTTTTTTTTGTTTTGGTTTGGTTTGGTTTTGGGTTTTTTTAAATTTGTTTTGCTTTGGTTTTTTTTTTAAGTACCCCTCTCTCACTAAAGACCTGTTCTCTGTGTGATCTGTTTGGTCTCTAATTTCCATGTAAGAAACACTTCTACGTTTGTCACTGAGTGACAAAACTCTTCAAATGAAAAGAGAGAAAACCTGAAAATTCTCCAGATTCTTTCATTCTTCAGAAGAATTGATTTGGTCGTGACCATAACCCTTGTGTTTTCTTTGCCTTTTGTGTCCAGCTGTGATGATTTCTGATCTTAGTACTGCGAGCGGAAACCTGTAGGACTAGAGCACTAGGCCAGTCTCTTCTCGTAGGTGAACTGCAGAACTGCAAATCTGGATACTTGCATAATGCTCACCCTGCCTTCCTTGATCTGAGATGCTCTGCCAAACTCTTCTCACTGGACTTTATTACTGCCACAAGAAGGCAGCTTTAATTTTCTAAACTTATCTGGATTCCAGACACATGTGGGGGGATGTTGGCTATCTCCTCTTTTCCAACCAGGGTGTGGACCAGACAGTGTCCTAACTTGGTTGCTCCTACTACGTCCTTCAAGTTTTTGAGGCTGTTGCATGATTCATACATTTACTACTTGGACATTTGGGCCTCTGGCTCACTGTGCAGGCAATGGGCAGAAATAGTCACAGCTCCAAAAGCAGGATGAAAAGGAGTCCCCTGAAATCAGCCCTAAGAATCAGAAAGAGTTGGAAATCTTGAAATCTTCTCTAAGCTCATCAGGATACCTGTCTGTTTGGGGCACACTCAGTGTGCCATACAGCATTTTCTCTCACAGGAAAATCCTGTGTCTGCTTCTACATTTACAGACTGCAAACACTTCTCTCTTTCCCACAGATGCAGCCTCTTCTACTTTGTGGTAGCCAGAGTATCAGTAGGGTAGCTGGAAGGGGAAAACTCTAGATATTTCCTAAACAGCTCTTTGTATGTAAATGGAACTTCTTTCTCTGCTTTACATTTCCTTTCTTTCCTTCTTTCTTGCTCTCACCATGTGTTCAGCCTGGTTTAGCCTGGGGCTGACAGACAGAAACTCAGATGGAAAAAAAATTCCTGCAGATTTCTTAAGGAATGGGAAGCTTGTAGCATCAGTAAAGAGGAAAAACATTGGTGAGTGGAGACAGGTTCATGGTCCTGAGGCATGTCAGGAAGACAGCAACCATAAAGCAGGCACATAGGTTCTTAACTGTGAAATGCCAAGAAATACCTCAATCCAATAAAAAATTACTTGCATCATCTATTCTGTGCCTTTTAACAGCAGAATCTGTGCTATTGCTTTTACATTGCTGTAGACATCAACTGGGTTTAGGTTTGTCTTCTAGCAGCTGTCCAGTTGTCTAACTGGCCTGCTCCTTCCTTAGCACATACACCTTCTTTTCTCTGATGATGATCAGAACAGGTTGGAGGGGGCAGCCTCTCCAGCAGCATTTGGCTTTTCATTCATTTGAATTGCTTGTTACTTCATGTTTTCAAATGTGTGACCTTTCTCAACATGTATGATCTGTGTCAACTTCTTTCCTTCCAAATTTCTGTGATGTTGTAAACCAAGCAGCATCTGCTGGGGAGCACAAACTGTTAATGCTCATACCAAGAGGAACCTTCCAAAGCCAGACTTCATCAGTGCTCTCTTAGAGATGACTGTCATAATCTCCCTCCCTGAATGCCAGATATGTCACAATAATGTTCTCCATTTGTAATATGTTTCCAGTGAAAGACATTTTTAAGGCTATAATCCACCTATTTTATTTCCACTTTGGCATGTGGAAAAAGACAACTAAACAACTGCTGGAATTCATGAAAATTTTTACAAGTTGCTTACTTATCCCCACCCCAATTCTAGCATTGCATAGACCCATTTTTCTCTCCTCTTTTTTACACTAGAGATATGTAGATGAAAAAGTTTGTCTTAGAGACTGTATTTGAACTTGTCACTGACTCTCCCTTTCTCTTTGTAACCTTCTCCCTCCAATTTACTTCATCCTAGTTGCAGCCAAGGCTCAAGGGTGAGATATTAGATCAAACACAAGAAAGGCATTAAAAATTAATTTCCATTTAAATATAGTACTTACCTGTGCATCACTAGAGTGTACTGTAGCAATTCTTCACACTTGATTCGGAAGCAGTGGTGCTCAACAGCTGGTGGCTCGTTGTAATAGTACATACTCCCTAAAGGCAACTCCACCATTTCTCCTAGTTTTAGGGTCTTCATGAGGTTCTTGCACTAGTCTGCATCAAGAATTGGTTATGGTGTGTATTGTTCTGGGGCTTTTGGGGCACTGCTGTTGAGTGTTTCAGGGACCCCTGTAACCACCTGTGATGGGTCACTCATATACACAATCTGTATTTGTTGAGTTCCTGGCAGCGTGCTCTGCACTGCACTGGTTTTTACATGTGCATACATATATGTACATGTACATACAAATACTTTTACAGTTACATTCAAGAATATCTATCTAATAATGGTCATATTAGTTAATGGTTAGTAAGTCTACTTTCTTAAATGCATTTATTGTTTTCAGGTTACTCATTTTTTATGGATTAATATCAGTAACATACCAGGTATCTCAAAGTCCTGCACAATAAAGGGAAAGATTAGAGAAAACAGGAAAAGGCCATACAATAGATATATTTTGGTAATTATTATTTTCTGTGGTATATGTAAACTCCATTCCCTGATACCCTCTAGCCATCAATTGCCCTGTTGAACAATTGTCAGCTTATGCTGACCCCTCAGCCTTTTCATCCTCAAGCTTCATCTATTCTCCATTTTCCACCACTTGATTCTACTGATCTAGAGTTCCCTGCTTATTGCCTGAGTGCTTAGTTTATATCACTGACCTAAAACGCCACACCTCCTAAGAAATACAGATAATTCTCTCATTCCCTTAGTCTCTGGGTTCCCATGCCATGGCATCCTACTCTTTAATTGCTGCCTGTTCATGTGTATACATTTTCTGGGCAGCTTTGAGGGAAAAAATGGATAGAAGTTCACTGCTGCTGTCTCCAACACTGCTAGCTCCAACACTGCTGCAGCAGAAGCCCTCCAGTTGGTATTTTTGAGGCTTCTGTCAGTACAAGATAAAGAATTTTTTTATCTCTCAATTTCATAACAACCCATTTCTTTTCACAAAATTTACAGTAACATCTTCTTTCTCTGGATTAATATAATTTGCAGGCTGCTTAGCACCTGGGAGTGCACATTTAATTCCTCAGTGTGGGCTGAAGGTTACAGGGGATGATATAGAAAGAAAACCGCAACTCTCAGGTATTATTTTGAGATAAGGCAAGAAAAGAGTTGCTATAGTCACCTGTACTTTTATTCCTCAGAGATGGTGGAGGCTTTAGAAATTAATCTTTTAACGTAAATTTAGTAGGCACATGGAGTCACAATTTTTGGAGTCCTTTTAGTGCTGTGACAGAACAAGGTCTACTGAAAGTCAGTTGACTTGTTCACCTAAAATACACCCTGAAAATACTACTCTCATAAATTTTGAACAAGAACACCTATTTTTTTCCTCCTGTATACAGTGTAAGATAGTTTATGATTTTCTTCACTCTTAAAAGTTAAGTTCTCAACCTCGTAAGGGGGAATCAATGGAGTTAAGAGTTTTTACTCAACATTTAGTAGCCAGTGGAAAGTAGAAATACCTTTCTGGCTGGCAGAATCTGCTCGGGCTGGACTCCTGAAGTTGCTGTGCAGACTGCTGCTCCATTTGTGCTGCTGCCATTTTGTGTCTTGCAACCTCTAATTTGCAGAAGGGGCTGGAAGCCATAACATGATTTTGAAGTGGCTGCGATGGTTTCTCACCCCTGTGCAAGTATTTAGAAGTCGTTATGACCATGTGTGAGAGAGCTATGTATGTGCTGCGGCAGCGTGAGTGGGAGGCACGAGGGATTTTTAGCACAGTTCTGATTAAATCAGTTTAGCTGCAGCAGGGCAGAAGTTAAATGCAGTGCTTCAGATGTTTGCCCTTCTGTGAACTGTGACATCTGGCCAGCTGTAAAACCTCCGTGGTCTTGCCATGCTTGCCAGAGAACTGCTGTGGGTTCCCGGTTCATGCTGGAAAGGTTTGCCTTACACCTTTGTCCCATATTCAGGAAAATGATTGCTCATGCTGGCTGCAGTACTAATCCTGTAGAGAAGAATCCTCAGTTTGCCCTGTAAAGATGCTAGCAAGCATTTAGGGCTGGAAATCTCTGAGTCTGTCTAGCTTCCTGGATTCCATCTTATTTTGGCCCTAATCCAGGCTCCGTTTTCCAGTTAAACATTGCTATTTATAATGCTTACGGAAAAACAGGATTTGTTTCTTGAACCAAAAACATTCAGAAGAAAACCTCTTTTAAAATTTTTTTTCCTCTCCTGTGACTCACCAAGGGGGTTTGATGTTCCACTTACTTAGAACTGCAGAAAACAAAATTACAGGCAACTGGATTTATAATGGGATTGAGCCTTTTCCCCCAGGGGTTCTGCATCAGCTATGTGCTTGCTGGAAGGGCTGGTTTGTGGCCAATTGTTAACAATAGATGTCTGTGGCTACACCATTTTAGTCATTATACCATTACAGCTGGCACTTTCTGCAGAGGTAAGGTTCCTGTAGCTTAGCCATGTGCCTTCCCTCCTAAGTCTGATGCTATGCGTCAGCTGAAATGTTATTTGCCTCCAGCCATGTGTACAGAAAGAGGCATATTTTGTTTTAAAAGTCAGTGCAGAAAACTTGTCTTGCTCCTCCCATGATGCTGAGGAGCAGCAGGCTGCCCCATGCCATGCCTCCTTCCCAGGGAAGTCAGAAGCAACAGCTCTCCATCAGATCCCTAAGGTGCAGTGTGTTAAAACTTTTACCTTCTTGCACAGAGGTGACTCTATTTCTAAACCTGACTTTCTGAGAAACTGTACTGTAAAATATCAAGTTTGTGTACAAAAGTGTGTTTTACAGTTACTGTGTTTTTGTTCCCTGTGGTGGCAAAAGGGAAGCCCAGACGTTGCCTTCCCGTTGTGGGCATCTCTGCTAATTAACATATTCTTACACTCTGCTGTTGTTTACCTTGGTATGATTTAATGCATACTTGTCCTCAGGAGGAAAGACTTAAACTAGTCTTGGGAATGTCGATTTGTGGTGCCTGTCATCAGACAAATTCTCCTGGGAACTCCCTTAAGAATGACTACTGCACTATCACAGACCGGGGACTCAGACGAGCTGGAGGGCCCCACCAGCCTGGGGAAGGAGCAGTCTCAGAAGATCCTGTGTCCAGCAGTGCTCCGTGTCTGCCATGGATAATCTATCTGTGTTTGTTTATTTAACTTCTCACTGGGGATGAAGAAGCTTTCAGTTTCCAGGAAGAAGTCCTATTCAGGAAACACGCAGTGACCTCTGCTGTGCATCAAAAATGACTTCTCTATAGGTATTTAAGGTATTAATTTATTAAAGTTTTTGGTTGATTTATGTATCTTATTCTGAGCAGGTCAAGTTTTGCTTTGTTCGAGGCTGTAGCACGAACTTCTTGCACTGCTTTGAGATGAGTTTGTTTCCCCTTTCTCTTTTTGCTGCTCAGCTATAAAGTAAATTCAGAAGACATACCTTATTTTTTTCAGAAATAAATTCTCTTCATTTTAAAATTCAGACACATGTGCTTTATACCAAAACAGACACCAAAAAAGACTTGGTATTCATCTTTGGTTTTAAGCAAAACTCTGACTTTCAGGGCTGTCTAACAGGGCACAGTGATTTTAATGAAACTTTACAACTTTATGTCTCCCTGACAATGCTCAAGATAGTTTTGCAGGTTTTAAATTTATCTTTCTGTCAATGGCCTGTCACAAGAGAATCCAAGAAATTTCAGAGATTTCCAGGGGTTAAAAAGAAAAAAAAGAGAGAGACAGAAATAAGGAAAAGGCAAAGATGGTGTCTTCACAGTGTCTTATTAAATATGGCCAGCTGTCTACCAATTTTCTGCCATGTACATTTCTTCTCACTGGTTCTTCAGGCCATTTCCAACAGCTCTCCTGTTGCCACAGCACCCACTGCCTCCTCATTCCTCCACTGCCAATCTCTGCTTTGTAGTAAGACCTGTATAATTTTCACAGATTCTTGAATAGAAGAGTCTTTAGTAAGAGGAACTCTATTTTTCAGGCAGACACTTCAGTTATTTTTCTCAAGCCTTCCTGCAGCCACAGCCTATGGTGGCACAGGGAGTCATGCTTACAGTAGCTTTCTGTTATCCTCTTCTTTCTCTGCTACTGTGAGGTCCTTCTGGCAGCAAGTGCAAATGGCTGGTGACAGCCTTTGTCAAAGATGGCTATTTCTTCTGGTGACCTTTGTGATCAGGCTGTCCTTAGAATCTGCCACCTTTCCATTAAAAAATTACAGCTTCTCCACTGAGACTTAGATAATTTTCACTCTGATTTTCCTTAGCAGTTCAATTAGTTTACTTTAAAAAAACACACAAAAAAAATCCCCAACCTACACAAATCAGTTCCAAATTCATAGCAACAGAAGTGTTAGGGTACACAGTATGGGTCTGCACCATGTTCAAAATTATTTGCAGAGGCTCAGGTTACAATTTCAATGATGCTGTAATCAGAGATCCCAGATTTTAATTTGAATATATTTTATTTTATGATTTATACAAATCATATCCCTGTCATAAGCCAGATCTGCTGCTGAAGACGTTGATAATTTAAAAATTTCCAAATAAACTCGAGTATTACGAAGTGTTACCATCTCAAGTCAAATCTTTTCAGCCTATAGATAATGAGGAGGAGAATGGCACTTTCATTTTCATGCCTCATTCACTTTGTCTCAGAGAAAGTTTTTTTTAATTTTGTCCCCATTTATTTTATGTTTCCCTTTCAATAAACCAATGCTTAATGCTAATTTAGAAATGTTGCATATTACTTGCAAGTGTAGTGGTCCACAAGAATGTAAAAATAACATTCTATATAAAGGCAGGAAAAAATATGCAAAAAAAGGCCAGTATTTCTGAAATGAGTTGAAATGATGTTTGTGTCTGATTCTGACACAAAATATTTTAACTGGTGAAGCTGCAAAAATACAGAGTGAGCTGCGGTGACACGAGTTAAGTGTTAATACAAGCTAAATCCATTCTGGTAATTGTCTAGGCCTAAGAAAGTAAATTCTTTTCCTTGGAAACAAGAAAAGAAAGTTTCTGTTTATTGTTCTTTAAACTTTGAGGGAAATTTATCCAAAATTCTGTCATCCTAGTGTGACAAAACTGCTGACTAAATAACTATTTGACGTTTTTGCATCTGCTAGCCTGTGTTAGTTACTGAGGGCTCCCTGTCCAAAGTGCTGGAGAACAGGTCTTTGGACCTAAACCCACAGAGAATAGGCTGTGTCTTTGCTCAAATTAGCAGGTGAAAAAGAACATACTCAGTTTATGCCTTCAGTCCTGCTCCTCTTCTGGCTGAGGCTGTACTTAGCAAAGGTGGCTGGTTGCTATATCCTTCCTACTCTTGGAAGGACTTCCCAACGAGGTGGAGGATGTGGGTTTGAATCCACTCCACTGGAGAAGGGAACTGTGCACAGGTTTCCCTCCTTCTGCAGATGAGCTCTGGTTCTTGAGGTATTGAAGACTAAAGAAGGAAAAGACATGTAGGGAACCTTACAGCTGAAGGCATTTTCAGGAACACAAAGCATGTGACAAAGGCTTTCAGAACTATCAGTCTGCATTTAGTTGCCTAGATCCCATTCAAGTCCCTCTTTGAGAAGGATGCATCTTTCTCTTTGGGACTCAGTCTATCTCCAAGAACAGTTACAGTGAGAGAAAAAATTCCTCAGAGCCTGCAAAACACTGCTCTATGGTGATAACCTGGGCTGTCCAAGATAACTCTTAATTGAAACATGGCTGAGGATCTGGTTTGTGCCTTTCCTGGGGCTTATGGTAGCAACAGCATCACCTTACATAGGGATAGTACCCAAAATGTTCTCAAAAATGTAGAATGTAGCTTGGGATGAGTTATTACTATTACATTTCTCCTGAAGGCTGTGGGCAGTGCATGGAAAAAGTCAATAGCACTTTGTGAAAGGTAGTGGTGGTCAGAAGACTTAAGAGAGAAGGATGCATTGCTCACCTGTTCTGGCTGGACTAGAGAAACAAGTGAAACACAAGTCTACACAGGAGTCTGCTTTAATCCATCACTCTATTTTATGAAGCATCACACAGCATTTGCACCAATTAGCATTTGATAGCAGTTTAAGTAAGGGCCAGAGGGTTATTTAAGGAAAAAGCCGACAACCTATTTCATAGTCACTGAGTCCTCATTTGGCAGCAGTGCTCTTGGAGGGCTTGGGTAGTACCCAGCAGTTGCTGAACTATCTGAGGAAAATCGTGTAAATCTATAATCCAGCGGTAAATCTGCAAGACAGAAACATACCACATCTGATTAGTAACACAGTCTGTATCTCATAAAAAGTAAGCCTGTGGTGAATAGCAGTACTTCTTAAAACCTTGAGCTGTTTGCTCACCAGCATTAGAATTCAATCAGATTGCATGATTACACATTTATTTGACATCTTCAGCTGTTCAAGGGATTGACTTTCAGAGTTTATTCAACTGCAGTAAAGGATATTCAGTTCCTTGATTGCTGAAATAATGCCAATCAGAGAAATTATTTAACTAATGCTTAAATACGAATCAGAAATCTTCATTGAGCATAGATGGAATTTTCCTCCTGGTACACCTTCAAGTTCATTCTTCAGTTTATCACACTTCCCTTTTATCTCAGCAATCTACTCATAAGAGGGCTATGTTTAAAACAAAGAATCAGTTCCTTTTTTTTTGTTTTTCATGGCTACTATAGCAGGATTCCCCAAAGGCACCCGCTCTTAGACCTACTTGCAGTCCAGTGTTAACAACATCATTTTGTATCAAGCATTCTTAGAAATCTGCACTTGTAACTTGGCGTACTCAACACTTCCAGTCTGTAAAGAACACTGAATGCATTAAAATAGTTCTGAACAGTCAAAGCTTTCTTTTCTGTAGCTTCTTAAAAAGTCTTTGCTGCCAACAGTGACCCGCCCACCATCACAGCCAGAAAACTGATACTTCCTGTGCTCACCTCGTACTCAAGTTCAAAAAACCAAATTAAAAAAACCTATAAATGAAACTTTGTTCAAGAAACAATTCCCTTTCCAATAAATGAAAAAAAAATACAACCACCCCCAAAAAGGTTAGCTCCTTTCCAGGTTGTCTGTTTAGAACCAAAGGAAAACAAAAAAGCTATTAGACAGCTTATCTGTACAGTAAGTTATTAATTGCAACTTTTAAAAAATTTTGAGTAAATTTGGGGAGATGAAATCTCTCACTACATGCTGCAATTTTTTTTTTCCACTCAGCAGCTTTTATGAAACAGAAAACCACAAATTTAGTAGTTTCGGCACAAACAACAGGAAATCCAGTTCTGTCTCACAAGCGATTTGCAGGCAGGCACCAGGACAGCATCCAGGCCTGCAACTTTAAACCCATATTAAACATAATATAGTGAGCACTTAGATCAAGCTGAAAAATCAGATAGAGGCTGGAATAAAGTAGGAATAGGAGGAAAATAAATTGGAAGAGAATTATTTAAGTGGATTATTTTAGCTTGTCAAAGAATTGCATTTTCTTCTTTTGTCTGAGTCAGGAAAATTTCTGGAGTTCATTCTAAGCAGGGCAGAAAAGGCAGATGTTTTCCCAGTATGCAGAAGGCCCAATGGATTTACTGACTGATGAGTCTATTTATGATGCTCTGTTTAAAACAAAGGTTTCAAAAATTACAAAATAAATTGAAAAAGAAAGCAAATATTTTCAAATATCTTTATGAGCTATAAAAATCAAATGCCATACAATTACTTTTATATAAAATAGCTTTTACTAGCTTAATAGACTAGCAGCCTGGAGTCTCCCAGGAGTTGTTTAGTCAAAGAACACCACGAATGGGGCAGACTTGCTACAGAGTTGCTTACTGCTGAGGAAAAGAACCAGTTGGATCTAAATGGTAATTTTGTGGATATTTCCTGGTAAACTAGCTTTACATAATCAGCTTAAACACCAAAACCATTCTATATATAATGCAAAAGACTCCAAAAGAGAAAAATCACATTTTTGTATATTCACACACCAATCTATCAATTTAAATATTGCTTTTGTCTCAGCAAGCTGACTTTGGAAGATGACTAGAAGATATCCATAAATACTTTGCAAAAGCATGAAAAAAATAAGCTACAGTATTTGATAATGAAGCCAGTCTCAGGGGAAAAAAAAAAGTTGCTTATTTCCAAGCTGTTGTTTTCCTAGTGTTTTTTCCAGTAAATTCTTCAGGTTTTGCTATTGTGCATGCTCACAGCTACTGCTGTGGTGGCACGTCTTTGCATCTTGGCACCCACTTCTCACCTAACCCAGACAGAGAGTCATAAATTAGGCAGGGGGCAGATACCTAATCCTCTCTGACATCTGATTTGACAGCGAGGCTCTAATGAGCCCTGACCTACACTGATAATGAATTCAGCACAAAACTCACCCAATATTGCCACTAGTCTAAAAAAACCCCAAACAAATCCAAACAAACTAAACAGCTTGAGACTGGAAGAATGAACTAGCTGGCCCTACCCAACTGCTTGAGAATCACAGTCCCAGAACTTTTCTATCACTCTTAGATAATGCCACACAGACTCATTTCTTTTTTACCCAAGACAAATAAGATACTAACTTTTAAAGCCAAAGACATGTAGAAGTCAGACATGGAGGGTCCCAAGGTCCCTTTCTAGGTCTACAGAAATGCCAGTTATTAGATGCATGGCCCTGAATTCCTGTCCTGCTCCTTTCCTTGCTCCCACACCAGCTGAGTGCAAGTGAGTGATGAAAACTGATTTCCTTTATGGTGACCATTCAGTGTTATTAGCATTTCCCAGTGGCTTGGGGAACCCTCACAGGTTATATGCCTGCCCTACCTCCCTTACAGGACTCCAGCAGCCCTGGTGTAAACAAAACAACAATGATAATATTTGAACAGTAACTACTGTCAGTTACTGTGTTCTGGTTATCCACAACCAGGTATTAAGTGACATTAATTACAATATTGTGTTCTGATTATGTGTACCCACATCCATGCATGTACTTAGGAATTATGGATGGATCTATATAATAGCTACAAAGCTGACACATCTCGGTGTCTGTGTGCTGTGCACTTAGTGGAAGCCAACTAAATGAATGCCACAAGCTTTTATCAGAGGAAGACTTGGAGTTCCACCCACAAGTAAGGAAGAGAAACCACAAGAAGAAGGGAAAATGTAATATTCTCAATGAGTGATCAGGAAAATATTTGAGTAACTGAATGGAAGACAATTTAATCTAATCCAGACAGAGGCCTGCTTGATAAACGTAACACTTGTGGTTAATTTTTTTAAATTTCCTTGAACAAACCAATACATTAAATAAATAAAATCTTAACTAAGCACTTTAGATGGATGGCATTGTTTTTCAATTAAAAGCACAGTCCAAGACTGAAACAGATTTCTTCCAAAATACATGACAGAAATGTCAGGAATCATTTTTCAGTGTTGACCAACAAAAGCAAAGCCAACATTTTTTCATCATGACACCACAGCATCTTTCCCGTGACGAGTGAGAAGCTCTACAGAAAGCAGAACTCACCCCCACCCCGAGGTCTGCTCCCTGCCAGTGAGCAGGGCTGGCGCCAGATGCTGCAGAAGCCTCCTAGTAAACAGCAGGGTTGTGTTCTTAAGCAAATCCAAAAAATCCTCCTGAGTATCACCAAGGAAAAGACACAAGGAGGAAAACTAAAACCTCATCAGTGGTACCCAAGTTTGGAAAGTCTTTAAACTGCTTAATTGTGGCAAATCTCAGAAAACACAGTCAGAGCTCTGTCTTTCATCTTGTCATCCAGGTGATGCAACTATAGGGGCAGACCATCAGCCAGTAAAAATTCTTTCGCTTTTACAGGATTTTCCATAATTTACACTGGCTTAGAGGCTTTGTAATAAATCTTTCATTGTATATCAAAGTTGCTTGTTGAAAGAAAATATTAATTTATTAATGATAAGAACTTCTTATAATTACTTCTTAACAGTGAAGTAAGCACAAATGCCGCAGCGGAACTCACCAGTTTGGCTGTGCCTTCCAGTGACCTGACTTGCCAGTCTGTGGGTAAACTGTAACAGGTGTTGATTTTTCTTAAATACTAAATGTTTTTATCTCCTGACCCATCTCTATTTTGTAACAGTCACAGCAGCACTTGCATCAAAAGCTCAGGATGTGAGGGAGCATACAAGTGGCAAAAAGAAAAAACCCCAAGGTCACAAGTAGATTTGTCTGATAGCAGTTATTTTTAGAAAAACTTCTAAGGCTGATTTTCCTAAACATGAGGTCAGATGTTTGCTGTACTAAAGCAAAGCTCCCAAAAGAGTGAAGTCAGCACGAGGAAAGCATTCCTTCTGTCAGTTATATGAAAGTCATTGCTGTTGTCTGCATACTGTATAACTCAAAAGCTGGAGAGGAGCAGAGTACCTGTGCCGTGTTGTACGGGAAAGGGGGGACTCCTCAGTATAGTGTGCTCCACAGGAGAAAGCTTCTGTGTTTGGATATGAGTTGGGGATATGAGTCAGTGCAGTTTATTTCTGGGCATGCAGGAATAAAGACTAAAACTGGTTTAAGTCAAAACGCAGGTTTGCTGCTTTAACTGCACTTACACGAGAGCTTTTGCCAACACAGGTGTTTTGGTCGGAGATCATGCCTGGGGCACTGCCAGCAGACACTTGCGGCAGCAGTTTGGCCTGAGCAAGAGCTTCAGTGCCAGTGGGGTTTGTCACTGGTTGCTCTTCTGTAGTATCCAACCCAGAAGACAGTGACACTGGAGAAAACCCAAGTGGCAAACTGCAGCAGCAGCTTCACTACCAGAGTTTTGCAGGGGGATGAGTGCCTGGGGGGATGGAATGACTATTCCATCGTGGCTGCTGCGATTGCTCGTGGCATGCAGTTTCACTGCAATTATCTTGGGAATAACAATTCACATTACTTTGGGTATACCCTATGGCCAAGGGACCACTGACCCCTTCTTGAACAAAACAGCTGTGCACAAGGCATGCACTAACTCGCAGCTGAGCCTGATAAGAGTCTGCAGTGAAGGAAAGCCTTAGAAATTCCTTTGCTGTTTTGGGTTTATATGAGAAATTAATCTCATTTTTGTTTTAGTTTAAACAGTGATTTTTGGAGATCTTGTAAGAAGATAGCCCTGTGTGGTTCTTTGCTTGATCTGGAACTGATCAAAAGAAAATATTGGACTATAATATTTTTAAATATTTAGATGAAGACTTAATCTAAAAAAAATCCTAAGAGAATGCCAAGATTCTACTAGGAGGTGTTAGTCCTTCAGGGATCTGTTAATTAATTTCTGTGTGAATGACTCATTCTGGATCTTAGGGCGGAAGGAGGAGCTTCTGAGAAAGGCTGAAGAAATTAGCCTGGAAACAAGCAATTGTTTGAGCTGAGAGGCATTTCTGATTGAGAAAAATTAAAGAAGCTGCATCTTGGGACTGTGAAGGAGCTATATTAAGACAAATGTAGAAATGATACACCCCTTTACTTTCATTTTAGGTAAACTCACCAAGATCAATCTTCCTTTCCAAACTTGGGTTAACCTCATCATGTTCCCCTCTCCTGTAAAACAAATATTTTCTCTCCCTTTCTCTGATTTTTTCTCTGGATGGGTGACAAACACTGTTTACCTTAAAGTAAAAATCCACACACAGATACACATGAAGACAAGGCCTACATTGTTTTTTGTGCATGTATAACCATCTTAATCCAATCTAATCCAATCTTAATTCCCATGTTTTAGGCACCAACCCAGAGTACATAAATGCTTCCAGCAACTTTTTTTTTGTAAATGTGAGGTGGCAGGTAATGTAAAATTTAAACCTGGTCAAACTAGTATTTTCAATACTTGGTGATTTACCTATTTTCACTGTTTTTCCCACTCAAAAATTATCAACATTTTGTATTATAACCAGGGTTTTAAAAGTAACAATCTAAACCTACCCCACAAGCCTGCAATCCAGTCAAAACCCAATTATAGCTTTAATTACAGCCTGCAAATGAAATTATGCTGCCTGAGTTGAAGGATAACTTTAAAGCAGAAATGACTGAGTGGTTCCCCCTTTCTTAATGAGTTGCTCATGAGTTCTCCCTTTAATCTTTTAGAGGTGGCTGTACTTTGACATCTCATAGAGCAGAATAACGATGGCAGGAACATTTCTGTCAGCTATTGGCTAGGAAGTAATCTTTCGGGTTCTGCATGATTTGACGTGGTCTTCAGGGGCACAAGTCAATACACCTTTCTGGAGGAGGAAGGAAAGGCTGAACAAACTGTAATAAACTGAATACTGTCCTTTCTACACTGAAAATTACTATCAAGTAGTCAAATCCTGTTGTAAAGATGAGGTCTCAGACCCTCTGGGCAATAACTAGGTCCTGAAGACTTTTTATAAGCTAGTCCTGATTTATTGAACAATAATTTGTTATGTTAAAATACTGTTTACTGTCAGTTTCAGTTGTATTTTTCAGCTGAAAAAATAAATGCATTATATTATTTGGATGTGTTGGGCATGTTTTTCTTCCTCGTAAAAGAAGAACATTGAAACTAGTTTCCTGGAACAGATAAATCAGATTTACATTATCTGATGCTTTTCAGTTGACACATAGATCAAAATGCTGTTCATACATACAGGACACATATATTCTCTCTAGTTAGTTATCTTTGTTATCTGTTTTTTACCTTGTATGAGACCTCAGAACCAGAAAACCTCAGAAACATTGCTGTAGTGTATGTACACCATTTTTTCACCAGATGTAAAAATACTTTTTTTGCATAAAAGGTTTAGTTATAAAAATGACCTCTTTGGCCTTGTAGCAGCAACTATTATTTATAGCAGCAAAGCCCCAAAGCAGTTTAAATCCTCAAAGCAGTTTGGTAAATTTAGTCTTTAGATGTTATTGTATAGATACATTCTTACACTGAAGCTGGTAAGTAAAAGCCCAGTTGTAAGATAAGGCATGAAATAGAAAAGGCTGCTGCTAACTAGCAATGCATAATATAGACAGTTCTCTATATCTAAGGAGATTATATGTTATTGTATTATTTGAATAAGAACACAATTATCAGGCTGGTTACAGCAAATACTAATTTAATTTTAGAAGGAGTTGGATTTGATTTTAAATGATGTAATGTCAATGAAAAAAACATAGAACTAATGTGTTAAAATGTGAAGGATTTTTTTTGTTTCACTTCAGCAATAATTACAACTGATGCTGTTCAGGACATAGAAATCAGTATATGGCTACATGCTTAGTGAAATTCATGTCTTCTGTGGTAATAGTTGATTCCTCCAGGGCATTCACCTTTAAAACACATGGAAGTTGGTGTGTGAAGTTTGCAATTTGTAGCTGATCTCTGATGGGCAGACCCGTGTATCTGCAACCCACACATTGCCAGTTCTGGAGCCCCAGCCACAGCGGCCTTGAGCTTTCCATTGTGCAGATAATTTGCAGCTCTAAGCAGAAACATGAACTTCTTTGTCATGGTTCACTGGCAATTTTATCATTATATTTATACAGCAAGCAGGCTGACGACTCAAACTCCCGCAGAAAGTGGCAGGGTACAGATCTGTAGACATTGTTAAAGAGACAGCTTTGGTAAATTATAATGGAGATTTTTCTCTTGTTCTAGCTAATTGAAATAACAATAAGGCATGAAGAAAAACTTAAGCAGCCATATGGGCAAACCCTGATAAGATTTCATATTGCATGCAAGATTTAAAAAAATGCGTTATCCTCATGCATGACACAAGCTTGGTTATCAAGTCTCCAAAGTGTGAAATGAACTCTGTCTCCATAAAACATTTACATTTGCACAAATTCTTTTTGGAAATTAAACTCTTGAGCTGCAACATCACTCAGTCTCCTATTCTTGCTTGCACTAGTTTTTAATCCTATGACAAACTTCACCATTTCTAAATTATAAGGCAATTCAGGAGATTAGGTTAACAATCACAAAATTAAAAACAGAAGTTTTTAAAATTCTTCTTGTTAGAGTTTAGAGCCCACTTTCTTAACCTTTTCTTTGCAAAGAAGAACAAAAAACTTACCAAAATTCCCCCCTAAGCTTAAAACTCTGAATGGAATTTTCGGAAGTGTGACTTTTATAAAAATACCAAACATAATGAGACTGAAAGGAAAAGTGTTAGCTTGAAATATGCATATCATTTTTGGGGATCAAAGAACTGTTAATCAAAAAACCCACCTGAAATGGTATTTTTGAAATTATTGAAATTATTGTTGGAATACCTATGTGATGCAGGAAATACAATTATTTACATGGGGATCTGGAAATTTGATTACATGGTTGCAGAGTAGCTGTCACGGACCTTGAAAGTACAGTTCAGATTATTCAGGTAGGAAAGATAAGAATAATCCTCCTCTACTTGGCTCATACTTAATTTTCTGAAGTGGAGAAGGATGTCCTAGAAACTGTGGTTCATGCAAAATGTCATTTTTTAGAGAAACCCCTACACCTTTTAATTTCTATGAGGGATCTCTAAACTAACATTCCCACGGTAATGGACCCTGGTTTAGAAAATCTGTTTTATGATATCATTGTGCTTAAAAATGGTTAAAATCTGTAAGGGAGCTGTAAATGAGGAGAGACTCAATAGCAGAAAAGTGGAGAAACAGATGGATTTGTGAATGAGGCATGTAGAATAGGAGTAGGGATATTGGCTTCTACTGTTTTATTAACCATTTACTGTCAGTATAACTTACTCCTGATTTCCACTCCAAACTGAGGAAAGTACACCAAAGGTGTTGTAGGACATCGCCTTTGGGCAACCTTAGCAATAAATAAATATACTTTTTCATGCACAAGGAAAATGCCAATTTCTCTTCAGGGACTCTCAGGTGAGTTTAGATGACAAACTGTGGTGCAATAGTCTGCAATTCCACTAATCTCCACCAGAGGTGAGATTAAAGTTCAGAATTCCTAATGTGTCTTTGAATGCAAACACCTTTAGAGTCAGATACTGAATCTTCAAGTAAGATGGGACCAGAACTGTAGTAAAATGACTACATTCAAATAGCAGAGAAAGTACATGAAGAATGGGTTGGATTTTCTTTTCATCAGGCTGTCCTTTTACTAATTACACATACAATGTGTATATGCTTTGTTATTTTACACTCTGAATGGACTAAAACTCCAACAGAAGCATTCTCTGTGAAGCCCTTTTCCTCTAACGCTCTTTGGCAACTATCAGATCGTTCCCTTTAGTTACATGTATAAATTCTTCAGGTGAAACTATCAGAAGACAGCTGCATCAAACTTACAGCATGTTGGTGAAAAAAACCTGTCAAAGTTGTATTTATCCCAGTTCTATTCAGTTCTACAGATTATTTTTAATTTTTTAACATATTTCCTCAATTAAAAAAAAATTGAAACAGGCTTGAAGGGTTTTATTACCCCAAATTAATCTCTGATAACGCTCCAAAAGAATTTTCATATGAATTTTGAAGCAAACTTTTAGAGTTATTTTTGTAAAATATTGCTAGCATTGAGTAACTTTGAACAGTTTCTGGAATAATCCTTTTCAATGCATCTTGAGAAGTAAACCAAGCTGTTCTTTATGCACAGATACTCGTTGCATCCAAACAGCAAGAATCTCTCTGAAAGTCAGCATGGCAGCAATCGTCTGCATTTCACCAAATATTTTTGCAGACCACAAGCTGTTGGGATACTGACTTGTACGTGGCACTTACTACTGCTCACGTAGGCCTGCAAAAACCAGGTCAGAGATTGTTGACAGAGAAGCTCTTGTCAACCCCCAGCTCACAGGAGGCTGCAAGCACACCTCCAGTGAGGTGGCAGCTTGCTTGGCTGGGTCAGCCAAGGCTGAGTTGCCGGAGATGAGCTTGCACAATCACCACACTGCTGGCTGGGAGCTGGGCTCATATGGTCAGCATGATGGCAGCCTGGCTGCATGCTTGGGTTCAGGGGATCTTGAGGAAGTTTTTGCAGCTTGGCAGTGGAAAGTCCTCTGCTGGTAATTAAGGTAGATGAATAGAAAAGGAAAAGCTGGAGCGCATCAAACTCGCATAACCGTTTCAATCTCTTCTAGCTAGTTATTCCCAAATAGCTGCAGCTAAGCTATGACTTACAACTGCAGCCAAAAACTTCAGGGCTTGGCAAAGCAGGGATTCTCACAGCTTGCTGTGACAGGAGTCAGACAAGGTATTCAATAGGAGTCAGAAATTCCTCAACATCCATAATAACGAACATCTGCTCTTCCGCACAAACAAATAAGAAATACCACTCTTTGTACGAAAGCAGAGATGTTCTCATACTGTCAACTTTGAGACTGATTTCAGACACACAGCTGCAAGTTTAAAATGTTATTTCTCCCCTGTCCTTTAGCACTGGGGTTTAAGTTTCACAGTCATGAGCTCCTGCCCCAGCACTGCTTCAACACAGCGAATGACAGCACAGTGTCCCTCCTAATGGAGAAACAGGCTTTGCAAGAGCTCCACAGTGATGATGGGCAGCTATCCTGCTCATAACTACCCAGATATGCCTTTCTGGTTCTCACACCTTCATCTGTAGCTGGGAAGTTGGTGGTACATTTGTGGTTGAGAGCCCTTGCTCTAGTCCTGTAAACTGAGCTGTGGTTGGGAGAGAGCTGGCTGGGAGGCAGAGATTCAGACTGTGGCTGACCAATGTGTTTTCTCTCGGCCAACACTTCCAAAGCAAGCCACAGTACGACCCTGTAAAAGGTACTAGATGGGAGTTTTATAGAAGTTACCACTGTTGGCATTTTGCCTTGTTATATTGGGACTTTGTACCTTTAGGCTGAAAGAGACTGCAAAGTGGCAAATATCAGAAGCATAAATAAATTGTGGCACTGTACGATTGTTCTGTTTTGAGATATCTTTACAATGTAGGTACATGTGTAAAATATGGTTGCAAAGAAAAAGTCTATCACGTGTCGTGCTGTAGAAAGAACTGCTCGGCAAGCCTGAAATGCTCTCACAACAAACCTTTTATTCCTTGGCCTTATGCATGAAGTAGGCAACAGATGCTGAACGGAGGGGTTAGTAAACTAAATGCTTGCTGTGTTCTTCAGCTAAGCACCTCATTCATTTAATAATCTGTTTATTTCTTTAGGTATGGGTATCGACAAAGTCCAGTAATGCAAAATGATACATTGAGCATATATAGATAGAGGGTCTTCACCACCACTTCATAATCTACTGGTATGTACTTCAGTTGCAAAGCTCTAGCTAGCTGATTGGGGAAGTGTAACAAGACAGATCAGCGAGTAACGTATTTCTAAGTATAAAACTCCCAAGTAACTTTGCATGTGTTTGTTTCGAATGTAACTCACCAGCGAAAGCAGAAACAGCAAAATATAGTGGGGGAGTCCAGATCAAGATCAGGAACTAATCTACAGTCTGTTAAATGTCGCATCCTATTTCTAACAGAGAATCAATTAAACGCCTAATGTTTGCAGAGAAAAACAAAAACTCTTGGTGTATCAGACAACAACTAAAAGCACAAACATCAACGTAATCAGTGGCCACCAGCACTAACTGTTGCATGATAGGAACAGAGTATTTTGAATGTATTTTAGACACCTGTAATCTCAAAACCAGATCTACGAATTTACTATGAATACTACACATTTGTTAGAAAAAAAAAAAGCCATCTTCCTTACCTGCTATTGATTCCAGACTAGGGATTGCAATAGTGCTGTAAGTGCTAATACATTTACAGGACCACGTGTGAACAAAGGTTTCCTCTGCATTTTCCAAGCCTGGCAATCTGTCCATGAAGAAAGAGCCCCATTGTTTAGATACAAAGTAAGGAACTTTGAGCTGATCTCCCTGAAAGAAAAATAAATAAATACGTAAGCTTAAAAAAAAAATAAAAATCTTCTTTATTTATCCATAAACATTAGTTTAAGGAACTCTATTTCCTCTATATTGTATCTCAGGAGCAACATGACTTTAAAATACAAAGACAACAACAATCTTCTTCCCATTAGTCCCCGAGCTCCTGTTTAGGCAATTTATGGATTTCCTAGGACATAAAAAGTTAACTTTAAATGTTTTCCTCTTTAAAAAAACCCTTCAATTTTCCCTGTTTTTATGTTTTTGATAGCATGAATTGCCTGCCGTATGAATTGCCTGGGTAGCTGTAGCACAGACTGTAACACAGCCGGGACCTCCTCCTCGGGGAAAAGAAGCTTCCTGATGCTGGAGTAACTGTAAAGAATGCATCATGCCACCTTTGTTATCTGTTTCTGAGCTGAGGAATGAGTGAAAACAGAGCCAGACAATCCACAGAGAGACATTTAGGTGCCCAACAAACTGTAGAAACTTAGTATTTCTAATGTATATTTTCAGAAAACAACATGTAGACTAATTATGTTTTAAAGAAAGTATTAATGCAGCACTGGGAAAACTGATTTTTTACCAGTTCATCTTGAAACCTGCTATATACTGCCATAAGAAATTGGAAAAAAATGCCTGGAGGCATCTACAGAAAGATAAAGAAGTGGAAAACAACACTACACTATAGAAAATCTGTTAAAGTCGTTTGCGTGCAAAGTAACTTCTCAGACCTGCAGAGCACAGGAGAAGATATCATAGCGTGTGCCTCCAGGTTTGTGAACTTTTGTACTTTAACCCCTCTCCATTTAGCCCCCCTCTTAATAGTTTTGAGAATCTGCTGGAATAATTTCTGTTTATGACAGAGGCCCATATCTTTTGATCACAAGGAAGTTGTTGATGCAGCCGAACAGACCATGCCATTAAACACAGAGCCACTCCTTCTGTGAGTCGGAGAACAGTTTTTCCTCTGGGTATAGCTGGGGGGAAGGAAGTACTGATTTCAACAAATGTTGATATTAATTTCTGTCTCCTGATGTAAGTTGCAAAAAATCTCCTATCTTTTGTTTCAAAATGAGCATTTAGCTGAAGTCCTGGACTTTTTTTTTAAATGTGTGTGTGCTTTACACGAAGGGGCAGCATCTTCGTTTTCTTTTTTGCACCAAATCTTATCTGTCCATGCAAATCCCAGGACTTCACATCAGTTATAATTAAACGTAGATGCCATGCTGAATTAAAATCTGTTTGCCAGCTGGATGACACATGCAGAAAACTCTTAAGGCTGCTACAGCTGTTCAGGTGATTAATCAAAACAACAATCCTGGTACTGGCCTATCTAAGTGTTTGCACAAAAGACAGGGCCTTTTTTATTGACAAGAGGAAAAATGTGAGGGTTCTGCTTTCTGAAATGGGTGGTTGGTTCAACAGACAGTTAAAAATGCAACCTGAGGAAATGAACTGGTTTTTCTGGAGGTTTGATTCTCAGAGTGGGAATTTATTCCTTATTAAGGAGAAGGGAGTTACATTCGGATTTACAACCCAAGCCCTTGGTAAAACCAAACCCAGTTAGTTATGAGGCTTCAGGTCATCAAGTCATATGGTAGAGAACTCCCACTATTTTGCTATCGGCTTATCTCTATGTGACAGGACAGGTCTGGCAGGCTAAATCTTGACTTTGAAAAGAGCAGTCAAAACCTGGGCCACATCCTTAGGAAGCATCAGACATCGCTCCCTCTTCTATCCCTAAGGGATGCCTAGAAGATGTCCTTATCTCACCTGCAGCACACATAGTCTGCAATGAAGGACAGACCACATACCATGAGTCTATACATCTGTGAAATGAGGCAAAAGTCTCCTCTTAGTGTGGCTACTCACATGCCTGGAGGCACATGCCCAACAGTGGGGCTGAGGAGCTCTGAAAGATGCATCACCCACTCCTGCAGTCCCCAGACATGGAATTTGCTCTCACAGCAGGACAGTAGACCCTGGAAAGTGCTGAGCAATCCCTTATTCTCATGCTAATCCCCCAAGCATATAGATTTGCTCTCAGACATATTGGTCAGATAGTAGCAGGTCAGATGTTGATTGTGTCCCCTGAAGGTACAAAGCCTCGTCTGTACTTTAGGGAAATAAGGATGGTACCAGGCAGCCCCAAGTTCCGGGGCCTTCCACTAAGTCAAAACACACGGAATATTTACTATCATCTTTGCTTTGCTAACTGCAGACAAATAGGGTCTGTTTACAGAGCAGACAGAATCTGTTAATAGGACCCTTGGGTAACTGATTTGTCAGCTTACAAATCACCCTTCTAAAACACAAATTACAGGGAGCTGAGTTTTGAAGTTTTTCTACATTTGGTAAAGAGATGAAAGAAAGAAAAATGTAAAGACAGGAGTGAAAGATCAAGCTGTTAGTATTTTTGAAGGCTTTATTTAGATGGAGATTTGCCACCTGTGCCATTGTCTTTGTGCCAAGCACAGAGGATGAGGAATACTTTACTGTATCCAGCAGTTCTGATGGTAGTGATGATTGTATGCTTTGTGCCAAGGTAGTAACACCACCACTGACTCTTGATGCCAGAAAAAAATTAATGCTCAAAATACAGTTTTGCTGGTGTATTTGAGATGTTTCTGTCAGCGCAGCTGCGCTGGTCACAAGAATGGGACATCCCTGAATAACACACCCATGCTGGGTGTGCAAATGGACAAGCCAGCCACTGGTCTAACTTTTATTGCACAGAACCTGCCCCTCTACAGGTGCAAATAAATAACATTTCACCCATGATTATTGTACCTAAACAACAACAGGGATCACCATAAGCAGACTTAAAATAAAATGGATTGCATTTCAGGGTATTGCCTTAAGCATATTGCTTTAACTCACCAGGCTTCACCAACAGCCCTTCAGGTTGTTCCTGAAAGTACTGTTAGATTTGTGTCAAAGATAAACAGGAATAAAGAGACAAACAGAGCCAAAAGGCACAAAGTAAATAGTCTTGTCTATGGTCACAGCAAGGAAGTAAATGGAAATTTGGGGGGGCTAATGGCCCTCTACAACCAACCAGTCACTAGGCAATATTGCAAAAATTAAGTTCTCCATTCTAACTGCAAAATTATCGTCTATATCCACCAATAAATTCTTTGATTTCTGCTCCATTCATTTGCATAGCCCAAGGTTTTACACACTGACAACTCCTCTGTAATAATTTCCCTCGAAATCCTGGGACAAATTCCAGCTTTCCTTTGAGTTTTCATTGATGGAACTGATCACACATTTAAAGAACAGGAGGCAAAACCAAAGCCTCCAGCCAAGAAAACAAACCCCCAATTCTGGGAGGGAGAGAAATCTTATTTCAACACAATTCTTCATATTTTTATTCACCCTGCATGCTGCAATTCTCTTAGAAGCCAAGTAACTGCACGAATAATTTTTAGTTTGCTATTCTCTTGCTTATTTGGTTATGACTCATATACTTGAAAGAACTGCAGTTGTTACCATAATTTCACAGTTATGTGTATCTGGCCTATATCATGCATTTAATTGAAGGGAAAAGACAAAAACTGCAAATGAAAATGGAAATTACAAGTCTCCCACTTTGTGTGTGAGGAGTTTGTTTTCTTCCCCTCTCTCTGTTAGTGATGAAACACCAAACAACTAAAACCAGATTTTTGTAATTTCTTTCAGAAAGATAAAATTGCCAATTAAAGTAATATGTTATTTATTTAACAGTATTTTGTAAAGAGGATTGCTTTGTGTATTAAGTTTTCAGTCCCTCTCTGCACACACAGCATGGCATGGAAAATCTAGAGTAGTAGTGTATTTTTTATTGCCAATGAATGCTAAGGCTGATTAACCAGATGAAATCTGATCTATTTGTGACTAATTTTCCAAAAACACCTGACTTTGTACAATCCTTTGAACCGGCTTTTCTCCCTTCTTAACCAAAGGGTTAATGGGCGAAGTTGCTTGGGGGAATGAAAATAAAACTTCCATAGGCTTGTAAAGGGAGTCCCTTTGAACTAGTCCTGTTAAGTCAGTGGTGTCCAGTCAGCTGCAGAGATATGGATGTGACCTGTTGTTCAGACTCCAGTGAGCAGCGTGGTAATGAAATAACACCACTGACCTACCACGGCACCCCTGGTTCAGGTTCCTTTAATCAACGCAATTCATTTCTCCCTTGCTTGCTTGCTGTCACTGGTAGCGGATGTAAACGGAACAGGGGTTGTGTGTGGTAGGGGTGGTGTCTCCTTGAGCTACTGCAATCTCTTATCAAGAATACTACAGCGTCAGTGAAATGTCAAGCACCTGTCTAAAAGCCTCAGTGTGCTGCTTCGTAACTGCTGTGATAGAGAAGATGGGTCTCGCAAGCAGTCGAGCAGAGGTGTTGCAATGAGGGGAAGCCAAATCGTCATCGTGGGCTTAGAAACACATCGCTCAATTGCTCTTCCTTTGTACTTCCAGGAAAAGAACCACTTTCTCTATGTCTGTTTAAAAACATGTGCTTCAAAAGAATATATTGAACATGCTTAAGAAACCATGGTTGAACAAAATCCCCCAAAGAGATGTAAGTTTTACACAGCAATGTAGCAGAATCTCCAGTCAGAGAAGGAATAAATTCGTGGAGGAGAACAAGTTATTTTTAAAGCATTAATTACTTAAATCAAATTATATTAACCTATGAGGTGCTACTAACTCTTCCTCCCCTGCCTCCCCTTCTTACTGAGAAACACATTATCTTGATAGGAGATTGAATTTGTTTGTCTTAGTTTTTGTTTTTCTACAACACAGGAAAAAGCCTAAACATTAATGATTACATTTCCTTATTTCAGTGACTGAAATATCCTTGTCTGACCTTAGTTTAGAAATCAGGATAGTGGGGGAAAACATGAAATATGTCTATTAAAAAAGTAAAGAAATAGATATCACATCTATATTGTTTTGGCCCAATTGAAGATATCCTTTTCTCCATTAAAACCAGGAGCTTTTACAACACTTAGATTAAAAACATACCTAGTGTAAAAGCACCCCCCAATTTTTTTCTATTGGTAAGTTAACTTTTAATCACAAAGAGTAATTATTTTAAAAGAAAAATAAAGTTTAGTGCTTTACAAAGCAAAATGCAAAAAGCATATATACCTCTCTGCAATTAGAAGAAAATGATCTATTTATTTAGAAGCATATGAAATGAAGAAACACTCCAAATGGAGAGTGAAGCTCTGCTGTAGTTCCTACCTACATGGGACATGCTGGAGCTACAATGCTGCCTCATCATCCATCTGAGTGCTGTTCCCTATCTGCTTTGTTTGGCAGCAGAGAGAAGGATAAACCATAGTAACCTTCCACCTTCTGTGGAAGAATTAAAGGGTGGCAGTAGTGCTAAAGCCCTGCTTCCCAGCTGTGATCAACTTGAAAATCACATTATTTATCTGAGGTAACTATCAGTAGTCTGCACTGGACCAGATTTTGAAGCAGCCTCTCTTATCTGAGCACAGCTGTCACCAAAATAAGCAGCCTGTGAGGGAAGCAGCAAATTAAAAGTTCATCGTATGTAAGGAAAGCACAAGCAAATCGTATCTCACAGAGAGAGAAAGCAACCCTTAAACTATCTAATAAAAATTCATCCGTGTTTACAGTTGGCCACAACATGCAGGGAAACGCCATGAACTCAGCACAGGTCAGGCACCGGACTTGTGATAAGTGGGTATGAAATTTCTCCTTGTGGGATGGAGGGCAAGATCTTGTTACTAAAAACATTCTTGCTAAGGGAGAGCTCTTTTTCTGAGATCCATGACTTAGGTCCAGGTAGAGGCATTGTGTCACCCATGCAATGGTGAGCTGGGACAGAATGGCATCTTCTTGGTAAGACAAGGAGGATATGTCTGTGGTGATGCTGACGCTCCCAGCACCCTGGTAAAATAAGCAGGTTCATTCTCAATGCAGGTGACATGAGGTTTTTTTGCAGTTTACTTTATTCTGTTCCAGGAAACATCTGCAAGGAAGCCTTACCTCATATTTTCCTTTCTTCTCCAAGGGCTCAGATTCAGCCTTTGCAGGCACTGTAACTTTGTCCCCTAGAAGCTCCTCTAAGATGAAGACAGTTTCCCAGTTGCTATAGTGATGAGCTGGGAAAATATCTGAGTGCATACTGTCACCAAAATAAACAACCTACGAGGGAAGAAGCAAATTAGAAGTTCATTGTATATGAGGAAAACACAAGCAAACTATATTTAACAGAGAGAGAGAGAAAAAAAGCTTTAAAACAATCCAATAAAAATTCCTTCATGTTTACACTTGGCCATGAAACACAGAGATCCTATTAATGTCAAGTTTGGGGTTTTATCTTCAACCAGCTTCATAAGGGAAAAGTGGGCCCCACACACCCTCCTTGCTCTTGCCCTCCAAGGGCATTGGAAAAGGATGCCTGACTGGGATTGGCACAAGGGACATCACTGAGTTTTTTGACTGACAGAAATGGCCTGACAGGAGGCACTGGAAAGACTGCCAAGAAAATACACTAAACTGGAATGAGTTTTAGGCTACACTGGAAACAAGAGAGAACATGAAGCACTTCTCAGTAACTCAGAATTCTTCTGTGTCCAAGGAGTTCACTCACTATGAAAAATATGGTCATAGCATCTTCAGTGGCATTTTCACCTACTCAGACTTGTACTTAACATAATCCTAGTTTTCACTGATGCCATCTTTTAATCTATTTCATCTGTTTCCTCAGGTAGACTTCCTGATTAAAATCTAATTCTTCCCAAAGCTGCTGAAATGCACAGCCATGCATACAGAATAGAACATCTAGAAAGTTTACATATTCTATGAAGACTAATATGCGACTTCCAGTTCTGGGCTGCAGGCTGTTAGACAGCAGCAAGTGTAACCAGAACAAAAGCTTGTGACCAATCACATCAATAACTTAAATGAAAGCTTGCCTGGTGAATTCTTGACTGAAACAGGGTATTTTCAGAAAGATTCACTCTCACTTATAACATACCTTGGGATCCAACTTGCCAGTCATCTTCTTCAGTAGATCATAAAGCTGGATAGCATTACCTTGGGAATACCAACCAGGCTTGTCCAGTGACAGCAGAGCCTCCTGCTCCTCGTCATTCTCTGAAATCACCAAGCAAAATTGCATGCTGTTAGTGAGAGCAGCCCATCCTCCTGTACTTGTGACAAGTGTGAGAAGTTGCCTGTGCACAGCCGGTGTCTTTTGACATTGTCTGGCTCAAGTTCAGGTACTGACTGTGGATTCACTCAAGGTGTTCGGTAGCTGGGGGTAGGCAAACGTTTGTGAGAAAAGAAGCAGCTGAGCCCTGTCTGCACAGGCTACAGAGGAAGACCTAAGGAATTAAAGTCATGGGCTTTGCCTTTCAAACACTGAAGCAGTGAAGGCAGGAGGCCACACAGACTAGACTGATGGAGCTGCTACAGATGTAAGGTGAAACCATGAGTTCAAACAGACTTTAAGAGACAGCATGGGCCTTGCCGCACAGACAAAAGACCTGCAGTTTTAAACATTGACATAAACCCAAAAAACCAGACTGAAGTAACACTTGAGGGCATCCATCTGCCTTAGATCAGCACAAACAATGAGCAGTTCCAGTCATCATCCAGTTTTGAAGAAATGATGAGTGGACAATGTTGCTGGTAGTGGTCTAATCCACACTGATATATATTCACACTGCCAGTGTCAGTGAATCTGAAAAATCAGCAGAAACTGAAACTCCCTGGTCATCACCCTGTGCCACAGGCTTTGTTTCTAGCTGGTCCCAAAGCATGGATCTGTATCAGTGTCCCTGTAACCTTGTTGCTTTTTCAGATCCATGTGCTATTGCCAGATGAACTCCTTTTAGCTTCTTGCTGGAGCCAAAATACCAGCCTTAGTGAACCGATAAACTAGAATTCCATCAGAAATATTAATATTAATGTCTTTTTTCTACTGAACTGGTGAAACAAAAGGTGGATGTTGTTATTCAGTCTCAATCAAACATGTCTTAATTTTATACTAGAGACAGAGTAGTTAAAAGACAATACACTACTTAGATCAGACTTAAGTGTAACATCAGGACTTCAGTTTTTCTCTGGCTTTATGGAATTTAACAAAGTAGTTAAAAGGTGTCAGGAATAAGAGCAAAAGAGCCAATTTTACTTGGTTAGAGACTGCCGAAAGCTGAAAGGCAAATTTTGGAGAATGGTGAAACAATAAGACAGCTTTATGTTTAAGAGCACGAAAGATGTACATGGTCTTTGAAAGAAATTAAAAAAGAAGCAAAAAGAGGGAAATAGGTATGTGGAGAGAGGAGTTAATTAATTCTTTAATATTATGAATCTAAGAATTTTAATAAACACAGGATTTATTCTCAGACAAAACAATTCTATATTAAGAGTGTTTTATAAACTAGGAAAAAACAAGGAAATTCAAAGTTGACATTAACAACTCATGCAGAACTTGTGTGGAAATGTCTTTTCCTTTGTTCTTCTTCAGGAACATAATGATACTAATAATAATAAGTATGATAGCATCCATTAAAAAAAATTTCTTAATTTCCTGACTTTTAAAGCCTTTGACCAAACAACTTTTGAGCAAACGGAAATTGTCAAAACAGTAAATTAATTTTATTTTCCCTGTATTTTTAGATATATTTGCATGGCTGGCTGAACAACTAGACACAATCTTCAAACAACATTAACATAGAAAAAGAAACTTATGAAAACAACGCTTTTGAGCTGCTATAAAGTTTCTTGAAATTTATGATGGTTTGTATAACTATCATTGTATCTCCATTCAGTCAATCAGGAAAATCCTGGAGAAAAATGGAACTTTTATGAGAGGTATTTTCAGAATAATGACATTGTCTTTGCAAACAGGAGCCCTGTCTATTACAGCAGCACCAGAAGGCTCCAGCAAAGAGCAAAACCCTGCTTTTCTACCTCTATGGAATGGCATGAGGGGCAGTCCTGACGGAAACAACTCACCCTAATTATAAGGTAGGAAACCTCTCACCCTGTGAGAGCTATTACTGTCACCCCTAGCAATGGCATTCATCTCACTTAATGCATCCGGAATTTAGGCTTCTAATTAACAGTTACAATGTGAACTAGTTGGCCAGGACCTTGTGGTAGGCAAAAGACAGTGCAAGAAGCACTTTCTAGAGGTGCCATCTCTGGAGAGGGAAAGGATTTACTTAAGGTAGGAGGTTTGCTTACAGGCAGTGAAATGAAGGGAAATTAACTTCCCATTTAGAAGAAGGCAGCAAACAGCATTGAGATGTCTGATTCATTATGGGCACACATCAATTTTTAAAGGAGCTTCTGAAATTTAAGAAAATAGGAAAGGTCCTTTAAAATAGTTGAGTTGTAGGGTCATAGAGATAATAACTCTGAACACACAAACCCTGCATTGAACCATCTCATATGGCTGCTTGTGTAGGGGTGACTGTGTCAATTTGATTACTGTAATCTGAAGTGTTTAACGGTGTTAAACACTGTTGTGAATGGTGTTTCAGTTATGATAAGTCATGAACAAGAACAGTTCCTAATTCACTTACATTTGCCCAGTGGCAAAATACAGCTAAAAAAATTATTCACCACTGTCTCTTAAAGCTTCCTGTAGAAGTTCTGCCATGTAAAAATTGATACACAACTTAGAAACTCATCAATGACACCATTGGCTCTGGCCTTATATTGTATCCTTCAGATGGCAGCTGCATGGCAGCGCTGAAGAAATCTGCAAACTTCCTGCAAAAATGCTGCATAACTGTGATTATGGTAGTTCCTAATATATTTTAGATATTCCAAGCCTAACACTGGCTACACTCAGTCAAGAGGAAAACTGCTGCTGACCTTTATTCCACTTTGCTGTTATTGATTTGTAAAAGTTCATTCAAAGGTCAAAAATGCTATAAATATTCTTCCAGCAGGAAGCAACATACATAGGCGGGGATGCTAATGCTTCAGGTCTTACAAGGTAGGAGGAAAAGAAGATGTCCTGACAATTTCAAACAGACTGGAAAACCAAAAAGAATTTTTCAGATTATTATTTAGATAGAGTGACTTGCTTTTTTCTGAAGTCTAATATATAATTGAAACCTGGAATCCTGGCTGTAGACTGAAAATGTGCCACGTCAAGAAAAGGGTACCAAGCAAGTAAAATGAAAATAATTAAACTCAGAAAATCATTCTGTTAAAACACTTGCCCAAACCTAACTGTGATTCCGAGTAGTCTTTCTGAGGGGAAGTTACTGTTCCTTTTCAAAAACAACGAAAGCTTGACTCATGCTGGGGCAATATTAATATTGCTGGGATGGCAATTTGCATATGGCTGTGTCTAACAGCTTGGGAAATGGTTTCCGATACAGAAATATACTTCCAGTTTCAATAACAAATACAATTTTTCAGATAAGCCAATTCACTGACAAGACTCAATATTCTTTTTCTTGTGAGAATTTTCTTGCCTACCTCTAAATGTGCACTGTAGTTTTATAATATGGCCTGTGGAACATCTGGTTTTATTCTGAATGATTATGCAAAAAGTCATCAGTGAAGCTTATTCTCATTTAAATGACAACTGATGATAATTTACTTTGGCACAGAGTCACTTCCTGGGAAAGACTCTGCATGCGCTTCTGCTCTGCTATCTGCTTATGGGTTATAACCGCTGAGATGGAAGGGCTCTGAACCTGGGGATCTATCCCTAACCTGGCTGGCGTTTACACCGTTAAACCCCAGCCCATGGAATAAGGCTCTCCATTGGGAAGTCCAAGGCTAAGAGAGAAGCTAAGAGGTGAGGGCTAATTTATGCTTCAACAGTAATTCACCTACACTGAGCTGTACCCACACCCAGGTTAATTTTCATCATTTCCCCACCCCTGAGGCCCCGCTCTGCAGTGCTCCTCTGACTGGGTGCCCTGCGGTGAGCGTTGGCTACACACTGGGGCCAGGATCCGTGAGTGACTCACTAGAGAGCCTGAGGACACCTCACATCTACTTGACTGGGCAGAGACCAGGCTAAGAAAACAATTCCAAGTGCCCAGAGGCTGTGGCAGCCAAATGTGTGCTGGGTTTAACTACAGTGTGCATACAGCTCCCCTACAGCTGCTTTTCTGCCTTTCTCTGGACAGCCTTTTACTTGCTTCCATACATACTTTGTTAGACTGGCTATTAGGGTTACTGGTATTTCTTTCTCCTTTGAGCTGCACAGCAGAATGAAAACCATGTCACCTCTGTTGCTGCTCGTGCCTGTACCTGCTCCTGCCTCTTCTTCCCCATGGGCAGCTCCAGTGGGCTCCCACTGCCTGCAGGCAACTCATGAAGAAGGGCTCGTGTTCAGCACACTGAGGCTCTGGTTACCAACACAGGGGCTATTGTAAAACAAGCACGTTCTGTGATCCACAACTGTCATACCAATATGCCTCTCTGCAGTTTAAAATAATGTCTGAATTGCATTTATATAAAATGCTGGGTTATTTTTGAGTCCCACTTGCAAACAGAGTCTGATTTCGGATAGCATTTTGAGCTCACTTAAGAAAGACAAACTCACATTTCTAAAAGGAAAATCAGGGCAGGAAAGTCCATTGTTTTATAGTCAAGACAAAGGAACCTGCACAGGTAAAATCCTTCTGGTGGGTTTTTCCAGTTGCAAAGGTAATGAGATGGGATGACCTAAGCTGTAGAGTTTCCCCGTGGGCATGTTTTCCATGAGCAAAGCAAGTATTTACAAGTTTCCTGGAGGTAAAACTTCATAACCTATGAGCACCTTTCTTAGGGTATCACCCAAAATTCCTGTGCATAGACCAACCAACTTTGCTGTGTGGTTTCTAGGATTCACTCTGGTATTACTGGTACTACTATGTATTTTGCCATCCCCAAACTACTTTTGTGCCCTGGAAGCAGCTGTGAAATCCACCTGCCCATGCATCAGCACTTGACAGTACCCTGTCTGACAGAATGACTGCAGGGAAATGATAAGGAACAAATTATTCCCTTAACATGATGTGCTGAAATAAACGGCTAAGGCTTCGCTAAGTGACTGGTGATTTTGGCCATCTCCTTTCTTGGCTGTCTAATCTGTTTTTTTTTTTTCCCCAGAAAAAGCCTGAAGATCACCTCCCCTTCCTGCCTTTGCATCATTCTGTCCTTTTTGGGGTGGCTTATGGTTGGTGAGAGAGAGGCTGAACTAATCAAAGCAAAAATTTAATTTTGAAAACTGGAATATGATTTTAAGCTTTACACAGGCACTGATACATCTTTCTGATGTTTAGCAATCCCAATTATATGGAGGACTAAGTAACAGTATTACTAAAAGCTGGCAATACTCCAAAAGATAAAGCTGAGAAAAAATACAGATACCATCCTGTGGAAAAAAACCCCAGCTACTTCATAATAATTCATAAGTACTGCTTATCCAATTACTAACAATTACTTTTCTCTGGAAGGACTTCTGTTCTTTTGCTATTTTATAAGGCCTGGAAAGATAGAACTACAAGATACTGTATTTTCGTATTGCTCTGGGTATAAATAAAAACCACAGAATCCCTTGAGCAGACCTTAAAAAAAAAAAGTTTTTACATTTTAAGTTTTACTAAAACCTTTTATGTTTTTATTAGAATCTGTCTTACTGCTTAATTGTGCCAAGCAACAGGTTATGTAGAGATAAATTTGAAGCTTTACTTGTTTGTAAGAAAATCAGTAAATCCTTTAGAGATGTCAGCAAGTAAGTTTCTCTGAAGTTTTACTTGTTTATAGGAGAATCAGCAGTTCCTTTACAGACATCAGCAAGCAAGTTTCTCTGAAGTTTTACTTGTTTGTAAGAAAATCAGCAGTTCCTTTAGAGAAGTCAGCAGTAAGTTTCTCTAGAAGATTTTGACTGCTATGTTACAGGAACAGAAAACAGCTCACTACAGATGAAGTAATTTGTTTTCAAATCTGTCAAAGCACTAACTTTTTACCTTCCCAGGAACAGTCTGGCTAAACAAATGTTTCTGTTTAAAACTTTGATATGATGAAATACAAGCAAGGCCATTTTTTTCTTGGAAAAGAAAAATCACTTTTGGGAAGATGATTCATCTACAAGTTCATTTTTAATTGTAGTTCACATGCAAATTTGGTGCGAGTTTTTCCATAATTTTATTTAATTGTATTTATAAATCAGAAAACTTCTACTTTGGAAGGGTAAGAGGGACAAAAATTCATAATTTCACTTCTTCATTGCACATATTTTGTAAAGGAATTTTTAGTTTCTTTTGGTTTTTTTTTTTAAAAATCTTGGAAAGGTATAAAACGGCAAGAAAAGAAATGAATTCCCTCTCTAGAACAGTTTTATTCTGGATCTTATTAGTTTTGTAAGAAGATCCAGAGCCTTATAAATGAGGAACTTCTAATATTGAGAAACATGTCTCCAAATAACCATGTCAAAATTAGTACCATAGTCTTCCTAGAGATCCCTATATAATTATGGAAAGAGGTAGGCTTTTCCAGAAAGCATTTTCAATTTGAATAATTTAGGGAAGGTATGGTAATTGAGGATGAAAACTCCTGACATAAACATTCCAGGAATATACAGTTCAGTTCAAGCAACCATCTACAGCTGTTCTTACCAGGGAGAACCAGAGTGGATGGAAGTAGAACATGGAGGGAAGCACAGGAGATGAGATGAGGGCCATCTGTCAGTTCTGACCTAACCTGTCACTTCAGAAAAATGTCTCAGTTTCTCAATTAAAATAAAACTGACACACACAAAGCATCTTCTTTGCACTGTGTAGTCTGTAATCTTTTAGGTTATCTGAATCCTCTAAGTCTTTCTAGTAATACGTACTGAAATAAGCATATTGAAATTTGCTCTAGGACCATACTCTTCCCCACTGAAAATTGACATTGAAGTGTAATGGGGAAAAACTCCATGCCATCATTTACCTTGGCCTCAGACATAAAAAAACCCCCAGACATAAAAAAAACCCCAAGCAACAAAAAAAATGAACAACAGTCCTTTAATCCTCAGTTACAGAAAGACTAAGAATTTCTTCCCTATATCTTAATACTTCAGGTATAAAATAAATGTGAAAACTGGAATAGACAATTTGATTCTGAACAAATGTATCCCCACAAAGTAATATAGGTACCCTGCTCCAAGGGGGCCTTTGCTTTCCATTTTTTCAATTCCCTAAAATATGTTATTTCAAAGGGAATAATAATTGCATAGGAGACATGAGTATGCATAGTTATTGCACATATTCATTTGCCTGGAATACACAATAGACATTTTCATTAACTTTTATATGAAAACTATTTATACAACCCGGTTATTTATGATTTGTAAGTAGTTCCATTCTTTTTTCCTAACTTATTACACTATCTCAAATCCCTACTTTAATTTTATTGATTTATTCTGTCTAAAGTTCGAGCTCCAAATATTCGAAGCCTCTGAAGGGGGGCAGTTTTACATCAGCTTTTAAAGACTAATTTAAGATTTAAGATTCCACAGGTCAAAAAAGAAATCTGGGACTTAAAAACAAATAAACAAATAAACAAACCCACACAGCTTTCTGCCTGTTAATAACTGTACAAGTATAGCTGCAGATAGTGGTTATTAAAGCCTTGCTCAGCCTTAGTAATTAAAAAGAAGAACCCCACTCCAATCCAGTACTTCTAAGGAAAACTGGATGCCTTAGAATAAACTTTATTTTTCTCTGGAAATAAAACCTAACATCTGAGACTACTGAGAGAGGAGTTCTGACTCCTGTTGACCCAAGACTTTTTTTTATCACATGGTAGCAGAGAAGCATTACATGACACATTTGAAAATCATACTGATATTAAACCCATTTGGCTATGACTGTCAGGGAAGAGACTACCCTGGCAACACTTCATATATGAACTAAATTGTGATTATTTTTACAGGTTATTAATAATACTTGGCTCTTCAAGTAACAATCAAAGAAAAAAAATTTAATTAGAATATAATGGCATTGAATAGTTAAGGACCATTTTCCATTAGAAAATATAGAAACTGCACTAATAGTTTAAAATCATAGATATGAAAGAATATCAAACATACCCACAATCACAGTGGGTGGTCTTGTTCAGTAGCAAAGAGACTTTTTTCCTGATACATTTTCTGCCTTGTATTTTGTTTCCTTTTGCTTAAGAAAATGTTCAAGAGGCACCAAAAGACAGTTTGGGACCTAATACTGATTTTAGCCTCAGAGACTCTCCCATCTCTGTTCTTGTATAATCAATGAATCTCAGTGGGGATTTTGCAATCTTTTTGCAATAAGGACGACCCTCAGATGATTTTATTACATTCTCTACTGCATTTTACATTATTATTATTCCTTCTAGATAAAACCTAGGGTTGTGCAGTGCACCCTTGCCATGACAAATGTTCACATTAGAGTCTATCAGAGAAAGCCTTTAACAGAAAGTGTTAAAAAATGAAAATAGTTTGGATTTGTGCTGTTGAGCAATTAGGTGGCACTACAAGTTACACAAAATCAGGAAAAAAGAGGACTCCTGTAAGGCCTTTGGCACAGTCTCCACAAACACCCTCCTCTCCTGACACCCCACCTGGAGTACTGAATCCAGCTCTGGGGTCAACAGCACAGGAAGGACATGGACCTGTTGGAGCAAGTCCAGATAAGGGCCACAAAATTGATCAGGAGGATGGAGCACTTCTCCTTATGAAGAAAAGCTGAGAGAGCTGGGATTGTTCAGCCTGGAGAAGATAAGGCTTTTGACCTTAGTGACCTAATTGTGGCCTTGAAGTGCCTGAAGGGAACTTACAGGAAAGATGTGGCAAGACTATTTACAAGGACACATAGTGACAGGACAATGGGAAATGGCTTTAAACCGAGGGTAACTTTAGATCAGGTATTAGAAAAAAATTTACTGTGGGAGTGGTGATGCACAGGTTGCCCAGCGATGCCCCATCCCTGGACGTGTTCAAGGTCAGGCTGGATGGGGATCTAAGCAACCTGGTCTAGGTGAAGGTTTCCCTGTCCACAGCAAGGGGGTTGGAATTAGATTATCTTTGAGGTCCCCTTCCAACCCAAACCATTCTATGATTCTATGAATACCTTTCCAGTTCCTTATCTGTGTATTTCATGTGGTTTGCAAAACCACTTGGTATCTATACGAAAATGTGCTTTGCCTTGTCTTTCAGAACCAAGAGCATTGTGCCAAATCTCGCTACGCAGGAATTTCACAGATAAAATCTCTTGCTACTATTATTCCACTAAAAATAATAACCTTGGAGTGTTCATCCTTAGTCTGGCAGTATCACCGAGGCACCTGGAATCTGTGGACAGTAATAATATACAAAGTGGGTTTACAGCAGATAAGAATCAGGTTAGAATGAAAATGTTTATTAATGAAGAGAAAAAGTCCTGGGATTGCTAACTCTACCTAGAATAACATGAAACATACATACTGAAGTTTAAGACATCTGGAGCCCAATGTGAATGATAAAGACAGACTGAAGAACCAAGACAGTGAGGAAGAAGATGGTACATCACTTCTTTTTTGAGCTTTCAGGTTGCAAGAACTAATTCCCTTCGGAACATTAGCTGCAGAGGACTTGCTATTCACCTAAACAATGCAGTGTCCCATGATCACTTGCCAGACAAGAATGTCAATTTTTGTATTCTCTGACCTTTTATTTCCCTGTAGTGGGTTGGACAGAAAGAGCTGCTTCTGAACACGGTTACTCTACACACTTGATATTTCCCCCATGTGCAATAAATTGACATCTGCTGTTCGTTGTAGCTCTCCTATGCCACTTTCCACTTTGCAGTTCTCCTGGGTGCTTCATAAACATTGGGTAAGTTGTAGTATTTAGAAACCGTGAAACTGAGGCAGAGATTAGCTGTCACATCAAACTGGATCAGATCTCAGCCCAGGCTCTGATGATGATTCTCCCACATGTTCTCAGTGCATTTCTAGGGCTTCCTAACCAGCTCCTTTCACTACTTGCTTCCAATAGCAGATCTGATGCCTGCAGTACAAAAACCAAAATGTGCTTTCTACAAAAAACAATTCTACAGACTAACCTTAATAAAAGCTTGACATTTTGGATGAACACACAAGAGAACTCTAAAGCTCCTTAATCAAAACCAGCACATACAGATTCATGGAAACTATGCTGAAGGGAAGCTTTCTGCACTGGTTGCCAGCTCTCGCTCTGCCAGGAATGTACCATACACGATTTTATTTTTGCTTTACTACAAACTGCCTCAATTCCAATTTCCAAATTAGTTATGAATCAAATCACAAGGTAAGTCTTTATGAGGTTCTCTGTCTAATCACCTACTTCTTTTTGAATTCTACAGATGAAAACAATTACATGGAGAATAAAGATGAATAAAACCACATGGAGAATAAAGATGAATAAACCCCCCAACTTCTATCACATATTGTTTACACACATGATATATGTCAAAGAATGTTTTTTCTCTTCAAAGTCATACTTGTAAGTTCCCCATATCATAGGTAATTTTTCTTCCTTCCAGGAATTCTGCTTGGATTTTGACAGCAGAACTATTTTGTTTAGGAACTATAATGTGAAGCTATTTCTCACAGGTGTGCACTAAATCTTAGTGGATCTGTAAAGTTTACAAACTTGTATTGACCCATCCCTCAGGCATCCCATCTTTCATAGGTCCTGTGCCACTTCTGCAAGACCTGTATTTGGGTTCCTTGGTGCTCTTGGTTAGCACTGCAGGTCAGTAATTAGACAATGAGCACACACCAAGGCTGGGATGCAGACCCAGGCATAGAAACACAGTGTGAAGGCCCTGCAAGAGGAAGCACAGCCACTGCAGAGCACAGCACTGGGTCAATGGACCAGTGTCTCCTGTGCAGCGCAGGCACTGCTGTTTGGGCACCGCCTAGCCCTACACTGACTGTGGCTGCTGGCTCTTCGTGCCTACAACGAGAGTTGGTTGAGGATAAATGATGGATAGCCAGAGTAGTTCCTACACACTATGGTTTCTCTATCTATTCCTGGTACTTAATTGTTTCAAAATAGACTGCTGTGATTTTTGACATATGGCATCACCCTCACAATGTGATTCTGAGTCAATTTTTGTTTGAGGGAGTGTGCTAGTTTTGGTTGGGGGAGAGTTAATTTTCTTCAGAGTGGCTGGTATGGGGATGTGTTTTGGATTTGTGCTGAACACAGTGATGGTAATAGAAATGTTTTTGTTATTGCTGAGCGTACACAGAGCCAAGACCTTTTCTGCTTTTTAATTCCATTCTGGCTAGGAAGTTGGAGGTGCACAGGAGTTTGGGAGGAGACACAGCCAGGACAGGCAACCCAAACTGACCACAGGGATATTCCAGACCATATGACATCATGCTCAGTGTATAAAGTGAGGGGAAAAAGAAGGAAGCGGGACACATTTAGAGTGATGTCATTTGTCTTCCAAAATCACTGTTACTTGTGATGCGGCCCTGCCCTCCTGGAGAACATCTGCCTGCCCGTGGGGAGCAGTGAATTGTTTTGTTTTGCTTGAGTGCACAGCTTTAGGTTTCCCTATTAAATTGTCTATATCTCAACCTACAAGTTTTCTACCTTTTACCCTTCTGACTCTCTTTCCAATCCTTCTGGTGGGGGAATGAGCAAGAGGCTGTGCTGGGCTTGGTGCTGGCTGGGGTGAAACCATGACAGGGAGAAGCTTGCAACTCTATGTAAAAAAATAGCTTCTGAAAACTATCCATTTCTCTGATATAGATTTGGCAAGAAGAAAAGCCAGGTTTTGAACAAGCTACCAAGAGTGAAACATCCTGCTTAGAAACAGCAGTAGAGTCTGGTAATAACCTACATAAAATTATAAGCTTTCCAGTGGGACATTCATTATTCCATGGACAAAATAAAATGTATCTGTTTAACCATCTAATAATAAAAATGCACGAAACAAATTAAAAGGAAGTATGTATTCTCTTAATGCCAGAACAGCTGTTGAGTTATGCATGGTTTGTTTCCCTCGTGTTGCTTTCAGTCTTTTGAAATTTCCAATTTAGTTCCTCCCTCCCAGTCATGGACACTCTTGGTGGACACTCTTGGGTGTGCTGGGAAATAGAATGAAGGTGAAAAGACACTCATAACCAGAAGTAATATTAAAAAAACCCCATCCTTCTAGTCTAGAATTGTGCATGTTGAATCAAGTTATTTGTATAAAAAATTGCTAGACATTCTTCAGCATTTCCATGGAAGTATAAATATGACAATTCAAGGTCTTATTTCAGAATGGGTGCTAGTAATGCTGCAATAAACAGATGACCTTGGTGTTATTGGCACCATGCTCTAACCAGCTGAGCTAATCTCAGGTCTAATAAGAGTTAGCTTGGCAAGTCTTGCTCATGTATGGAAATGTGCATTTGCTTTGGTCTTCCATACAGAACCGCGTCTCCACATTCAGTGCGAAATCTTCCATAAATCCCAAGTATTTTTATGCATCACTTATTATTATCACACTATAAACGTGGTCTATGCTGACTGTTTTGCTTCTAAATCTTGTCTATCTTTTCTTAGGGAATATGGAGGAAAAAGTAATCTCCTCTTAATAATATTTTCATGTGTTGGAGAATTCCCTAAAGCCAGACAATCTGTTTGCTGAACACAGTTTTGTCTGGAATACAAAGTGGTCATTTAGGCATTTTGGCTTTGGTTTTGAAAATGCAGACTTAGGATATGGCAGTTTATGTTCTGTGGGCAGCCACTGGAGAGAGAGGATTGGGTTGACAGGCCCTTAGCAGCCTATTCTGCTGGAAAAAGAAGCTGCATCTTTTTGATTAATTTGGCTTCCTAAGTGTGGGAGTTCTCCTGCCCTATCTCTCTGGTACAATCCAGATCAGACTGTATCACAGTTTCATTCCCTGCTAGCATCCTGAAATAAAACACAATAAAGTAGCAGCACCAGAAGGTGATTACAAAACTATCAATGAGGATTTTCTAGAGATGTTGACTTTGAAAGACCTCCCAAACACATGGTGTATGTGTTTAAAAGGCATCTGACATGCTTCTCTATGAAGAAAGTCTTCCATTAAAATGAAACATAAACATGGCCTGAATCACTGGTATACAACTGTCTTCAAAAACAAACAACTAATGTAGCTTATTGCTTTTGATATTTTGAAATAATTATTGGAGAACTATTGAATAATTTGATTAATTTCAGTATAGAATACATCAAGTTCATAGGTCCAATTCCTTGAATTTATAAAGGATATATCACTGAACCATAAAAAGTACATCTAGCAGAAATAATTGCAATTAGGTTATCTTAATTTTCCCATTATCCTAAATCTTTGAAAAGGGCTAAAAGGATTTTCACAATCCAGACTGATGAGTCCTCATACAAACAGTTTACAGTTCTTCACTGCTTCTGGATTAGGACATTAGGCATCTTAGATGAATATGCAGATCTGCCAGAGATACAATTCTAGGGAAGTCATTCAGTATCTTGGTTCCTTGGCTCTAACAGAAAAGTCAGTGCTTTTGTTCTTCTACCATTTGTTTATCTGGTCTGTCTGTGGGTTCTTTGAAGACAAAGAATGACTTTTATCACATCCTTGCACAATACCTTAAAGAAAAGGGGTTTGAGCTTTATCCTTCAAGGCCTCGAATATAACATGATTTAATCAATAACTAGGATTTTGCAGTAGTATTACTGTAAAAGTTACTGTAACTTCTTTTGAAAATGAAAATACACTCTCCACACACATAGAATTCTGGTTTTAAAGTACTTGGCAATTATGCTAAACATGTTTTCCAGTTTTAACAAAAGGAATATTGTTGATACCACGGTTTTGAAAGCAGCAGTTTTAAGTCTCTTTGAACTAGCTTTCTGTAATATTCTTATCAGCTTTGTGCCAAACACGCTATTTAATATCAAAGGTAATCAGCTGGAGCAACCCCTGCTGTCTTTATGCAGAAGCAAGTTGCAGTTTTTCACTGTTTTGATTTTTGGATGAATAACTTCTTATTCCTTTTATCCTCTGAGGTACTTTGAACACTATGCATACATATAAAGACCTTAGCCTGACACATTTGCTATAATTTTTTTCTTTTAAAGAAGGATGGGCATTGGAGAATGCATCCCCAGCTCAGTATACATCTCAATACTCAGCAACAAAGAGATGGCTTACTTCAAAGACTGTTTAATTCTTTTTCTTTTTAAAAAATATTTAAATGGACAAGGAGCTGTTTATGAACAACAGTGGAAATAATGGGGCCTATCTTTCTATGAAGTTGTGTCTTGCTGTTGCATTCACTGAATGTCTAATAGGGTGCAAAGCATCATGGGTGGTTTTCCAGTAGCTGGGTTACTTGGAGCTAGGCTCTCCAAAACGGATACTCCAATATCTAATCAAGGGGAAGTTTATACTGCAGCCGTTCTCTGTGTTGGCAGTGACAGACCCATCTTTTCCTCTCCAGCCTCCTGAGGTTGTAATATCTCTGAGAATTCTAGGCCACACTCAAATGTGGTTGAAATTGCATTATTGATAGAGGTCTGCAGTAGGGGATGGATGGAAATTCCTACCCACACATGACATGAGATTGCATAAGCCTCAATGCTTAGGCAAACAGACTAAATGTTAAAGCATTAGCCTGTGACCTGGTAGCTCCTCTGGCTAATATGGTTGAGCCAAAGGAGCTCAAGAAGGAGCACCCAATTTCCAATGGCTGGCTCAGCTGATAACCAGGTACCTTCCATTGCCAGTTTGAGGCATCAGCTGAAATCCCATCACTTGGCCCATGCTCCAAGTTTACAGTGAATTGCTGTAGGCAAGCCAACACTGTGCCCTTCTGGTAGAAACAGAAACAGAGCCTGTCTGCTCAACCTCCAGCTTCTGATGTGTTGTAAAATGCCTGAGTGAAACCCATCATTTGTATAAACAAATCTGTATAAACGATGTGATGACAATCTGGCCTCACAGCACTTCTGAAGCAAATACCAATAAAGCCCATTCAAAAAACAACCCCAAACAAACAGAACAAAACACACTCACTCCATTCCTCTTCCTAGGAAAAAGAATGGCTTCCCTGCTCAGATTGCCAAGAGGGATGTACTGTAAGGGAAAGTAGTTCTTTGGCTACCACATGGTCTAACCACTACAGAGTCACAACTCGAAGAAATTACACCAGTTTAACCATGTCACTGTACTAGTGGATACATGTACCACCAGTGCAAACTGCAGTGTCTCCTTGCATTATTTCACAAAAGGGCTGTAAATGATACACTGCCAATTAGTAATCAATTGTGCAGCCTCAATTTCTAATTCATTATCTCTGCAATGGAGCAAAACTGTACAAAACGTTTGTTTTTACGAGGCAATGAGCATCAAATATGATAGGCAAGGACTTTGGAAACTATCAGAAAAAATGAAGCCTGTGACTTTAACAACCTGCTCTGCAAAAGGATGTGAGTATGTGTTGGCCCGACTTTATTCTGGTTTTTGCACCTCTTTTAAATGCTTTCACAAAGAACACCTGTGCTTAACACATAAAACCTAAAATCCAGACTGTTACTGTCAACTATGCCTACATTCATAAAAAATGAAAAAAAAATTTAACTATTAGAAAAGAGGTCCTTAACCCATCAGGACAGTAACAGAGTCTCATCTTACCTAGCCCCATGGATTAATTACAAACACTGATGACATGATAGGAAATGATTGCCTCTATTCTCAAATGATTCCCATAGTGTTGATTTCAAACTACACATGGGTACTATCTAGCAGACCTTAAAAAGATTAATCAGTAAATCCCTTTGATTACAAGGTAACATCTGTTGGTTTTTTAAATGTTTGTCTATAGCACATAAATAGTATCAGGAAACCAGAAATCTCCAAGATAGCTGTTTACACAGTCAGAAAAAAAATCCATGGACTGGCTGATATCTGTGCAAAGGCAGTACACAAAGTGGAATAGTTTTAGACTAAGATCATTTAAACGAAGGATAGGAGGTGAAACAGTCGTCCAAGAAGCCTGACATTGTGGATTTTTGGAAACACTCTCTGAGCTTCTCCAGTGGATGATGAATATCTGTATGAAAACAAACCCTGGTACATGAGATGAAATTTCTCTGTATGTGTCTCCCACTGTCAGCCCTACAGGCCTGCCTTAGCCTGCATTTCTGAAAGTTGAGTCAGGCATAGATCATGCTGCCAAAGAGGGTGTCACCTGAAGGAATAATCTTTATAAGGCACTTCCATAATCCTTATGGTTTTTCATAATAAAAACTAAAAATGGTCAGGTTCTATCACTGAATACAAATATCTTTCCATATAATTATCCATGCCAACCAATTGCTTAAAAATAAACTCGTCTTTCTCCAGAAATCATGGATAAAGTTAAAATCCCTGGCTGATATAAGAGTAGAGAATTATTTCTCAGTGGTAGCTTGGGTATAGAACAAGATACTTTATCCCTTTCAACAGTGGGCCTCCTACTGCCAGCTTAATACAGAAGCTGTTTCTGATATTAAAGCTGCAAGAGACTCTTGATCTTAATGTCATGATCCTGTGAGCTACAAAAAGATCTAGTTTTGAAAGCTAGAGTACAAAATATCATTATTTATAAGTTATACACCTTCTTTTTCTTTCCTAAATAGCTGAAAAACACATGAAAAACAGTGCCAAAACACTTTAAAGAATTGTTAAACAGCATTTCCCTTAAAAAAATAGCATTGCTTTTACAGGCTATATGGCACCAGGTAATGTTATAATAATATAAAGGCAGTCATTTCAGAAGACATATGGGAAATGGTTATGGACTTTATACCTCTTGAATAATGTAGTCTGCAGCCAGTGCAATCTTTACATGCCACTCTGTCACAAGCTGTCAGTAAAAATGCATTATTATGTGGCCTCATGTTATAGGATATTTCCAGACAGACTTATATGAAGAGGCACCATCTCCAGAAGAAGGGCAACCAGAACAGCTGCATTACACAAAGGAACACCCTGAGTCACTGGAACAAAAGATTACACAGGTGTCCTTTGCTGATGCTGTTCTTATTCTGCTTGTGCCTTCTGAGAGGTGGGAGAAGAGACCCTTTGTAGGCCTCCCTGTAAAAGGCTTCCTGAGCTCTGAGGCCTCTGGGAGGACATCCCAGAGGAGTCCTCCAGGAGTGCTGCATCCCCAGCTGTGGCTGGAGAGCCAGCCAGGAGCCCCAGTCTGCCCAATACCTGTGTACATCATTTTAAGCTGTTTGACACATTAGCCTTATTCCAAAAATCCTCATTGAGGCCATGGTAAAAGTCAAAAAGCAAAGACCTGAAATTCAGAAAACCCCATCAGCATGAAATCCCTTTCCTCTGTATGTTTCCATGCGCTGCTCTGCTCCTACACTGCCTCCTCTCATGCTCTCCCTTCCTACCACGTGGCTCCCCCAGCCTCTCTCCAATTCATCTTTGTCTCACACGAATGCCCTTGCGCACCTCTGCATTCAGGTCAGGAGATTTCCCTTCCCCCCATGCTCATGGAAGGAGCAGTGGGCAACTGAGTTTCAGTGTTCATGGATAAAGATGTACTGGGAATCCACATCAAACAGAAGAAAAAGTCTTATTTAATCCCAGCAATGACCTGTGGCTGGAGGAGTTCAGCACAGACCAAATCTGTGGAAAATATTAGTCTTTGCAGACTGAGGGCCACAACCCATATATTTGAGTAAGGATTCACAGGTGCAGTAAAAGAACAGGTTCCTGTTGGGAGAGTGAGTTCTTCACCAAATATCATGTCTCTGCATGAAAATACAAACTGTGCTGTCATATCTGTGATGAGCTAAAGGCTAAACCCAAAACTATTTTTAAATTTGAATCCACACTTAAATACAAAGATCTGATTATATAATGTAAGATAAGATTGCTAAGAAAACATGATTGGAACAACTAAAACAGCAAAAAAGAGTAGCTATGCTTTCATGTTTTAACCCCACAGGCTGATGTAAAAAAAAAATTCTGTTGTTATCAAGGTAGCCTTTACCGGGAGAGGGAGTAACTGAGATACCTATTATACAGCAATTATAGCAATTGAGCTATACTGTAGATTCAATTCATTGTGTTTTGATTGAAAGCTTCAACAGAATTTTCTAGAGGTGGCATTTATGTTCTTCAAAGGAGTGAACAATGCAAGACTATTTAAATGTCCCACATTTTAATTCCCACATTTTAATATATATTCTATAGTTTTACTAAAAGTCTAACAAAACTTACTGAGTAGGTAGTATTTTGGTATTCTTCTGGTGGTAAAGACAGAAATTGCAAATAAAAGAATAATCTAAGAAGAAGTTAAATTCCTTACACACAAAGGAAGGCACTTCCTTCCTGATCCCAGTCCTCAGGCCTAAAAAACCTTAGGAAAAAAATGCAAAAACCCACTCATATAGGATCAACCCTGATTCTTCACCCAGTTTTGTAGCCCGTCTCTGGCATAGTCAAGCCCAGATGTCACAAAAGATGGCAGAAGAAAACTCAAATAGCAGACATGGGATCACCACCTTCTGAAGTCTTGCAGTCCCTAATAATCACAGATGGCCTTCAGTCTAGCGGTATGTTATTTTATGTCCTGTCCCCTTGTTTTCTTTTCTAATTGTTCCTTTCAGCTTATAAAATTTTCTTGTACGTTTAGAAGGCTAGAGAAGAATGACTGAAAGAAGAAAAAAGCTTCTGCACCGAATTGTTAAAATGGCTGTTACCAGAAAATCATGACTGAAAGTTTCTTAAATTGGAAGCTACATTCCCCAGCAGAGGCACCCTAAGCTGGTCAGAAATCCAAGTTCAGGAATAAGGCAGATAGCCTGGAAGTGCAACTGAAATAGGCTTTGAAAACCTGAGACTCTGCAGGATAAGGAGGGTGGGGCTTTTTTTCCTCTGGGCATAGGAAAAGGCACACAATCCCACAGAAATGTGGCATCCAATCCATCTACAGGATTGTTTTCGGCCTGTACAGACATATACACATACATACGAGGCTATACATATGTTTTCAAATATGTGTTGTAAATTCAGACACTGAACAATCAGAAATACATTTTCAATTTATCAGAAGAAAAACAGAGCAGAAAATACAGTAACTCCACCTGAGCTGAAAATAAAAGATGTATAAGCCTTCTTTAAGACTAAGCAGAATTCCCTGTCAATACAGACTTAGAGAAGGCTTTCAGGGAATTAAGGGTTATCTTTAGCATTTCAATTATAATTTTGGATTGTAAAAGCTATATTTGGCAATGACCAGAGCTGGCAGTCAGGCTAGTAATTTGATATACATTGAAAAGTGAAGTGATTAAGGGAAAGCTCTTTTGTCAAATGTTATAGACATCTTCATGTATTGCAGATTATCATATAATTCACAACTGCATTTTCTATTTATATTCCTTCAAGCCCTTCATGGAATGATAAATTATTTTCAGCTGGATGCAGCTGTTGAAAGCAAAGAAAATCCTTCATTGTCAACATAGGATTTACACAAACATTTTCAACCTGATCCTTAGATCCTGTAGCTCAAGGTATTACTAGCACTTCCAAGAACCATGAGAACAATTTCCCTGTATAGAAGAAAATATAACCTTATGAATAACAAAACATAAATTACCCCTAATTATAAAAACTGTTTTCCCAGGTAAAAATAAGTGTCCTAAAATCTGTAAAGATGCATATAAACTATTCCTCCACTTAACAGAATGGTACTTTGAAGGACAATTATGAAAAATTAAATAATTAAATATTGTGCTTTTCAGTGCCCCAGTCACACAAATCTTTCAGGTTTTCAAACACTGTCTTGGTTGCTTTAAATGATGCACATCTTGAAACGAAAATGAAGTGGTGATGCAATTTTAATTGAGCAATTAAAATAATTTTTCATGGTTTCTAAATGGATAAGCTCTAAAATTACTTGTCTACTGAAAAAAACACTTCTGGAGGACAGTTACCCAATATCACATTTCCAGACAATGCCTCCTTTGTCATCTCATCCTGTTTCTTGTTCTCCCTCAAATGCCTACTGAACACAATTGCCTTTTGAACTTATTCACAGAAAAGAATTTTTCCTTCTCTTTAGTAAACTTCAAAACCTTTCCTTTAGTAAATCTGCAGCAGAAGTCCTGTGATAGATAACACTTAGCTCCAGCACACAATGCAACACTTGGGGTGTTTGAAATTAAGAACATATTCCATATTGTGTGCCTTATCCTTAAGTCCACTTATAACACAATAAAATATGGTATCATTAAGAATTTATTGCATCAGACCTACTGATGGATGCACATAGCTGAAACTCAGACCTGGAGAAACGCATAGCAGTGATAAGCAGTTACTTCAGTTCATTTCTACAGCACAGTTTTTCTTGGAACAAGCTTTTTGACCCCAAATTACACAAGCAAAAGTTTACTCTTTGTGATTTAAGAAAATATTTACTATGATGTCCACCTCTAGATTTTTCTTTTTTCAAAGCAAAAATAAGGAAATTTTCTTTCTTTCATCTGAAGCACAGTGGCCAAACTCTTCTGCCTGAAATCTATAGAAACAAAAGGAAGAAAGACACTAGAAACTGGAATTTTGAATTTTCAGTGGTTCTCATATGAAAGAAAGCCTTAAAAAAATTCTGGAAACTGGAAAACTGCTCCCTCTCAAAGTATTAGAAGCTTCACTGTATACTGCTTCAGCTGTTATGAGGAACACAGAGGGAGGGCAGCAAAATAAACATTATAAAAATGTATTATTATTTCAGGCATTTTCTCATATAAATGCTCCTACTTTCACTTAAACTTCACATACTCCTAAACAACCTCTACAGTACTTTTAAATATGTCTCTGAAAACCTGTCCTTTGTGTATAATTCTTTGCTTTGAATGTTGTGGTTGCTCTTTCAGAAGAATCCAATTACTGTCAATTGAACACAAATATATAAAAAAAAATGCACTCCCAGGTTAGCAGTTTCAGCAAATTATTTATCTGATGATTGCTTTAGTTATGTTTGTGTCCCTTACCTATTTAGATAGTGAGGTGTCTGAAACAGAAACTGCATTTTATTTTGCATTAATAAGGTATGAATGTAATGAGCGATTGACTGGCACTTGAGCCTCTTTGCACTGTCAGGATACAAAGTGAATGAAAATCACTAAGTCAGTGAGAGGACCTCAGGGAAGGCAGGTTCTGTTTGAACGCCTGAGAAAGAAACAACTTCACAAAAATTGGTCCTTACAATGTACTATGGTAATTGAGACAAGGCTACACAATATCAATGGAGAGCACAACTTGGTCTTCTCCCTCTGTTCTTGCACAAAAGATTTTGTTTGCACAAAAAAACCCCACCTCGTCAAAGTATCTTGGAGCTTTTTGGCTGTCTATTTAACTTACTGCAACTGGCCAAAAAGTTCAAAAGTTGCTGGCTGGATCACTGACAGAGGGACACAGCAGGATTTCCTTAGGAAGTCAGGTTAATCAGATTGTTTAAAAAAATCCAAAGTGACTACATTTTATTTTCAATTTGCATTATATGACACTAAATCAAATGGTTGCAGAACTGAGCCTTTTTCACTCTTTATGATTTTACTCCCCTTCCTCCTTTCATATAAGTAGTTTCAATTTCTCTTCTGAGATGATTTTTTCTCAAATTGTCAACTTGGCAACTATTTGAACTAATACTTTAAAAATTACACTTAAGAGACTTCTTATTTTCCTATATAAATATATGAAACATTAAAATGGAGGCCCAACATGTATTTGTGATGCTTGTTTCAGTTTTACTGTAAAAGTTTCACAAGCAAAATTTCTTTTTGGCTGAAATGCTGATTTTCCTGTCATAAAATGATACAATATGGTTCAGTGTATGCTGACTTATGCTATTTTGGCTATAAGATTAATTTCCAGATAACACTTAATCATACAGGTATTTATCAAAATATGGAAAAATTAATTGCCTTCAGCCATGGTACATTGTTATTTGTAGTTCAATGAACACTGCTCTTACAAACCTCTTGTGTTACAACCTTAATTACCTAATGGACAACATTGCCAAATGTTTCAGATTATTTTAATTAAATTAACAGAATACAGGGGCACTTCCTTTTCACATACTCTGTCATTTTTTAGCCAAAGAAAACACATCTAATGCTGTCAGATTTCCATCATAAATCCTTTCCTTCAGCTCTGCAATTTTATTTGTACTGTTCTCTGAATTTCCTTCAAATTCTTTAAATATTTCTGCTATGTTTTTCCCAGAAAAAAATTTCATTTTTTGTGCATGATCTTATCAGCACAATAAAGAAAAGGGTTTCATTAATTATGCAATACCTAAGCCCCAATGTTAATTTCACTGTCACAACTCTGCCTTTTAATTGTCCTCAACATTGTAATTCCTAATTTCTCAGTGCTCCTCAGTCTTAATAGAATTTTAAGAGTGTAGAGTCCACTTCCCTCCCCACCACCAGTTGTTCAGTCGCCTTAATTTTATTTCTTTTTTTTTTAGTAGAAGTAAGCAGATGAGAAGGGACTCACAGCTGCAACTTACCCAGAGTTCGGAAAGGTCTTTGGTTTGGTGTATGGGAGAAGAAACCAGGTTTCAAAGCATTTGTGATTAAAATGTCAAAATACTCCTCAAAATCATTCCTAGAAAGTAAAGGAAATTTGATTAGTTAAACTAATGAATTAGCTAAAATGCCACTAAATACTCTTTCAGACTTAAGATAACATCAAAGCACTTCTTTAAGGCACTTGCTTTGGTCACTTTCTTTTTTTCAATGCTTGTTTAGTGTCACTACTGCCCTTCTTTACCTTAGGTTGTCAAAAGGGAGTCAAACCCACAGTGCTATATCTTTGGGATCACTCATTATTTGTAAAAGGATAATCCTTTATCTCAGGAGAACATGTAACAGATGACATATTTTTAATCTGAGATGGCAATGTATGCATAGACATGCACAGAAAGAAGAATATATGAAGTGATGTGGCAGGAAGCAATTGAAGACACTTAAACACAGGTGTTAATATTGTTGGTATCTATACCATAGGTATGCACCTGACTAAGATGCCATTGGCAGACAACAGAGATCTAATTTACAGCCAATGAAATTTTGAAGTGTGATTTAGCATATTCTTAAGTTGAAACACCATTTTGATAGCTGAACTCCTTCTTCAGACTCCACTGGTTGCTCTCACTACAACCCTGCTGGTCACAGGGAGCTTAGATGTGGCGACAAATAAACACCCACCAACTCAAGAGTCTTAATCTGCCATCTGAATCCCAGAACTAAATTCAGATTTCACAACGATCATTAGGTACATATATACAGATTGGTATCTGAACTGTGGAAATGGCATAAATTTAAATAGGTTTGAATGTTTCAGCATGGTATATAAGAAAATGTAAACATGTATTTTATTTTATTAGAAAAATTTCATTGCTCAGGTGACTTCAGTGCCTATAACATCCAAAGAATGATGGATACTCTTGCATGGAACAAAGAAATCACAGACAGCAAATCCAGCATAGACATAGACACTGAAATGCTATCAGCAGTAGAGGAAGTTTGCTGGAAATAAAGTAGCTAACTGTGTCACTTTCAAATAATCCACAATCTTCCATGGGACTGAGATAGCTTAACTAAAAAACTGAATGCTCTCCCTATGAGAGAGGGCTTTTCGTTTCTGCTCAAAATTACATTCCAGCCTTAAAATAAAAGTCCCTTAAATTTCCTTCCTCTAATGAAATTTTACCTTTGCATATTTTTCTTCGCTTGTGACCATATGTAAAACACTACCTTTTTAAAAGAAACAGTATCAAATATTACAACAGTGTATTTTTAAAATTTGCTTCTGTGTGGAAGATTCCAGAAGCCGAGCAAACAGGCATGGCTCTTCTGTCCTTAAGTGACAAGTATCGACAGAGATAAACTTTTCAAATTAGTGTATGCTGCAAATAATACTCCAAGAGTAAATTAAGCTTGAACTTGGAAAACAAAGCAAACGCTTCAGGAGCACAACAAACAATTAACAAGTGAGAGGATGAGAGGAAATGGCCTCAAATTGTGCCAGGGGAGGTTTAGATTTGATATTAGGAACAATTTCTCCACAGAAAGAGTGGTCAGGCATCAGAACAGGCTGCCCAGGGCAGTGGTGGAGTCACCAGCCCTAGAAGCGTTCAAGTAAAGTGTGGATGTGGCACTTGGTGATATGGCTTAGCAGTGAACACAGAGGTGCTTCATTAATGCTTAGAACTCGATGATCTTAGAGATCCTTTCCAACCTAAATGATTCTATGATTCTGTGATTCATAGGAACAGTGGCAAGTGCTTTGTATAAAATATTTGAAACAGAACAAACAGAATTTTCAGATTTGCTAACTTTTTATTGGTGTTTTGAAAATACTATGCTTTGTGTAAAGAGATGTGTTATCTGTACCCTTTTTTGAAACAACGCATTAAATCTCATGTATAAAGCTACTGTTTTTATGAGAGATCTTGTGTTACATTACTATGCAACATTATACACAAATAAATCTGTTCCAGTTACTATTTCTGCTTGGTAGAGTTGTCTGTGGTTACCGTAAACAGCTAACAGAAAGGGTAGGATGCATCTCATACATATATCATAACTTTAACCTTCTAACCTTCACACTGCATTCAGATAGTGATTCACACTACAGACAGAGGCAATGAGCAAACATCCATATTCTTAAAAGTTAATTCTTCCCACTCATTTCAGACATAATTCTACAATACAGAATACATTGCCAAGGATTCTCAGTATTTTCTCTCCACTAATCATAGAGAGAAACAAAATGACCAACTTCAAAAAAATCCTAGCTTTTAGATGGCTAACATTCATGAAAAGGTGAAATGACACTTGGCTTGAGTGACTATATGATGATTGACTCATCTTTAGGTGTGCTCCTGCCAACACTTAAACATCCAGTTAACTGGACATGCATTCTCATGGTAGGTAAGACTGAAAAGTCACACCATGATGCCGCCTGTGTGAATAAACTGGCACTTGCTTCTCTAGGTTTACATGCCTTATACACTGGTCCCAGCAGTATGTGTGTACTCTGGCTGGGAAATATTTTATTTCAAAATGAAATTTTTCTCTTGCACTTCCTGTCCCTACCAAAATGTCCTTTAGTTAAGGACAATTCGGTCAGATGAACAAAACTGGGGCATTTTGCTAGTAAAATGGTAAATGATACACTTAAGCATGATTTCCCAGCACAGATTTTATGAAGACAACCATTTCTTTGCCAAATTGGAACTTCTTAAATAAAGTGCAAGAGAGTAAACATTTACAAGGTAAGGATATTAGGACTAAGAGGCCAAAATTTCATATGCATCTCTGTTTTTCATCTTTATCATTAGGGGTTTTTCATTTCACACGATACAGTTTTGGACTTCTCAGTATCATATTGATTAACTGAAAGAAGTAGGGAGAGAAATTAATAAAGGACTATGTAGGTGCAATTCATAAGACCTGATATCAAGAATAAAATGCAGTTAGCCTGGTCAAATTAAAGTTAAGGGCATAGATAATAGGTGTGAACCTAAACTATATTCCAGTACAGCAAAAATCAGCTCAGGTATGTTGAGCCTTTATGTCCAATGTAAGAGGCATGGAATGAACAAAACCAAATAAAAAGTTTAGATTTTCAGGAAAAAACCCCAATTCATTGTTTGAAGGACAGTGGAGTACCCAGTTGTCCGGAAGCCACACTGCATGAGTCAGTGGCAAATATGATTGTAATAAATGCCATAGAACATCCTACACTCATGTGGAAAGACAAAGTGACACAGTACGGTTCAAGCAGAACATCTCCTTCCCTCTTTTGAAAGGCAACTGACCATCTCTGATACCTTGTAGCCTGTCTTCCAGCAGGATTTCTACAGCTGCCTTAAACAGCTGAAATGCTCTTCACCAAGGAAGAGAAAGCCAAAATCATTATATGTAACCAAGAACTTACTTTTAAACCAAATTTTCATTTAGAACATAACTAGACAGGGCTACACAAAAGAGTTAATTCACAGGCATCTTACTCATAAGGATAACTGCTTTTTGTGAGAAGGTAGATTTGCCCCTCCAATGAGCAAGTATAATGTTCATGCAAAGCAGTGAGAACTGGCACAGCTGACGCTTCATTTAGCATTTAGCCTAGAGAGTACAAAAGAGAAGTGATACTGGCATGACTGGTTTTGGAAGGTAGCTCTGTCTTTTACCTAAACCTGTGGTTTTCTTACAGTGTTGCTGTATTCACTTTGCAGTTCCCTGGCATATCCCGATAGCCACAGTTGGCTCACATTAAACTAATTTGTATTAATAAATTAATAGTCTCACCATGGCACCCACCTCACTATTTGCATCATTGATTTATTTTTTTTCCTAGGTAAGTGATGGTTTTGCTGAATTTCACTGAATTTGACTTGACCAGTCATGTTCTTAACATTATGCTAAAAGCAGCTGTTGTGATCAGCAACTACAATCTCAACCAGTTGCCAAGTGTGATGAATTGTCTGTTTTATCTTTTCTGCTGTGATAATGCACATTTCTCATGCACAGCCATCTTTTGTAAACCACTAAGGGGAAAAAGTATTGGTGAGCTTTTCCTGCAGTTTTACTGCAAGGAAATGAAACAGTACTACTAGCTGCAGTCACTGCTGGAGAAGCACAGAAAGGAAGTGGCTTGAGTAAGACAGTCAAGCAAAAGCTTATGATAAAATGGGGATCTTATCTCAATTTTAGACGGTGTATTAGGTATTGGCTTGCAAAATAATTCCCTGGCATCTTCAATCCCATCATGATGCCCTCAAGAATATGCAGGATATAAGTGTGCTGTGGGTCAGAGCTCACAGGCTCACAGATGGACTACTGTGGTACAAGTACCCTGTAGCACTCTACCAGAGAGGGACCCACCAGAAACCTCAGAACCAAATCATTCACCATACATAAGAAAACTCATATTAGCTTCCCAATAACTCAGGCTTATCTTCAGTTGCTCTTTGGCAGATATAATTTGAAATGGACTTTGCACTTACCCAAGAACATGTTCACACAGAAGCCTGCAGTAGTCACTGTGAGAACTAGTAATTAACAGCAGAATCTTCCCAGCATTCTTCAGTTGTTTCAGCCACTTTTTTACAGACTCGGGACATCTTTGTAAATATTTGTCTGGATGATGTTTCACTTCTGGGAAATACATCCCACAGTCTTCTAAAAAAATTAAAACATAATTATGTTATCCAATCCTGCTCACAAACCATTTAATCCACACAACAAATATCCTTTTATGTGCAAACAACACAATTTTTAATAGCCAAAGCAAAGTTTAAAATTTTCCCTGGGCTGCAACTTAATATAAACCAAAAACCCCAATCAAATCAAGAGGATTCACTGTAGCAGAAATAAGTCTGCATGACTTTTCTCTTTTATTGTGTAATTTTCATAGTTATTTTGTTTGATGTTCTTTTGTTCACAATAGTTAATAGCACAGAAATTACAGATTACAGTTCTATGAAGGAAATAATTATTTCTCGTTGCCTTTGCTCAGTTTTTGGATACTCAATTTGTGATTGTAAAATGAGCTAAATGTTTGGAAAGTGGTAAGCACCTAAAATCCCGAAGAACACCTGTTCAGGTACTTCTGACACTTTAGGTTAGCACAGACTGATCAGTAACATCCATTTTACTACTTTTGCATTTTTGTCAAGTAGCACTTTATCTACAAAATGTTGATAAAACTGGCAAAGACTCATAAGCATTTGGAATACCAGGAACAGATGCAAAAAACTACCCTGTTCCAATTTGAGCTTCAATAATGTTCTTTCTGCCAAATAAAACAGAAATAGAATTTTGCAAATACATTTGGAAAGTAATATTTCTAAAAGTGTGCAAAAACACTACCTTGGAAGTAAAAGTTACCTATTTATTCAAGTCACCAATAAATATTTATCTTATTATAGCCCATAGCTTCTTTACCAAGATGTCAAATTAAGCTACTTAAAGCTTTAAAAAGAAATACAATAATTGTAGAGAAAGAAATGATACAAAGTATTTGGCTCTCAGTCTGTGTGTGTTATAGTATAATGAATATCATCATGGATTATTTTCTTTCCAGCACTTGTTCTATATGCAACTGTCTGTGGTCAACTTTGCTGAATGATTTAATAAATCCCAGACATTACTTAGCCTTCTGGTATGTGAGTAATGCTGTTCTCTAGTTTGAAAAAATAAGATTTAAACCACTTGAACTTTTGCTATTTAATGAAAGAGAACATGTATGTTTGAAATAGCAGTATCAAAGAAAGACTGAAAAATGCTGGGTGCTAAACATAACACTATTTAATACATTACACATTCAAACATCTACAGATGGCAGGGAAAAAAAGTCTTCCAAAAGACGTTTCAAATTGGCTGTTATTCATGGAACTAGACAGGAGGCAAAAATGTATTACTCTGTACTACAACTTGACGGATTTCTTCCAAAAAAGTGGACTAGTACATCTGAGGAAATTCTCTCAAACAAAATCTCCCATCTCACAACCAGGTCACTATTCCAGTTCTTCACTGTCTTAAGGTCAGGCTGTGTAACAGAGTGTACCAGGGGAATATGAGCCTGTTCCTGCAGCTGGCATTATGGGATGCCATGACATTTGCCTTGAGAGCTAGCCAAGAACAATGATTTTTTTGATTAAACAAAGTAGATTTACGGAAGAAGGTTTCCTGTTGTGTTTTCCCTCCTTCTTTCCTGGGGCATGAATATTGTTTGGGATGAGCAACAGAGTTTCTAGGAGCAGAAACTGTGGGTTTTTTTCCATATTATCATTAGCAATTATATTTAGTATGCTATGCTATGGCCATTTTTCTTTTCTGGTGTTTTGGAAAGCGCACAACATTAGATGAGAATGACACACAAACAAAGCAGGCTTTGCATTAGCTGTCATAGGTTCAAATGATTAAAATAAAGATGGCAAAGTTCATTTATATAACCAGTGACCTATTACTCTTTTTACCCTCAGACAAAAGGATCTGTTTTACTCCTGGACACTCTTTGTTTTTCTTTCCTTATGCCTTCGCCTTCTGTGACCATTTGTTTGATGTGCAGTGTAAAGACTGAGTTAATTTAATCAACACTGTCTTTGTCCATAATCTCTGCAGTATCTACTATGTGATAAATCTATTATATTTGGCCTTTGATTTACATCTGGAAAAGGTCAACAACTCTGGATTCAATAGATGAGCTGAAAGAGAGTCTTATTCTAGCTTTCTATCCAGACCCTGAAGCCCAGCTGTTAATTGTAGAGAAGCAATGAATCAGTTCTTGACACCGGGATCTGAAATTTGCCTCTGGGCTGTTTGCCATATCAGGCAGAGGCAGCTCAGAAGAATCCTCATTAAAGCATACTCTACTGTAATTAGGCCAGCATGGCCCAGGAAAGTAGAGTTTGACTTAATTCCTAACATATGATTGCATCTGGTGAAGACAGTTTGGTGGAATACATACTCGTACCTGTAAATGAGTTTAACCACCAAAGCTTGCAAGATTTGATTGAAAGCCAAATAAAATAAAAGCTGAAAAACTTGCTCATTATCCCACAGCAAGAGCCAGTTTTCAGGAGTATAGCAGAGACACAGGCACCTTCTTGGCAAAAAGAATTGTCAAGCCTTCACAATCAAATGGAATAATTTGCTAATGACAAACTGCTGTGCATTGACCCTGGCCGGATGCCATGCACCCAACAAAAGCCCCTTGCTCACTCCCCCTGCAACTGGACAGAGGGGAGAAAATTTAACAAAGGGTTCATGAGTCGAGATAAGAACCAGGAGAGTTCACTCATCAAACACCATCACAGGCAAAACACAGGCTCAAACTTAAAGATATGAAAGTCAATTTATCACACTAACAGAATGAGAACAGGATAATGAGAGGTAAAACAAGCCCTTAAAAACACCTTCCCCTCTCCCCTCCGCCCCCCTTCCCAGCTCTACCTCCTACCCCAACAGTGCAGGGAGACAGAGAATGGGAGTTTTGGTCAGTCCATTACCCATGGCTTCTCCCGCTGCTCAGGTAGAGGAGACGTTTTCCCCTGTTGCACTGTGGAGTCTCTCCCACGGGAGACAGTTCTCCAGGAACTTCTCCAACGTGAGCCCATCCCACGGGCAGCAGCACCCCTCAAGCTGCTGTGGTGTGGTCACTCCTCCATGGGGTGCAGTCCTCCAAGGACAGGCTGCTCCAGCCTGGGAACAGGGCCTCTCTCTCCATGGGTCTCCCACAGGATCACATCCTCCTTCCAAGTATCCACCTGCTCCAGTGTGGTCTCCTCCACAGGCTGCAGGTGGATCTCTGCACCCCCGTGGGCCTCCATGGGCTGCAGGGGCACAGCTGCCTCACCATGGCCTTCACCACGGGCTGCAGAGGAATCTCGGCTCCGGCGCCTGGAGCACCTCCTGAACCTCCTTCTGCACCAACCTTGGTGTCTGCAGAGTTGTTCCTCTCACATGTTCTCACCCCACTCTGCTCCGGCTAAAATTAAAACTGTGCCACCAGTATTGTTTTGATATCTTCTTAAATCTGTTATCAGAGAGGCGTTACTGCTACTTCCAATTGGCCCAGCCTTAGCCAGCGGCACGTCCACCTTTGCAGCCAGCCAGGGGTTGGCTCTGCTGGACATGGTGCAAGCTTCTGGCAGCTTCTCACAGAAGCCACCCCTGTAGCCCTGCTGCTACCAAAAACCAGGCCTTGCAAACCCAATACATTGTTTTCCACTATGGCATATGTTGCACTTTATTTTTCTAAAGCAGACAAACCATAATAAGAAGAAAACTCTATTGAGCAAAGCATCAGTGAGAAATCTGAAAAGAAATAATTTTACCAGAGCCAACGAAGGAAAGGCAAAAATGAGTTAATAGTAATAGGAGTGATTATGCAACTGTCATATAGCTCCATTCTTGAAAAACAAGAAGTAATTCTTCAGAACACTGTTCTTGAGAAATCAGAAATTTCTCTAGCCTGCAATACCTTCCTGACAATGCTTATGGGACATCCAAAGTGCTAAATACTCTTAAAACTGGAACTATAAGCAAACTTTAGAAAAGTTTTGTTGGTCCATAAATTCAGTGTAACAAAGTGGGGGACTTGTGGTCACTGCCAGACCTACAACTGACAGTTTGCTATCCGTACACTGCCTAAAATAAAATATCTACATTTTTTTCTCTCTGTTTTATGAATATCATTTAACATACAGCTATAGGGACACTGACATGCATTAATGCATACCCACAAATCAGTGAAAGCAAAACATTATAAAACAACTGTTTCAACTTTCACCTCAAAGTCTCTGTTATTTTCAGTTACCTTCAAGCATGCCAAAGTCCACACTAGTAATCTCTAGCTCTTCGGCAGTGTGAACACTTACTCAAAATACAAGAGAACATTTCATTAAAAAAAACTGAAGGAAGACCATGACAATCAACATAACAATCAACATATTTACCCCCTGTGATTTTATGAGAAAACTTAATCCAATGATGTGGACCAGGAAAGCAAATATTCAAGCATTTTATGCACAGCTTTGGAATTTATTACATATACATTACCACAGAACAAATACAATTTTTTCAGTTTCTATTCTTGTTACTAAACAACTTGAAGTCTATCTGAAATCTCTGAAATACAGCCTGTGATAGCAAATTAGCAACTAGTCTCTGTAGGGATTTATAATCATCTTCCAAACACACTTCCAAAATAATAATTGCAGTCCACCAAGTATCCTTTCAGATAAATATAATTCCTTTCTAAGCTGAAGATAGAAATATAAGCAATTAAAAAGAATCATTTAGAACCACCACATATTACAGTCCTGCCAGAGCCTCTTACCAGATTGACATCCTGATGTATTTTCAGAGCAATATAATTTCCTCTATCTGTATTATCAGAGGTTCCCTTAGTGTCCAGTTTGTTTGGAGTTTGTTTTTTCTAATCTCATCTGACATTGTAACTTAATCAAGATGTTCTTTGCATCGTCTTGACTTGCAGTTTAACTGCGTGTAACACAGTTGTGATAGCAAGTGTGATGGGAATTATGTATAGCTGGAAATGCAGAACCCTCAGACCAAGCAGAAAGAGCCTGTGCAATGTTTGTTGTGTCTTCCAGCACAGACAATAATCCAGTCTTTAATCCATCTGCTCTCCTCTACTACAGTCACGAAACTACTTTATTGAAATAATGAAGTTTGATATTCTAACATAATGCCTGCACTTGTGGAAAAAATAATTATGGATTTCTTTTGTGCACTGTATTACCCTGCTTCTCCCTGGCAGAGTCAGTTTACAGCCACTGGCTCTGGACTCCTTTGGACCCAATGTCTGTAAATCCGCACTGCCAGGACACTGCAGTATTCATCCCATAACTGTTACTTGGATTATAAAGTGGGTAAATGTTCAAGAGGCACATTTCTGGCATGGGTTCAGTCCAGAACTAAAACACAGGAACACAGTGTATTTTTTAGTATTGTCACTGCTTCTAAGGGGCACCTACTTGATTAAATTAAAAATAATTCATCCACTATTTATACAATTTAGCTAAGCAGAGAGGTATGAGGCTAAAAAAATCCGTAGAATTCAGCCAACAAAAATAAACTTCCAGCTGCCAATTTGTAGCTTATATTTAGTGGCTTAACAACTAACAGTCTCTTACAATGAATGTAGTATTTGGGAATGTGACTTACCCTCTCTTTCAAACTCAAAGGCAACATGATAGCTTAGCTATCAGTGCCCATAGCCAGATTCTCTGCAGCTCTGACATGAGTAGGAATTTATAGTCCTTCCCTAATTTTTATCTTAATGCAGACTTGCAGGTAATAGTTCTTAATTTGATTAATAGACTAGAGCTGCAATAAAGTGTTAGTATCAGCAATGATACAGACAACTCTATTAACTGTATATTGCTACCCACTGTAGCTTTACAGCACTTCCGGTTTTCAGAGTGAACAGTGACACTTCTTTGACCATTGTTGCTGTTTTCTTCTCTTGTCTAAATATACTAACCTAACAACTATCATAAGCCTTCAACAGAAACACAATAAAAATACCTTTATAACAGAAAATTCTGCAGAAGAATTTAAATTTCATCTAATGAAAGCAAATAGACAAGAAAGGGGGTGGTGGTTAAAATCACATTAGGCAAGTTGTCTTTTATTTTCTTTCATTTAAGCTGAAGTGTGTGTTCTAGTAGGAGCAGCAGAAGCAAAATGAGAGACAGAGGGAAGGAAATGTTGACATAAAGCAAGACAAGAAAAGATAGTGAAGCATGACACAGAGATGACTGGACAAAATATGGTTACATTCTGGAGGGCTGGGATGAGGCAGATATCAGGAACAGGGAGCAGCAGGAAGAGATAAATCTTCTCTAATAATGCTCTCCTTCCTCCAGGAGATAAAAACACTTAAAAACAGAATGAAAGGATGACAGTCCTGAAAGACAGGAAGCTAGGAAGAGGCAAATGTAAGAAGAGCAAAAATGAAAAGTGATGGATGTCAAATATTCTGAATTTTTATGCTTTCTGCAGTTGTCTCAATTCTTTATTGTGCAGTTTCTTAAAAGAGCAGAGGGTTAAAGATCCTGGTCCAGTTCACGCAGGAAGAACACCAGCTATTTACACGCCTTTGTTTATTAGGAACAGACATTAAAAGAGGATACTAAGTTTGGAGACAAAGTAAATGTAAGTATTATAGCACCAAATCTCTCATTCTCACCTGAAAAAAGAGAGAAGCGGTATTTCTATGATAAGAGATGGGAAAAAAAGGAGTATAGGTGGGTTGGCCAGTGGAGACCAGAAATTGAGAATGACACCTCAGTGAGCTGCGGCCTGTCACGAGGCTGAACTTTGCAACCTGATGAACTTGTAGCTGCTTGTAGCTAAGACTTAGTTTATGTGCCAGATATATGAGTAGCTGCTTACAAAACAGCAGATCTTTCAAGCTGCTCTTGCACATGCAAGTGAAACAGAATGTGAAGAAAGAGAAAAAAATACAAAAATCAGACAGAAGAGAGGAGCTAGGAAATATGAAGAGCAATGAAAAATAGACCAGTATTAAGGATAGGTTGCATTCTATTAATAATGCATACCCATAAACATGGAACATATATTAGGATGTGAGATAAAATTAAAGAAAATCTTTTCTTCCTGTGTTCTCAGAAAAGTAGGGATTTTTATGATCATAAAGTAAACACTTTGCATTTGGCACTTGAGCTTTGAACAAATCACATATAACAAGTGGAATTACAGGATCAACTGGTTCTTCATTTGCCTCTTTTGCCTGCCTATCTGTTAAAGAATATGTTTACCACCCATGTAACATTAACCTTTTCAATATTTTTAGCAACATCCAGCTCTGGTCAGGCAGAAAAAGATCACATTTTCTAGATTAAAAACCTATTTTCCAGCAATGACAACTTTATGCTCACCTTGATTAATTTCAAGGGGGTGACCATAAGGTAAGGATCCATGGTGTATGAGGAAATACATGACTACTTGGCTTAACAGTGGCTGCAGGGCTAGATAAACACTTAGTATACTGAAGGAAACATTTCAGCAGAACACACATAAAACATCACCTCTGCAAATATTTCATGGGTCACTTCCTCATCTACTGATTTTCTACTCTTGCGGTCTATGAGAAATGCACTGCAAAATTTAAAATGCTTTGGTAGCTAAAGATAGGTCTTCAACAAAAAAGGGGCTGAATAACAAGAAATTTTCCTAAGGAAGCTAAGAGCAGATGTTGTTTCTTCTGGTTTGATTATAAGGCAGGAACCAGCACTCTCCCTGTCACACTTGTGATTCTGAGGTGAGGTTCCCATGACAAAGGCTGTCAGGAACAGCACAGAACCTTTAGCTATACTTAAAAGGAAGTCACAATATTTGAAGTAGAAGCTATTGCTGCTCTGACATCTCTTAGCTGAACATCACCCCCCTCCCTCCTCCTATGTAGCAGGGGTTAGAACTGAAGGCTTCTGATGGCCAGCCCAGAACCTCAAGGCTGCGCAAGCTTCAAGCGCTGGCCCTAACCAAAGTCAGCTTCAAGGTGAGGCTGTATCATTTCTTGAAAACATAGCTTGTTTTCCCAATGTTTTTCCAAAAACTTTTAGAGTGAGGTTAAAAAGTACCATTTCCTGACACTCTCCACCACTTCCTACCTGAAAGAACCCATTCAATCTCCCCCTGATCTTTACCCTCTTGCTTGCTAGCCCTGCCTCATCTCCCACCACATCAGCAGTGTCCTGGCTGCAGAACAGTCAAGACTCCTAGGAGAGCAACGCCACGGACAGATGCTTGTATGGCTTTTGCATGTAGTGTAATTCCTACTTCTTATTGAGGGCCATGGACACTTAAAGGGAAAGCCAAGCTATTTGCATGTTTCCTGTTCTTACTGGTGTTTCCAAATGGCTGATTCAACTGCTCCCACAGCCAGAGATAGCCTCACTCTGCAGTCCTTGTACCATCTCATCCCAAGCTTGCAGATCCCTTCCTTTAGTAAAGGGTAATAACACAAATTAAACAAATTATGACAAGCACATGATACGTGGCAAAGTCTGCAGCCTGATTTCACCATGACTGCTGACACATGACACTTACAAGGAAGTTGTCTTGTAGTTTGAATGACTTTCCACAGTTTTGTATACACAAAACTTGGGAACAGAATTTTTCTTTCCTTGGCTTCTTTCTTTTCCTTCTGGTTTTATGTTAATATTTATATCAACATAGCAAGGTTTCCCCAGTGCACTACAAAGCAGGAAGGATGTACTTTGGAGGCAGGACAGGATCTGTTGCTATATTTTAGAGGAAATGACTTCTTTCTCAAAAGAATTCACTTCCTTGCTTTACATTACTATGCCAGTTTGCAGTGTAACAGACCAGATTTGTCAAACTGTACACCAGTCAATTTCTGATGACAGTCTTGCAACCCATGGGGTGAACACTAAACTCATGCAGAGGTAACTGTGCTGGACAAACATTCAGTTAAATTGGCCTGATTCTCCAGATCTTCCTTACTGCATTGTGTGAACAATTAAAATGAATAATCTGCAAGTGGAAAAATCTGGTTTGTTCCATTGTCAAGAACGTCTTCTAACAGGATTAATGCAGCATGCTTACCTACACTTGGAAGTAAAAGACTGAAGGATGACAGAGTGATCACTAATGGCAACAGAAACCACACTTTTTCCCTCCTGTAAAAGGTTTGCATGGATCATTTGTTATGTAAGTATTGCCATGGTGTTAATATTTATAGGAAGACAACCCAGCAGTGGGAAAATACTGTAAATATTCTGGAGATCTCCATCTTCACCAAAATCAGACTGCTAAAGTTACTGATCCTCAGACACACATTTGTCATACAACTTTACCACAGAAGTATAGTTGAGATTATTCTTCTGTATACTTTACAATTATTTGCACTGAACACCTACTTTTCCCAACAAACTTTGCATACTTTAATGCCTATTAAACTCTACCTGGGACCAATTCACACACCTTTAAAATACAACCCCTGGTCAAGATATCCTAAAAAACCTCCAAAACAGTGTAGGATGGAAGAAGGAAATTGATTGCTTCAATTGAATACAGCTAAGTAGGTGGGAAATGGGATCTGTTCAGGATGCTGTTGCAGTCTAACAGAAACTCTGGCATCTAATTTGACAGGAAGTCAAATATTCAAGTACCTTTTAATTTATGCATCTGGTGAGGGTCACTTGAGTCCACTGGCTTGTGTGAAATGTGCTTTTATGTTTGGTGTGGAAATGAAATGCATAATGAATAAATAAAACACAGTCGATAGATATCTTACAATGACACACAGATTACAGTTGCTGATAAACTAAAAATCCTACTCAGCTGTACTGCTCCACCACGAAGACATTACAGGTAATCCCTGCTTCTGAGATCTCAAATTACAATAGCTCCAGGGGAGAGATGAAACTCTTTTTGAAGCTTTGAATGCATCAGCTACTTTGAGGTACTTGTAGTAAAAAAGTTAAAGTTCACAGAAATATTTTTCCTGGAAGCAGCAGCATCATATACCTCTTATATATACACATGTACATACTAACACACAAACAGAGGTATATATATATGTATACGCATTGCAAAGAAAACCAATATTTTTTCTTAAAACAAGAAATAATCTTTTTCTGTCTCCCAAGAAAGTGCACACTGCCAAGAACAAATGGTGGTAATTCCAACCTCTGGGTCTACAGTTGCAAACTTTCCAAATGGGTACAGATGAATCAAGAGCTGTAAGCAGACTCCACTTTTACTTCCTACATAACACACCCATAGAGATGCCACATCCACACTTCAAGAACAATCCAATGGGCAAAGGGAGACTGCAAGCAACAAGCACCACAAGGATGGGGTAGGGGGGAGAATTTTGTGTAAAATGAGGCATTTTAAATTGTATCAGAAAATAAGACATTAGAGAAGAGTGTGACAATAGGTGAGATTTGTAACAGGTTATTTACCTTTCATATTTATGATTACCCTGTATGCACACAAAGTTACCAGTTGTGTGCTTCCTGTGATCTCACTATTTTTAAAACTTACAAGTAGTGTACAATAATAATAACTCCTACTGTGGGTGATGTACCACCTTTTGTTACACTTACCATCACATTTTAATACATACAGTGAAAGCCTTACTCTTATTGCCTGGGATCTCATACTAGTTGTCCTTTTAACACAGCTCTCAAATCACACATATACCAAGTACTTTCCATGGTTCTGCACTACAGAGCTGCATAAATCTGGCTGAGGCTGCAGAAGTATATTTCCAGTCCCTGAGTATTAAAGAAATATTAACAGGAAAATGTACCAAGAAGGGCCATCAGGGTAAGACTCAAAGAGCTTAAATGACAAGGAGTCAGGACACTTCCACAACATGCAGTGAGACACAGTACAAAGGCATTCACTGATCTCTAAGAAGCCAGCTCAGCTGGAGGAAGCAAGGCCTCCATGTGTGTGGATTTGTTCTCCATCCCAACAGCCCAGTCATACGGCACTGGAAAGAGAGGGAGCAACTTCCCGGAGCAGGAGCTCGTCCTTCCAGGCACTATTTCCCTCTTCATCGGTCCCTCCATCGGGCAGGTGGTGCCATCTAGCGAGGGGGCCCCTGCTCCTGGGAGCCTCATGGGAGCGGCACCGGCACCCCCAGGTTCCTGGCGGTTCCCTCGGGTGGGGGGCTGCACTGCCACCTCGAAGCACCACAGCCTCCCTGTTATCAAGAACCATCACACTGTGGTTGTTGGGAGCACGAATCCCAGCTATTATTTTTCCCCTGTTCTCTACTTATTGAAACCTTCTTAAATTTCTAGACAAAACTTTTAAAAGACAGAACAGAACTGAAATGTGCAGTTCCACAGAAATGACCCCAAATGGCAGTGGTCCTCAAATAGCAAATATCACTGGTCAGAGTGTGGGTGTGGGGTAAGGCTTCATGGAAAAGACTGAGTGATTTGACAGCTTAAACATAAACCTAAGAGGAAGATAATAACCATCTTTAAACATGTAAAAAGCTCATGCTTGGCGTAAAAAAACAAAGAGGAATAATCTGTCCTCTGAGACCAAGATCAAGATTAATGAGTCAAGAAGCAATAAGCTTACACTTCTGTAAATCCAGATTAGAAATGGTAAGATTTGATTTTAATGGTACTAACGCACTGGAAAAGCTGCCAAGGAGGTTGAATGATCTTTGTAAGTGCAGGTCTTCAAAAAGAGGTTAGAAAACTATCTGGTAGGAACACCTACCCATCCCTTTGACAGCAGCATGCTAAATGCAAGTTATCTTCGCTAGTTCCTTAAAGTACTGTGATTACATTTTATGATGAATATGCACCCACGTCTCCATCCATTGCTTTAATGAGTGATGCTAGAGTTCACATTTATCAGTGTCACCTACAGATAATGATACCTATGGTCATATCAGAAAAATTTCCTAGTAGGCAGAAAAGGAATGAATTCAGCAAAAAGCAGCAGCACAGCCCTGTTAATAACACAGTTTTTGGTAGTCTGAACAAGAAGTCTGAAACTTCATCCAAACAAAAGAGAGAGATACAGACTGCTGACTTCATGCAACTTTCTTTTGCAGGCCATCCCTCTCCCATTTGTGCCAGCTCATTTGCTATAGGAAGGCTGAGAGAGGAACATTCAATTTCTAACACCATTTTCATAAGCACGAAGACTTCTTTTATAGTACAGCGATCAGCTTGAGAACAAAGAAAAAAAGCTGCTTTCCAAAAATTTAACAAGATGTACAGTCTCCATTAAGGATGTTAAAAAAACTGGACAACTAAAATAAATTATTTTGTTCATCACTCTCTTACAGAGAATGGAAAAGAAGAAATTAGTTAAAATTATACCTAATTTTAGGTCCTTGATGGTCAATCTGTCAGCAAGAATTTTGGAGTTTAGAGTCCAGAGAAATTTATTTCTATTGAAATCTATTGAAGAAAATTCTTCTGAGTGCTCTATTTGTGATTCTGTATTCTTATGTCTCCTGGTTTGATTCTTCATCTGTTTTAACATTATCCAAACGAGGGCAAACACATGAAAAGCAAACAATGTAAAATAGAATCCTAATCAACAGTGACAAACCCAGATTAATTCTAGGAGTAAGCATGAGGAAGAAAAAGGGTTTCTGTACGCATAATTGTGGAAGAAACAACTATTTTTTAGGTCATGAATTTATCTGGGATTTCAGAATTTCCCCTGTCCTGAATCAGGATTAAACAGAAGCCCTTATAGAATGAAAAAGAAATAAGGGAGAAACACATGGACTGGCACTTGCTTACTGCGAGTTCATTTTGCACAGCAGGCAGAAGTACAGTTCCGTACAGATCTGTACAGTTCTTTCAGGAACACGATTTCAGTCTGCTGAATCCTGATGCTGGTGTGATTTTGGTTTTGGGCTTTCATCTCACTTATCTGACCCTCTCCACTTCATATGGCAACAGGGACTCAAAATTTACAACACCTCTCTGTGTGTGAATGACTTAAGCATCAAACTGGAACTAGTCTCTGGCTCGGTGTTTCAAGCCAGGAATGATGTGAACACAGGCCCTCTCACATGCCACACGAATATCCACCTAAGTATACCTGATATGCTAGAGCTCTTCTTTTTTTTCTCATTCTGATCAGAAATTAATGAACAGTAAACGTGAGATCATGTATCCCCACAGCCCATACCAATGCCATTTCCTTGTTTCTATGCCGGAGTTGCAGAGGTGCTAGCATTGGCATTTTAAAAAGTGACAGCAGTCTTGTATATAAGCTTGAAGAAACTTGCATGTTAAGCTACATTTACAATCAGGACAGGGGATACATTGGACACATGTCTAAGAGTGCTCTATGTCTAAAAGAGACCTCTTGCAGCAAGTGAATGGTACTCTGCCATTTTATTTAATGTATAGGCTCTATCAAAATGAGAACTCTTGGCTTTCTGAGGCCATTTTTATATGGGTATCTGCAGTTACTAGCAGGAAATTCTGGAAATTAAAGGCAATTTGTATACTTGACATAAACTCATAGAATCATAGAATGGTTTAGTTTGGAAGGGGCCTTAAAGATCATCTAGTTCTAAATCTCCCCCAAAGTATTTAAATGACTACAGAGTATCTCTTACATTTACAGTGTATTTACAGAGTATATCTTAAAGTTAAATGGCTGTTGCTGTTTGTGTTAATGCAAACTTTACAGGACTCAAGTCTTTCAGGTTTCTTGCAGTGGCTGGCAGACGTGGCAGTGGGTGGCTGGGAACCCACACTGCTCATTACAGCAGTGGGCGCTCCTGGGCATCCTCACGCTGTCCTCCTGGGTGGGTAGGCTGTGGAGCAGGAAGGTTTCCATGGATCTCCACTCCAACAACAACAGCCCTGCTCCAATTCTCTCGTCCTTTCACTACAACCTCAATTAACCAGTTTGATGAGAAAAAGCAGAAAGCAAGAGCCTAGTTACTACTCAAATCCTTGCTAGGCTGCAAGGAAGGAAGTCCTGCCATTCAAATTTCACTGACATGGGGCTTAGCCAAACAGGATGGAGTTTATATGAAAGCAAAGACTGCATGAACAATTCATATTTATATATTTAAAATGTTTGTAGAGGCAGCTTCTACAGAGCAGCAAAGTCTTCCCTGAATATTTATTAAGAAACCAGATGACAGGCAAACAGCTCTTTTGTTTTCCAGAGCACGGCACTGGTTATCAAGGCCCAAGAAAACAGACATATAAGGGAGTCCTGCTTCTCCTTTAGTCTTTAAATTGCCATTCCTGCCAAAGGCAATGACATATGCACAGCATGTTTGCATTCAGCACCTTACATTCTGCAATAATGAGACACCATTTTAATTCTCATTCACTTATTTTTTTGGACTGACATCTAAACATTAATGCCAGATCCTTGTGTTAATATCATGTGCTGTATGAGCTTTCTTTTATTACCTCCTTTCTGCTAGAAGAAATGAATTGAGTATGGAAATGTCTCTAGAATTAATGCTGGCTTTAGACTGTTTATAGTGATATAGGACACAAAGTATGTTTTTATCATTAAAACACTACTAGCAGGACCAATGTTAAATTATATCAGGAATAGTAGCTACATCATAACTGCTTTTTAAAAGGAATTTCTCTGCTGTATAAGGACTCTGGATAAGCAAAAAGAAACAGAAGTAAAAATAGTATTTTCTTTTTCCTTTTTAAGTGGAAATTTTCAGGCATCAGAAACCATTTGAATATCAAAGACATAACTCTGTCTGATAATAGTATATCAGATATATGCAGATCATTCAAGAATTTGCCCATACCTGTATGCATTGCTAAAGGCTACTATAAAACAAAATCCATATTTGCACATATTACATATAGGAGTGTAAGATGCATTTGTAGAGAAAAGTAAATACACTTCTATGGAAAATGCTATTATTACAATTATAAATACAAGTTTATGGGTTAGTTGATAGAATAAAACAGCAACTACATTAAAAGAAATGTTAAAGACTTCAAGAACCTTTAGAGAATGGACTATAAATTCTTATGTGCTCATTCAATTGTTAGGCATTTGAACTACTTATGGTTTTTTCCACATGTACAATCAATCAGCTATAGAAATGCATTGTTAGAAAGTAGGAGGACAGCGTCACGTGGTTATGAACAGAAAAATGAAGAGAATTTATAATAAAAATTTTCTTGGAATTTTTATTTAACCTCATGGTCTTTCATGATTAGCTCACCAGAAACACTGTAGTAATAAAAGTCTTTCTTGGTTTACCCAGGATCTATGGTTGCATTCTTCTATAAATATTTTTGCCCAAAGAATGGCAGTGCTATATAGAAACAAAAGGTACATGCCTTAGGCTGCCTAAACAACTTCCATCTGATTCTTTCTATCTTTATGCACTTTGATATGTGTGTAGCTGTTGGTATTTGACCACAGCTGACTGTGCTACAGCTTGATAGAAATATGCCTCTTAAGGATTTGTTCATAGTCCAATGACAAAATTCACACTGACTTCAATGGCGTAAGGGTTTACAAGGATTTTGTTCTCCTCAATATAAGAGACTGAGCATCAGTTCATAACATTTTATACATTCAAAAGACACAAACTGATTTTGCTGCTACTCCTCATTTTAATTTCTGTTGCAAATGATTACAAGAGATCAAATAAGCAAATCTAAGCAGTTGCCACCTGGCATTTGAGAACCTGTACCTGCTTTCTTTACTCCCTCATTTAGGTGAATGTTTTATTTCACTATGGGGACAGGTTTAATGCTCACATATACAGTCAGTCACTCCATCTCACCTGACAGGCAGTAACTTTTTATGCCATTTGCAAGCTCAGCAACACACCCCACGTAACATGCCAATCTAAAAACACCTTTCACAATGACCACCTGGGAAGTTTAAACTCTTCCTTTTCAGCTTGTTTAAAATATCCTTTGCTTGAGCCAAACAAAATGGATATGAAGAAGACTGCAGGAGTCCAAGATTGGGAAAAGCACTCTGGCTTATTAAGTGCAGAGAACTAAACCAAACAGGTGGCAGCATTTCCCCACAGTGCAGTAAGAAGCTCATCTGAGTGACTTACAATCTTAGGCATGCAAGAAAATCTTCAATTGCTATGTACAAATTTTGTCTACATGGTATGTACATCATATTTTATCCAGTCAATCTTATTTGAGTTGTAAGAACATGTCCAGATTCTAATATAGCACAACGGGGAATGATTTAAACTAGAAGCATGCTTACATGGCATTTTATTTTCTAGCTTGACAGATATGAATAGCTTTATATTAAAAACAAAAACAAATAACACATTTTCTACATGAAGGTTCCAAAATTAGATAGACAAATTATTTTTCTTTAATGCCATAAGCACAAAATTTGGGAAGGCAATGACATAATATAATAAAAAGAAAGGATTATACATAGCGAAGATGGCATTCAGACCAATATGTGAAGGTATGTGCGTAGCTCTTTGCATTCACTGCAATGACACCTGAGCATCTTTATGAAAACACTGATGGAACAAAATCTTTTTTTTTTAACAGTAAGATACACTAAGTTTTTGTAATAATTTTACAGTTCTTATAAATACAGTTCTTATAAATAAAAAACTTCCTCACTACTATGATGTAATTAAATTATAACTCTGGATATAAATGTCACCAAGTACTGGCTCTGCTGAAACACCAGAGGGAGCCAGTTTCACAGACGAGTGAATGCTTTTATTAAAAACTCTCCCAGATACTAAATGTATTACACTATTTAGTAGGATGCAAAAGAATTTAGTCAGATTACCTGGAATGGCTAGGAATGCACCCTTCAGTGCAAAGCCCTCCAACTTGTGATGAAATGTGTAACAAGGAGCACCAAACAGCAGAAAAGGTGAGCATGTGCCTCATTTAGACTGCTGCAGGTTTTCATTCACAAAGCTGAAAAATCTTCTGCACTGACTACGGAATGAAAAACTAACAGCCTTGATGTCTTTGCCTAATAAAGATTATTTTGGTATTGACTGTTTTTTAAAAAATTGACTCACACTCCTCCTTTACAGCACAAAGTTGTGACAGACTCCTCCAAAAGACTATAAAAAGAACCAGAGATATGATCCAAGTCAAACTCACCCATGCAATGAACTGAATTACTCAGAAAAAACACATTCTCTTGTCCTTCATTATGAACAAAACCTAGGCAGGGCTCAAAGGAAAAAACCCTCAAATCAGTTTTCCCTCTGATGATTCATGTCTGAAAAAACTAGACCTGACTCAGAAGGGACCTTGTTGCTGAGTCCTGACTGGGAACCAAAACTTTTCAGCTGCTCTTAAGGATTGACTAAGTTACAATGTATGTCGGCATTTTCAATACAGTTTAAAATTTAGCAATGATTAAAACCCTTTCATGTCATTACACTGGGCCCAGATTTGGTCAGAAGATATTGCCAGCCACTACATGGTGGGATCCCATGGGATTCTTGTCACAGTTGATGCCCTGCTGCTGGTGGTGCCCTGCTCCTGAGAGACCTCTAAAGTCAGGAGTAGTCTTTACATTATCATTAGAGCAATTTCTCCTCATAAAGAACTTTTCAGCATGCACATCATCTTAGTCCTTCCTGCTCCCTCCAGTGAATGGTGCCTGAACCAAACTTAGCAAATAATTCTGTATACACAGTATGTACAGGAAAGGCTGTTTCAAACCAAGGAAAACAGTTTGTGGTGTTTTTGGTGTCTGCTTTCAGTCTAAGAACAATGAGTTTCAGAAAAGAGGGAGGAGGAGGAGAGGAGAAAGTCACAGGACTAAGCCAGGAAAAGGCAGGGAGAAGGGGAAAAAGAGCAGCCTCCTGAGAGAGTAGGGTTTCTGACCAAGGAGCAACAACAGCAGCAGAAAGCAGAATTCACAACAGGTTTTTTCTTTTTTGGAGCTGGTCTGATTGCTACTGTAGTAGCAAACTGGCTCATATTTCTTTCATTCCAAACGCATTATGATCCCATGGGAAAAAGGCATCCCAGGGATTTGATCACCAAATTTACTACAAGAAGCAAAGATCCAGGCACATAGAGCAAGTAAAAAGAATGCCTAAAAGACAGGACTTCACAATATGCCCTCTACCTGTATTTAATTCAGTTAAAAGTCTGTCAAACAAAAAAAATATCAGATAATGCTTTATTGCCCCTAGCCACCTTCAGGCAGCATTAGTAGGACTTCTAATGCCCAGACACAAAGTATTTTCCTGCTTCCAAAGTACAGGATGAAAAAAAGGAAAACTGTCAGCGTGAGCTTTTAAAGAATGAAGGGTATATTTGAAAGAAGGAACCATAACTGATTTCACAGACTCCAAGAAGTGTTTTCCCCTTCTTCTGGTAAGCACTGTAATTAGGGAGATTGTACTTCACCTGACCTTAATGGATAAACTTAGTAGCTGTTGGATCACTTCACTTGTCCTTTTTAAGCTCCAAGGAAGAGGCTGTCTGGCACCTCAGCAGGCTACTGAAATCCAGCAGCGCTGTCACTGCCTCCCGACTTGAAACAATCCTTTCCAGCCCTCTCACATACCACACAGGTCTCACAGTTCAACTCTCAAGCTCCCAGAGACCACAAAATATTTGGCAGTGCAAGAGGTCTATGATCTTTCCTGTTTGGTTTTGCTGAGAGCTCTATAAGGCAAACAGTTGGTAGGAAGGCACAGGAGACTTAAAGGGTTTCAGCAGTGTTCTTCCCTTGGGTTTTGGTTTCTCTCTCTCTGTCCATGCAGGCAGCTGGCTGGTATCCTTCAGCCATTTGGAAGTTAGTTTGCTTCTGAAATATACATTAATGCCACATACTGGCTTTCATGCTGGAAGGTGAACGCATGCAATATGCCCAGTGTCTGGATGGATTTCACACTGTTTTCAAATTTACCAGCAAACCAGTTCAAATCACCTTCTGAGTTAAGACTGATATAAGTTACCAGAGTGATAATTCTGTGTTCAAGTACTTATCTGGCTTCCTGACAGATTTATTTGACACTTATAATTCTCCAAAAATTGCACATCATCATGTATAATTTTTTTTGTTTTTTGTCAGAAAATCAGTTACTACCATTATAAACTGCACATATAACTCATACTTCCTTTTTCTCTCCAATTCTTTCCTAAGTCTTTTGATTTTTTCAACTTTTTATAAAGAAGCTGATCTCTTTTTCCTGATGTTTGATAGCAGTTACAAAGTAGTTGGCACTGTACAGAGTCAGATCCCATACAGAGTTAGATATGACATCCCATCAGTATTCTTTGCTTTTTATCCTCATTAAAAAGCAGTACAATAATAACACTATACATCCAATTTCAAATAACTTCATACATTTGACCGTAAGAATTCAGGTTTATATTTAGCAATAAAGTTTATATTTAGCAGGCAAGTTTTTATTTAGGAAATATCTGCTTTGGACTTTTAAAGCAGTTTTCGTAACTTCAAGCCAGGTAAATGCAAAAATAAATGTACCTTAAAACATCTATTTGACAGATAAGAAGTATGCAAATAACATATTATTTTAATTTTTTTTTTTTAGAAGGGAAGTTGGGAAGTTGTTTATATCATTTAACTTTTCCAAACCAGTTTTCCCCCTTTATTAATGCAGGGACTGAGGCAGATCAAGGTGGGTGATTTAGAACAAGAATTTAATGCAGGTGCTAACTCTGTAGTGGGAACATCACAGAAAGCTTATTGCTGATGTTCTACTGGCAGCTAATTGCTTCTGCCTGAGCTAAATAATTAGCAAACTGAAGTATACTGAATAAATAAATGTTTTAAAGTCTAAGCAAGTCACCTTTTAGGTTGCTTCATACATCTCAAGAAACCCTGAAACAATTAACTGACAAAACTTACCCAAAGACAACAGAAAATATTTTCCAGTTCATGAGGTCAGGAGCAAGTTGTTGGTGATCAAACAAAACTTTTGTTATTAGTTTGTGGGATCTAGTAAGCTTATTTTTTCTTTAGTGGTTTTCTTTTCCAGAACTGGGAAGTACTGGTTACCTTCTCTCCGTTGTTAATGACTAAGATGCAGTGCTATGCTAGGCTGGTCAGAGGCAGGGAGACAAGAAGAATGTGTGTTGTCTCCCACAGAGAGTCTTTTCTCTGGACAATTTCAATGTGGCATGAAAGTCACTCCTGTCCAGGTCAGCTTTAGTAAGAAAGAGAATTCTCGCCAGGGATTGTGGTTACCCTCAAGACTTCATTTAAATTACCTGGGAGCACAAATATAAATTCCATTAACAGCTTGCTTAGCTTTCAAAACCAAAGCCCTAGTGTCCTTTGTAACATAGAGAAATAGCTAGGATATTGAATACATTACTAGTTTTTCAATTAATTAAATCTACATCAGCAAGAAATTGGAATACTGTTTGAGCCACAAAGGGGTACTAAAGGCTCAGTATCTCTAACTTTTCTTTATTCTTTTTCTACTAGGAAATATAGAACTAAAAATGAATAAATCAAGCACTAACATTGCTGATTTATTAAAATGAATATATATATATATTTTTTAATTACAATGAGAATGTCCCCTTTTTGTTATTCTCTGAGGAAACAGAAAACTTCACTCACTTTTCCTTAGGGGAAGAGAATACTACTGCAGTTGGAATACAAGCCCCTTCCCTAGGTGGTTTATTATCACTATCTCTTTGTTCTCCTTACAATAGGCAGGTAAGTTCATGTAAGCGTAACAGGATAAAATCTAAGCTCCACAGACATTTATATCAGATCTGTCCTCTGGCAGATCACCCAATATAATACAATTTTGCACCAGGTCAGGTGTGGGCGTTATCACATTACTTTCACATTTCCCAAAGCACACTATAATAAGCTCTTTATGATGACATTATGACTTTGTGCTGGTTTTATGCTAAATTGCAGATCAAATACCTGATACTTCACGAAGCTGAAGTGATGGAAGCCTCAAAGAAAGTCTGCTGGGACAAAGTTAACCCGATGATACTTTTGAGAGAAATCTTATCAGCAAAGTCCTTTTACCCTTCCAAACAGTGCTTTATTTGATGTGATGTTCTAGATGAGGCACTAGGAGCCTTAAGACAACATCAGTTCATCATTGAACAGGAGAGCACATGCATTCCGGTTCAACTTAAAAGAAAGTGTTTGAAGATGTTCATGCTCAGACACTAAGGATGTTTCTAAATGCTCCCTTCTACAGTTGTCCACAATCACACCAGTTACGGAACATCTACAATAGCTTCTACTTACTGCAAACACTGTTTCCATGAAAGCTTTGCTTTGTTTGAGTTTCCATATGGATTACCCTAATTTGCTTCCCTTTGCTGCAGCAACATTTGCAGGTGCAAGCAGAATGCTGGCAAAGTCCTGAAACTGTAGGAGATCACAGAGAAGAACAGTGCTGGGAATTCCTGTCTGTGCCCCAGGTCTTCCAGGGCAGATTTTCATTGCCTTTATTCCAATGTCATGAAGAAGAACTAGAACCTGCCAAAGCAGTTAATGCCACTACTGACGGGTCACTGCTGGGATTGATCCTGAACAAGAGCTCTCCCCTGAGTTACACATATAGTCCCACCTACACAGTGTATGGCTACACCATAATTGCCAGTTAAGCAAAGAGGGAAAATGAGAGGTTTTTCTCTGGGACATGGAAATTTCCCAGCTCTGCAAGATGAGGAGAGGACTTAAGCATGAATCACTGCTTTGGTAAAAACCTAGCCTAGTAAAAGAACAGTCCTTAAGGATGAGAATCACCCCATCTAAGGCTGACAATCCCTAAATCTGTGCAGAATGGCAAGGCTTCTTTTATAGTCGACGGAGACAAATGGGTGTCTCTAGCATGTTGCTCTTCCCACTCGAGTGTACACAGATGTCTAAAATAGATCATGTGAGTCACACGCTACAAATGCCCGTTTCTTTCCTTTGCTTCAAAAAAGGAAACTAGACAACAAATGCCTAATTGTCGATGTCCAGTGTTCACTTGCATGAATGCCAGTCTGGCTGGAAGGATGCAATTTGTTCAGCTGGACTAATTAAACATGAATATCTCTAAAACAGGACTAAGAGCAGTGATTAGTCAAGAATTAATTGAATCGATGAATACCAAAGAACTAGAGGCGTAACACTGTCTGAAAATCAATTACCTTCTTTTCCATTCTCCTCTTCCTCTCTTTGATGAAAGATGAACAGTGACTATGCAGATAAAAAGGACATGCCCCAAATCTTGACTGTCTTCTGCAAACATCCATAATCTGGGGAAAATGAGATGTCTTAGCTTGAATACAGCCAGTGTCAGAGGGCATGGAGACAAAAGAAACCTTTGCAGTAATATTTATGCTAAGCAAAGTTATGTGGGCTTACTCCTTTCACTTGCATTCACTTTTCTCACTAAACTTTGCACTATGCCTTTTATTGCAAATTCTGCAAATAATTATCTTTTAGATAAAATTGAAGTATCTTTAAGATTAGGTCAAACTGAATTTAAAAAACCCCAAGGTAATAATCTGATCCCATCCTTAAACATCAGGATACCTCAGCAGGTAACAACAGCTGTTTTTGCTTCATTCCATAACCTGGATTAAGAAAATGGTGATGTCTGATTGGCATGCGAAGCCTTTTACAAGCAGCAAATGATGCAGCATATTCCCAATGGGGCACATAAGAGTCTCCTTTCACATTTGCAAAAGAGAATATTGGCTTCTCTACTTCATTAGCAACTTTCCAAAACCTCATTGACTAAACATTTGAACAAACTAGGTAAATAATTATCTTTCTCTCCTCTTGATACAGAAGTAAGAATATGCAGCCAAGGGTCATTGACGGTGAGGTATTTTAATTTCTTAAGAAAATATTCAGCTGTGATAGTCTTTGTAACTGTACTGCACTCCCTTTTTTATTGAATTAGGTTGATCAGATCATGGTCCAGTCAGTTACAAAAAACAAGTGAAGGAGTTTCAGTTCAAAATGGCATTAATCAATTGCATTTCTCCTGTCCTGTAAAGCAAATGGCTAAACATGATGGCATCTTGAAGCACTTCTAAATGTAGACAGCAAAAGGCCCCATGTCATGGAAGAGCCACATCCACTGTTGTGGGGCATGTGTCTACTGGCATTTGCTTTTTTGTCCTTTCCACATCCTCTGGTGAACCTAGAGCACAATAACTCTGTAATTGTTACTGAGCAATGTGATGCCACTGCAGCGTTACCTTACATTTCCTTTGCAAAATGTCGTTTAGTCTATTACTTTTTAATGACTTAAAATGGTGATTTTATATCTTAGTCAAAGTGTTATGTAAAAGTTGTTTGGCCACTAATATCAAGGTCTTTTTCTTTCCACTTAAGCAATGATACAGTGACTGGAAACAAGCTTTGATTAACCAGAAACTCTCATAAAAGTGTGCAAGTAATATAAGATTATTTTTACCATTAAAAGCACATAGCTATTTATTTTACCAGTACAATAAACTACTTAGCAGAGAGGACATATTTTAAAACAACTTTTCATGAGCTCCCTTGAGATTTATTAAAAAATGTTAGTCCTCTCAGGCAAAAAAAAAAAAAAAAGTAAAAGACAAACACCTTGAAGGACACCTGAATTTCTTTATACCAAATATTCAAGTATTTATTTGAATATGCATCTCAATGAAAGGGAAATCCCTTTATATCATGTCTCCAGATCCAAATGGACAGATAAAATTTGAAAAAGCAGAAAGCTTAAAATGACTGGATACAAAGAAAGAACTTTACATGGCAACATTAACTGCTCCTTGTAGAAAAAAGATGCCCATGGAAATGCCAACAACTTTTTCACCTACCAGGCGAATAAAAGTAGCTCTAGCAAAGTAGTTGAAACACCATAGTAGAAATCAGTGTGATTCCCAAATTAAACGAAAGCTTTCAGTAAAGCCAATGTGTGAGACAAGTATATGCCCATAACCATAGTAAGGAACAAGCAAAGCTTAAACAGCTTAATGCCCTTGAGTCTACTCACAACCCCACTTTCATCTCAGAACTCTGAAAAATGGCCATATAATTAATATCAGATCGAACAGAAAGATTTTTAATGAAGATGTTAGTTAGGTAGAGTTACAAAATATGCTCAAATCATAACAGGATTTGTGCCAACACTGAAGAATAAAAAGTGACTCAAAACTCTTTATCCTTTCACACCTCAGGCTCTATGTTATGTGTATGATGAAATTTGAATGAAAGAATAATTAATGGTTTGAAGGTAAATGGACAATAGAATAAAATGTAACATGGCTTTAGTAAAGGTAGGTCATGTCAGACCAGACTGATTTTTTCTTTTGATAGGATACCTGCTTTTCCAGACAAAAGAACTGCACAGAGAGATTAGATTTTATCTGAACTTCAGCAGAACATTTGGTAAGGTGTCACAATGGAGATTACTTGATAAACTGGAAAAACAGAAGGTTAGAAAAAGACTGCGAAGGTGCTGACTAAAGTGACTGTTGCAGACGACATGCCAGTGAACTGTGCCTGAAAGGGAAACCTCTGGGCTAAAACTGATTACTCCAGTAGTGCTTCTCCTGAAGCAGTCTTGGTATTCATTTTATTTATAATTTTATTTTAGTGATTTCACCCCTAAAATAGGACTGAATACAAGCAGTTCAAAAAAAGTATGAGAAGCACTGCCAGTGTGAAGGGGGAAGAACGCCATGTGAAGGAAAAAATGGAGCGGAATAGTAAACACGGGATGAAAGTACGAAGTACAGTTTCTCCCAGATAAGATGGGATTCAACTCATCCAAGATATCTAACCACTTTGTAGCTTCACAACTGTTTAGTCTCCTTGTATAATCACTACAAAGATGTGGATAAATCCACTGGTATTTTATATTATCTACTTTAAAGACATGTCTAAATGGGATGAACGAAGATTCTTTGGACATTCTTCCATCCTTCTACAATCATTCATAAAGGAGGTTTGGAAGTCTTCCTTAGGTGCCTAACTTTTAAACTTCTAAATTAGCTGTGGACAATCTCCCCAAGGACTGTTACAAATTTACTTTTCAGTAGCTCATCAGCCAGAAATCAGGCAGGAGAAAAACATGCATTTTTTTTTTTCTCACCCAGGACTCTGTAAAACCCAAATAACTTCTTCAGACATACTGCACAAGATAAATTCAGCTGAAGCAGCAAAGAGTTAATACAAATGTAAAAACACTAGTGAGATCTCATTTAAGTCAATATCTGGCTGTCCATATTCTGCAAGAGTCTTGCAGAACACAGCTCATCTTGCAAGAAAACACTGCAAAAGCAAGAACTGTGTGAATGGTTAGATACATCATATCATTAGACCCCCCCATTCGCAAGGGAGAAGGACAGTTAAATCTTAAAAACCGCAAGAGCAGCAGGCTAGAAAATTGTCATGAAGAGATTTAGGCTGGACAGTTTCTAAAACGTGAGAACAGTGAGGCTGTGGGACTGCCTTTCTGAAATGCTACCGAAGGTCAGAGACCTGAAGAGTTTTAAGTGAGCTAGACAGTTTTATGAAACAATTAAATGATGTGGGGCCTGAGAAGAGGTGTGCCAGAAGAATCTTGCTAGCTTTATGTTTGCTTGAAAGAAGACTCAAAAAGCTAAATTCCTAACTATAATTTGGAAATGGGTTGAAATGCCCTGGAAAACCTTTATTTTATACTTTCTAAAGCACCAAAAGGACATCTTCCCAGCTCTTAAAGTATTTTTCCAGTGTACTCTAGTATATTTATACAGTTTTTCAAAGGGAAATGACAGATTTGTCAATTGTGATGACAATAACAGAGTCAAATGTCTGAATTCAAAGCTAACATTCTTTTTTACGGGGGCATGTTAATTTAATCATATCAAACATTTGGTTGTTGGTTTGATTTATTTATTTATTTATTTATTTATTTATTTATTTTTAAAGAAAGAAACAAAGAGTGATTTGAACAATATAAATGAGCCTTCCCTTGAAAAATATATTCAAATGTACTATCTCTTTACAGGTTTCTTTTTCAGTTGGACAGAGCAAGCACATGGGCTTTTTATTAAAGAACTCTTTTCACTTTTTTTTTCCTTGTGGTTTTCTGGTACATACACACTTTTATACAAAGTAAATAAGAAGTGAAAAAATATATCACAATTAAAATAATTATAACTTGATTTTGTTTCAGTAACTATCTTTTGCAATTTCAGATGAAATAGAAGGTTTAAAATTCACTATGAGATACATTATGTAATTTCTGATGTCCTTAAGCAAGTTTGAAAGACAGCTTGAAAAGTTACATAAAAACAATTATTTACAAAGCCTACAACATAGACACCTGATGGTTTTGTAGAAAGTACAGTTTAAATCATCACAGTCTAAGTAAATAGTCAACAACTGTGAACAATCATATTTTATTTCTTCCTGTAGGAATGGAAATCTCACTTTGTCATTTAGCCATATGCCTGTCATAATTTTAGCAGTATCAAATATCTGTGGACTGAATCTACTATTCCCTTATAAATGCATCTTCTTGTAGTATAGATCTGGGGAAGCACATGCTGAAACAAGCATTTAATGACAAAAATATCTGAACTGCAAACTAAATGTATATAAACAAAGGCAATTTTTAGTCTTTAATTCCCAACCTTACACTACCTTACCAAAGAAAAAGGAAACAGTTAATAAAAAGTTATCAGTAATACATTACACTTGATATATCACCTCTTCTGTCATGCATCTTTGAAAAGTCCTTTGAAGCAAATATACATTATCTTGAATTTATAAAGGAAATGGAAAAATGAAAAGTTTAAGTGACTCATCCAAAATCAGGCTTATCCAAATAAGCTTTCCAAAAAAGCAAAAATACAGGTAAAAAGCAAGACATCTCTTGATTTTCCCATTCTGTCATAACAACTAAAAAAGTCCAACAAACTCAGGATTATCAATTACATTATTCAGAGGATATGTACATCTTAAAATTAATTATTTTAGCTGTATTGTTCTACATACTATTTCAAGTTGGTAATAAAAAAAAATAATCTGTTGATTTCTATCTTCACAAAGGATCTTGCTTGCCCTGTGCTGAGATGCACTAACACCACACAGTGAGAGCTTTATGGATGCTGTAGGGACAAGGCCTACTACCACCTCTAACTACAGCCTGAAGTTTTGCTTTCATGCAATAAAGCTTTCTCTTTTCTCAAAGAACTGTGCTTTGGTTACCAATTCTAACAAAACTTTTTAGGAACTTAATTATATTTGAGCTTGTAAAACTCCTTTGAAATTTCCCAAAGCTCTTCAGCTTACCCTGTGACATCCACACAAGCTGCCCTTTAGTGCTCACACAGACTCCACATGTGTTTTCTTAAAAAGTCAAACTAAACATTTCAAGATAGGAGAACAGACTTCAAATAGTGTCATCCAGGATTCCTTTGCCAATCTCAAAAGGTGCCAAGGGTCAGTATAAATGTGAAATTGTGATCTAAAGTGAAAATTGTATAGAAATGTGCTCTCTGCATATGACAATACAGAAGAGCAAAGACTGTAAAGCAGGGCAGAATGGCAGACAGAAGTTCCCTGAAAAATCAGTGTGCAAGAAGTGCACTTTCAGAGGTCAGTAAACATCCATGTAATGTTTTGCAACTAGACTGTCTTTCCACACTGCATATTAAATAAAAATAACAAAAATATATCCCATGGACATGGTAATGATTGAAGAGGTAGTGACTGATTTTAGAATGAACTTGCTGTGTTCCTTTATGTGAAGCTACAGTGTCATTTTTCATGTTGAAGACATAAAGATAATATGTTAGGGGCAATTTTATCCAAAACAGACAAACTACTTAGACAGTCAGTTATTTGTAATTAGGTATATTATCTATTAAGTGTATCTTTCATAGACAAATTATTTTAAAATAGAGCCCATGTGAAGCTGTGTCAGAACTCATCACAAAATCACAGAATATTCCCACAAAGAGCATCAAGTCCAACGTGGAAGTGAATGGACCATATGGAGAACAATCCCACAACTTTGGTGTCATTAGCACCATGCTCTAACCAACTGAGCTAATCTCAGTTTAAATGATGTATGTCAAAGCCTAGCTGTAACACATCAAGTGAATATGGTTTTATGATTAATTTTTGAAGAAAAGCTATACATTTTCTAGGAGAGCACAAAATCACTGCAAGTGTCAATGTCTTCATATTTCATGCACATTCAGAAAAAAAAGATGGTTTACATATTTTTAATAAAAATACAAAGGAAAACAAGGGACTGAACTATATATGCCATTACTACAACATTCCTGTCTGTCCACCTGCCTATATTTTCTAATTAGTTTCACAATGCTTCAATATAATGTGGTAGCTTACTTAGCTACTACAAGTCTTAGCTTTAAATCTCTTTACCATTGACAAACTCAGTTTCAAGCTTCATGAGCTTTTGTTTCCTCCTGCTTTTCTATCTGTGTATTTCTATGGAGAGTCTCACTGAAATTGCTGTGTTTCTTAAGAATGTCAATGCATTTATTTTCCAAACATTCCAAGGGCTTTATGGGAGTTTGGCTGGTAAAAGGCACTGAGATCCTGGGGCTAGAAGTATTTATTGCCATGGTTGTAAAATGCTCAGCAGTGTGATCAAGAGATGCACAGGTTCTTCTCCTGAGATTACAATCTTGCTCTTCCAGCTTTTGTACATTTGTCTGAGCCTCCGTTAAAAGTTTACCAAACTTACAAGTTTGAGTCCAATATTTCCTTATCCAAGTGCTTTCATGAAGGAAAGCAGACAGTCGGAAACATTTTGCAGTATCATTCCCTCTTTGCAAACTTTGCTACTTGTAGCTTTTATCATTAAGCAACTAGAAATGATGAAAAGTAATGGTTGCACCAAACAAGGAGTGTGTTTCTTTTATTTTGCTCATTTCAGATATGTGTTTTATATTCTTTCATTCCTAACCACAAGGTTGTCCCCCACCCCCAGCTCTGTTTATTTTTTCAGAATTACTTTGCATTTTTATATGGCACAAAGAATTAAAAACCTGCATAGGCCAGGCCAAAGCCTGGGATCAGGCTAAATAATTTTAAGATGTAAGACTGTCTAAGGACCAAAAATATTTTTTCAAGCTATAATTTATTATGCATTTATAGCTTGGTGCTTGTTTGAAGGGAGATGGTTGTATGCAAAGGAAATAAGAACATACATAAGGGAGGACCATATCTGATGGGTGAATGGAATTGCAGTCTTTGGGCACTTGGATGAAAGAAGTGTCAGTTAAGCACAGGAAAGAGAAGTTGAGGACAAAATTGCAACCAGAGCTTTAGAGAGACCACAAGTTTTTCCACTGTTGAAGAAACACCCAGTTCTCTTTCCCACAGAACAGAACACTAAATAATCTTTATTAAGATGTCATTTTAACTTCTGTGCAAAAATAAAGACTCTTTCTCCACTGAAACAAAGAAGATACAAACCCGAGAATATTTGTACCACGATTCAAACATTTAGAAAATCAAGATGGTCTTGGTCTCATGTCTTTTTGCTTAATATCCCAAATGTTAACTTTGGGATAATGTTACTGCAAAACAGATAAGGAACTAATTTTTATTATAAACACTAAGAAGTTGTAAATATTATTTTCTCAGACTAACTATAAAAGATAGCCTGAAATGACGTACTGAATAAAACACAAGCTGAAGATGTAATTATTTGACAGTTTTATACACACAGATTTTTCTCTCTTTATTTTGTAGAAGATTCAGAATACACATATTCTTGAAATTATACATAATGTAATTTCTAAGAAAGATCAAATCTCTATTGAAGTTAGTTTACTGAAAAATATTTAAGTATTTGAATGAAATAACATATACTTGCAATAATTACCTACAGTTGAGTTAAGATTGTGAAGATCAGATTTTATTCCACATCTGGCAACAGTAAAATGATCAGGCTTTTTGGAATAAAAAGAGATTTTTGTCTTATGTATTGTAATAAAAATTGAATGAATAAATTTATAATAGTGAGTTACTTTGTTTAAGAAAAGAACTACCATATGGACTATGAGTGAAAATCTAGTAAGATTTGGTACAATGGAAACAAATTTATCTTCTATCTACCTGGGCTCAATGGAATACAGCAGATATTAATGAAAGTCACATGACATAATTGGTATTATGTGGTCTCTGTAGTCCATCTGGGTTCAACATGACTTCTGTTGCCTTTCAGAATGGAATAAAGAAAATAAACTATGATGAAGGAATAGGCTGTCAGTGAAAACTACCTAAGAGTATCACACCAAGCTAAAATAAACACAGGTGATGGCATGGGTGAAAGACAAAAATAAGGACACTCATTTGTGAAAAATATTCTGGATGTAGTCTGACTAATCTATGATATGAGGGTATAAATAGGCATGATGCAAAATCTAATCAATGAAGTAAACTTGAAACAAAGTAAGTTCTTAAGCCAGAGCAATGCAACCAAGAAGGGAGAACAATAAAGAATTCTGGTATCTGCAGAAGACACAGAATCACAGAATCATGAAGACTGGGAAAGGCCTCCAAGATCATCAAGTCATGAATTTGAATGTCTTGTTTTGCTTCAATCTAGTTTCCCTGGGAATCTCTTAGACACTCAAAATACAGATATTATAGAAAACTCATGAATAGTTTAAAATAAATGTAGGCCTGTGCGGTATGAGGGAGAACCTGCAAACAAAGGGTTAATCAGCATTTAAATGACAATAATCAGCAACTGATAAAGTAATTAAATATTTAAAGTGGGTCGAGAAGTTACAAAAAGGCTTTTCACTCACTTTGGTTGCAGGAAGAATTGTTATGGCAATACATTGCGCATAGGATAGAAATTTATTAATGAAATTTCTACAAATGTAGCTCTAACAAAACAAAATCACTAAACTGCAGCTAACATAAAAAGTATGTCTTTATTGTACTCTTTTGAATACTCAAGGAAACTTTGCTAACTTTCAGACTGTAAACTCTCAGTAGGAAAGTTCAAGATTTTGCACCATGAAAAAATTAAAACTCACCAAACAAACAAGTCCTCCCCTCAATCTACATAAAAACATATCTAGAAACCAAACCTTGCCATTTGCATTGTTTAGATGAGCACATGATTTTGACTGCATAATGATGATGATTTAGGCACATATTTAGATCTACTGTTTGCAAGAAGCACCATTTTTCTAGATTTGTAAGACATTATCTAATGCTTAAGATTTGTAGCATCAATATCTAGTAAACAAAACAGGCTTTTAAAAACCATAAAAATCAGAAAACAGCAAATGTTTGCCTAACTTCTTTTTAAAAAGCCGTGCAACTCGGATAATACTTAAGACAACATAAAGGATCCGATACAAACCAAAAGCAGGAAATTCCAAATTTGAGCTTGAAAATCAATCCCCAAATGAAGCAAGATGTATGATTTGTACAACATTAAGTTGCAGCAATTTCTGTGAGGAAAAGCAAGAACAGATATTATGTTAAATCTACTTCTGAACTGCACTGTACATATCTGTTATAATTATATCTTTACACCTTAAACCTAAGCTCCTGCATGAAAAAAAATTTCAGGAAGATATCTTCCCTTTCTGTTGTGAATGAGGTTATTATGTGCATCAAATTTGAGTTATAGATGGTCTGTCCTAGCAACTGACAAAGCCATCGGGACAGATGGCACTATCATGATAAACCCAACTCCTATGTATTCCCACAGAATTATACTATTTCATGTGCAGGACTATTGGTCATGACTTTATGACTTTTATGACACAGTCAGAGAAACAGTAGAGTCTTCTGGCTTGAGCTCTGCTCCATCAGCAGTACAACCATTGAAAAATGGAAACTCTCTTGTGTATCTTTTATACTCTGTTACATTTTCTCTTTCCTTCCTGCTGAGAAGGGGAGTGATACAGTAGCTTTGGTGGGCACCTGACTAGCCAGGGACAACCTACCTCATATTGATAGGTAATTTACATGTTGAAATTAGTATTTTGATTCCAAAAGACTGAATTACAGAAATCAAGTTTGAAGATGAAGAAAATGATGGACCAATATGTCCACAAATCAAGTAAGAATCTCCCTTTGAATACAAAGTTCATTGTTCAAAGCAGACCAACATGACTCAGACAATACACAGAATTCTACATCAAGGAGCAGAATCCAACCTCTTTAAATTTTTAATAGAAACAAAAACTAACAGCCATTAAATTCATTATAATAGGGCGAGTAGCTAGGTATTTGTCATACAGATACACTGATTTCACATGGAATGTGTGTGTTTGCTTGTTTTATGGCACACATTTCATGTAGATCAAAAGGTCTAATGAGATAGAGAAATTCAAGCAAAAAAGAAAACGTGTGGTATAAGTCAAGTAGAGTATGGGTTGAGAAAAATATGCTACTATGTGTTCATGATAACATGATTTGATTTAAGATTAAAAAAAAGTATGCATCTGTGATTGCTAAAATACATTTTGCTGTATGCAGGATTTACTGCAATGAAGTCTGCTTGTATCAATGATTTGATTTTGGAAGCATTTTCTAGTTTTCCAATGACAAGTAATTTAAGACAAGAATATGGGTCTGGTTTATATTCAGAACAAGATTTGTAAAGAGGACTAAAAATATTTTTCTTCAGGGATTTCCTTTGCTGTACAAAATGCATGAAAGTAATCAATCTACAGATAAAGCACCACACCTACAAACTAGGGTGGGTTGGCATTTCCACTCCTAAACTGAGTGACTGCTAAACATCTACCAGTGAGTCAGTATTTTCCACATCCGATGGCTGCACCACCATCAGTTTCTTAATCTTTTCAAAAAATCTTATTCGTAGAGAGTGTCAGGAAAATAGTTTGGCTACTGCCATGAATGCAAAGAATAAGTTGTCCTACTCACACACATAACAACAGGAACAGCAACAACAACAACTGGCACCTAAAAATTATATTAATAAAAATTCTTTTAATAATATAAGTCCTTGAAATTATGTAACGGCACAAGCTGTCTCCTGATGTTAAAGTACTCTGTTTTTACACTTCAGCAACAATCTAAAATACGTGCTTCTGAAATTTGCATTATGGATTTAGGTAATAAAATTCTTCAAAGATTCCATTCTTCCTATGCATTTTCTATTCCCACATAGCGCTGCTATGCCAGTAGGATTACGTAATTCATTATTCTTGCCTAGAAACTCAATGCAAGTCTCCTTAGCATGAAGAGGACTTCCTCTGCAAGTTCCTCTCCAGTGGAGAAGCAGCCAAGCTGAAAGTAATGAGCATCTCAGTTCTCAGCTCCTTTGGTATACCGGAGAGGAACAAAAGTCTCCCAAGAAATGACAAATTTTGCATTGAAGTAGGGTGAAAATTTCTAGGAAATAGACATAAACCAGTGGGATTAGGAAAGCATAAAGGGAAAGGGGAAGAAGGAATTATTTACAGCAAAGGAATGATGGTTTATGCTGTCCTCATCTAAGCTATATTAACTACCTAGCAGTGCTGGGTGAAAGGCCAAGTAAAAGTGCACTCAACTCAAACCAATTCAGAACAGACACAGACTCAATTCAGAACCATATACACAGAAATTATTTTATGGAAATGAGGAGTTGACTCACTGCTAATTCCTGTCTCTCTCAATACTCCTGCAGCACTTACCACTTTGGACTATAGCTACTGCAGTCCTAAACTGTGAATTTAAAGAGATGCATTAAGGAAATACAGATACATGTTAAAGGACCAGCCAAATAAATACAGGACAAGAAAGGCTGCTTTCATTACAAGATTTATCATAAAAATAAAGACATGCATTCTTTAAATGAAGCAAATTTCAGCTAAGGCTGAAATTCCAGGAAAATGATCTTGTACTTGTAGTTTCGTTTTTTATCTCTTAATATGTCAGGCTCACAACCCCATTTCTATATGGTTTTTTTACATGCTTGCATATACTTTGCACAAAAAATCTATTAATAATGGCTTTCTTATGATTATCAGCACTACCACCAATTCCAATTAAGGCATCCCAGAGTTTTACAAACATTTATGAACATTCATCAGATTCCTATGAGATACTGGAATTTTGTTATCCCAATCCTACAAAAATCCCCTGTTCCCTGAAGCAGAGAGATTCTGTGGCAGATATATCCACTAATTCTGGGTGTCCCTTTCCTTGACATTTTTTCTTTTTTCTAAACTTACTGATAAACAGAAATCCCATTCACATGGACTATGACCTCTTGTTCTGCCCTTCTGCTGGTCAAGCCCTCAGTCCCTGAATGATAATAAAAGTACAGCAAAAAATGAATGATCACCTGGAAAGAGATGTGCCTTGGCTGACTGAAATCTTGATATCTAAAATATGAAGTATTTTGCATTAAATTTTGAAAAATGGTTTCAAGTATTTCAGAAGCTATGGTGCAAGAAATATCACTACTAGATTTGTTTGTACAAATTAACAGAAGTACATAACTTTTCTGATATTGCATTTTTAAGCAACACAATAATGTAGCTCAAATGGCATTTAACAAGCACTCATGTCATGTCACAGTTACCTGTCTCACATTAGAGAAATATCAAAATCAACCAGTGACTGTAAAAAAGATGAATCTGCCTCAACCAAGGAATGTGATGACAATTAACATCCTGCACTGTCATCTTCAAGAGTTATACTTTTCTCATCTTTTTTCCTCTCAAAGGGTATGGCAGTGACTGAGTTTACTCCAAAGGCAAGGTTTTCATCCTTTCATAACAGAAAACTGTTCATGCTAAGTGCAAGTATCACCATAAGAGATCTTATGTGAACTCAATAAAGCATAGCACAGTCATCTTTGAAAGTCTGGTACAGGACTACCGTAGCTATAAACCACTGTTCAGAAAATGGAATTTTCAGATCGTCCAAATTCAATACCTGAATTAACAGATTCAGAAGTGGTAAGGAAAAGGAGGAAAATATCTCGGTTTGAGATTACTCTCTAGGAATCCAGGAAACAATAATACCTTAGACTTACCTCTCCTTCCTTAACATGGATAAAAAAATCGCAGGTATTGCTATCTGACCTTTACATTAACAAAAGTAGAGAAATGGATGACAGACATGAAGGCATTTGTGTAAGATCTTCCAGGAAGCTTGTCTCCCCTTTCTGAAATCTGAGGTTTGCTACAAGAATATGAACAGACTCCAAAACACAGAAAAATGCTGCAAACTTTTCACCTAAAAAGCAATTTTTATTGGTTACAAAACATAAAGGAATTTGTTCTACTCTCAAAAAAGCCCATCCCATTAGAGAGACATGTCAAATGAATTTCATGCTTCTCTTTAATACAGATGAATAAGAACATGGAGGTTAAACAAGTGAGAATCCCCAATCCCCTTCCACCTCTCATATGGAGTCATTTTCTGCTGGGAAACAAAAAATTATTCTCTCCTGGAACTGAATCAGAAGGCAGACCCATCAGTCAGTAGCCAGCATATGATTCAGCTCAGCTTTACAATAAGTTAAAAAGTCCAAAAGTCACCAAAAAAGGGTTTTTGAATGAGAGGGCTGCCTCCTTCTAAGTCTTTTGAATTGCCTGTTGAGCAGTCCTGTGAATCACGCCTGCTGCAAGAGGAGCAGATCTGAGTTAAGAAAGCAAGGATTTTCGGTGACAGCTGGCAAGCAGACACTCCCTCTATCGAGGGACAGCTTTCATTCAACTAAAAGGTAGGACAAACACCAATTCCTGTAGCTGGACACCGAAAAGAAACTAGATCAATTATTAAAATACATAGCAATTACGAATCTCCCTCCCTCATTGTGTTTTCTAAAAAGAAAAATATGTTGATTATAGATGCCTCATAAAATATGCTGATTTTTGCTTATTTTATAATTATACTAGCAAATGTTGAATAATTGAGTAATAAACACTATTGCAAGTCAGAAATAGACATTCCATTCAAGTCTTGGGAAATGATACAAGATGTTAAAAGAGCACTAAATATTCCACTTATGTTGAATTCAGTGCTTGAACTGCAGAATGATTTAGCTGTGCCTTCAAATGCTTTTAATATTCCTTCATGCAATGTACACAAGAAAATGATTTCTGCTGTAATTCACCCACATTTCCAAGGCAATGCATTTTGAATACGGGTTTTATCCTACTTGTTAAGTCGATTGAAAGAAATACTACTTGGCTCTCACACTAATCATATGTTAGATTTTTACTAGCCTGATCATTTAACAAATTACTAACGAACATTTCCCATACGTTCAAAAGAATTCTGTTTAAAATATTCCAGAGTAGCCTTGTGACACTTAGAACAGCAGTAGGTAAAACTGCTTGAACTTTACAAAAAAGTGCAAGTTGCACAAAAGTGCTGAAATATTAGATTGAAAATAAATAATTTTCTTCCATCTGTTTTGATTTCTGCTCTTCTTTTTTAAATACATTGGAAATGTATCTCCATGAAAAAGTGCAAAAATAGTCTTACAAAAACAACCATCTTTTTGGGGGGGAGGCATCTTACCACAGCTTTGAAATTGAGCCTGCATTGAAAACTGTCTCTAATTTTTTTCCTTTAAACAAGATTTGAACAGATGCCTTACACAAAAGTTGGGGGTTTTTTCTACTTCACAAGGTTTCCTTTAAAATTATTTGTCTATTTTTATGCCAAAGAGGGGGAAATGCTTCACGTATTTTTCAGCCTGCACAGTAATGTTTAATGAATAAATTTTACTCCATAATCCTACTTTGAACTTAGGCTCCTCAGCAGCCAGCTCTGGTGTTTTCTTTATTTTACTTAAAACTTTTAGATTTAAAAGTGTCTTTAAAAGGGACAAAAATTAACTTTCAATGAAGATTTCAGACGACCCTTACCATGCCAAATATTTTCGCTGAAATCTATGGACACAGCTAGACTAAGCTGAAATATTTTCAAAGTACTCACATCAATAAAGTAAAAAATCCGCTTATCAGAGACTTACTACATTTTACATTAATAGAGAAGGCTCCAGATTTGGCATAGGAGGCCAACAATACAACTTCTTTTGTGCCTTATCTTACAGCTCATATTTTAAACCGCAAGTATAAGCTTATCTTTGCCAAACACCTTCTTCATACCTGAAATTAAATAATGCATGGTGATAACTCAGAAGAACTCATTAGCTTGCTCAGTATCAACAAGTGTACTTCATACCTAATCTCCTTGCAGATGATTATATTTCTTACTGTGTTGTATCTGTAGTGTATTTACTTAAACCCATTTGACTCAGTTCTACTACAGCTTTCGTTATCAGAGGTTCTCAGATGTATCTTAGCCTCATGAAGGAACTTACACACCAGGACACAGATAAATCAACATGCCCCAAAACACATCTGTAAAAGCATAAAAGCTGTCACAGTTACAGCTCTCAATTATGCTCTGTAGACTTTCTATATGGGAGAACTGGAGAAGGACAGAACACAAATATGTTTGTTTGTTAACTTTGAAATTTAAGGAAAATCAGAATCTGAAAGCTCTTTGGTGTTTGTTTGAAGAAAATAGGTTCCTAAAATTTGAAACATAGGGCTTTATGAAGGTAAAAAGTCAGGGCAAAGACATTTCAAATCCTTGCATATGTCTGGGAAAGGGAAATGGCCTCTGGTACCAGAAGCTGATGTTGACTCGGTCCATTTTGGTGCAGAGGCTCCCATCTCTCCAGTCTTCCTCCTCCAAACTCATCCTCCCTAAAGCCTCTAACTTTAATTCTTTTGTCCCAGTTCCTTCCAGATCTAACCGTCCCTATCCCAGAGTGCCAGTGCTTTGCTCCAAAAGTCCCACTCTCCTAATGCTCTCCCAAACACTCTTGCTTTCCCCCCTCTACATCCAGTTACTTTCCAATCCTTTTGGAAAAGAACAGAGTAGAGTAGAGTAGACTAGACTAGTTCAGCTGGAAGGGACTTACCATGTTCATCTCGTCCACTGCTTTATCACTTCATATCTGAACAGAAGTTAAAGCATGCTCTTAAGTGCATTGTCCACATACTTCTTAAAAACTGACACTGAGCAGTTTCCTAGGAAGTTCATTCCAGTGCTTGACTAACTTCTTGGTAAACAAATATTTCCTAATGTCAAGTCTACATCTCCTCTGAGGTGTTACAGACAAATTCTTTACCACAGAACCTTGTAGCATCCAAGTCCTTATCAAAAATTATTCTTTTCCTGATCCAGTCCTTCCAACTCCACACCGAACCTGAAATCTGCACACATCAATCCCAACTTTCACCAGACTGGTCTTGTTGCCCACGACACTGGAATGACTCAATATTGCTCAATATGCTCACTACTTTTTGTGTTTTCAGTTCTGTATAACAAAATAAAACCACTGAAGACACTTCTAGAAAATGATCAACACTTCTAAAGTTAGGCATGTCCCTAACTTTAGCTGGGCTGATTCAGGGCTCAAGACTAAGCATTAGTATTTGTGCTTCAGAGAAGCTAATTAATAGCCTTTTATCCAGACACTTGCAGTCATATTGATAATACAAGTCCTGTAACAGCTCACAGCCTCTTTAAGGAGGTCTGTTCAATCAGGTCATCCTGCATGCCAACATGTTCTTAGAAACTTCTCAATTATGAGGCGGAGGATCCAGGAGGTCTGCTGCAGGTAGTCATCACCTTGCAAAGATCTAAACTCTGACCATGAGCCTTACTACTATGCTTATCCTCACAGACCATACCATTAGGAAAAGTATTAGAGAAAGCTGGACAGCACTCCAAAGAAAATGTTCTTCCTTCATGCCTAAATTGATATTGTCTTCCAATAGCATTAAGAATTTAAAAGCACTTACTTTTCAATACATTTTTGCATTTAAAGGAGCTAAACATATTTTTAAATGTGATATAGAAGTTTTTATTTGTGCAGAAGACCTGAGCAGTTGTTACAAAGAAGACACTCTTCCTTCATTTTAAAATGGATGTACCAGAAAACTCTCTACAATACAGCACAGACTCCCTAGAATCCAAGGCTCAAGACTTTGTGGTTGGTAAGAGAGATTAGCATGGCTTGCCACGAAAATTGATAATTCTGCCATTTAAAAGCAGCTTGAAAGAAGAAAAGTATGCATTTGGTAACTGTGCCCTGAATTATTTTGTGATAAAAATCAAAGGAGCATATCCTTAATAATATAAGATGGAGTGAGAGAGAAATGTACTAGACAGTATTGTTTCTCCTAAGCACAAATGTTGCTGATTAAGCTTTATTTTCCCATAATAGTCAGTTACTGAATGCAATTTTTAAAGATTCAGTGTATCTTCCATTGGTAGCATAAAGGATCTCTGAAGTGTATGAGGGAATATATGAGACAAAACTTCAGATTTTCATCTATCTTTCTATTCTGCCAGGACTTGACTTATTTACATAATACATACTTCAAGCTATGCTCTCAATTTACTTCAGAGGATACAGAGGATATAATGAATAAAGTCTTCTAATATATTTATGGAATTGATTGACATAGTAAAATCAAACTTGTATAGAGCTGCACTTAGGAATCGCCAACTTAACATCACTCTATCCAATATTGTTTGGCTTTGGACATCTTTTATACATGACAATCTTTTTCATTAAAGTGCTTCCTATCTGGTGTCCATGTACTTTTTTTACAGCCTCTCTTCAAACTTCGTGGCTTTTTGCAAGTATATGGAGAACTGCAGACCTCCAGCCTTTTCCTTGTTACTACCATTTTCCAGTGGACTTGGACTGATCTTTCAGCTACAAATCACTTATCAATGCACGACACACAATTCTTTACAGGACAGTTTATTATTTATTACCAATTACACCAGCAGTTACAAGTGATGAATCTTCATTTTTAGTACTTTCCAAGAAACAGCATTAGAGCTAGTTATTTTAGCATTAAGTAATTTTCTGGAGAAGTGACACTACTGAAAAACTGACTATAGCCTGGAAAATTGCTACAGAAAGCAAAAATAATTAAACCAGCAAATTCTGCAACAGTATGTCTTATTTACATCTTTCAGTATTATCTGCCCCCTTTGCAGTCCAAGTGGCATGGCTGGTCCATATCAGCCATGATGCAGTCCTCCACTCTCCCACCAGAGAGGGGAAACACTGTCACAGATTACTCCAGTTTCCGGACAGGATGACCATGGATACCATACACACACAATAGCCCAGCAACGGTCATGTTATCAACTTTCACTTTACATTAAAGAAAGAAATAAATCAGTGAACTGAGTTCGGTCAAGAAGAAATATGAAATCACACTTAAGGTCTCTCATGGAAATATCAGCCATGTAGGTAAAGGTAGTGGTGTCTGGGAGACAACTCAGCCCTAACAATGGTAAAATCACCAAATACGTTGGTGAAACATGGCAGAAGACAAATCCTTCACAATTCAGATAAAGCCTAAATCTACTGAAAGTAACTTCTGAACATGCGGAAACAAAGGAACAAGAATTTGGCTAAATCATACTAAGGTTTTCTTCTAGCTCAATATTTATCCTTCTGTAACACAATACTTATAAGGACCACAAAAATCACCACTGATAGTTGCTTCAGAAGAAAGTGGTATGAAAAAAATCAAACTCAAAGAACTCTACTCAGCAATTTAACCAAGAAAAAAAGTAGAGCAATGACAATGCTGAGGGAAACATCTAGATTTTAAATTAAGAATGTCTGACTCTTGCAAAGACAAGCTTTAAACCTGTCCTAAGTGATCCATAAGGATATAATCTTTTAAGTCTCAGGATATCATCCCCAATTCCAGAGAGGTAATGTTTCACAAGTATCACTGGTCAGTACTCTACTCCAGCATCAAAGAATACATGGATTCTTTGCATAACAGAGATTGTCATCCCTCATAATGTGGCAAATAAGTGAAAGGAAAAAGACTGTACAGGGTGGATTCTTTTAACAGCAGAACAGGCCAGGGAGAGCAAAACTGCAAGCCAAGACCAACTCTTAAGCAGTCAGAACCAAAATGAGAATAATGTGATTCATTTGCATTTTAGATGACAGCTTGGTGTTTGTAAGGAAGTGCAGTAAGCAGTGTTTGCAGTTATTGTGCCTGAGGCATTACCTTGAGTAGCACTGTCTGGTTATTTTTAGGATGGCCACGCCACCCTGATGGGTGGCATTAAGGAGCATCGTAATCCTCTGTTAGGCCACTCTGCGGGTGGCAGTGAATGAGCAAATATAAATCACAGCAACTGGCAGGTGCTCTTACTTTGGGGTCTGGATGAATACAGAGATCGATAGCTGATTCCATTCTCAAAATGAGCAGTAAACAGGAATTAGGCCCCATTTTATGAAATGAAAGAAAACAAGACACTGGGTCTAGGTTTTCTAAGTATAATCTATGTAACTGAAATAAGACTATTAAATCCTTATTAGCATACTTCAGTTACCCAAGGATCAGATTCCTTTCAAAAAGCTGCAAAGGAAAAGGCACAATACTGAAGTTAAGCTGGTTTGCTCTTCTGGTACAAAAAGTGTCCCCATGTTCAAAATCGAAGACATGAAAAATGCTCAGAGGAGACAATATTTATAATCTAAAAATTATCTTTTTTTTTCTCCCAACAAAATCAAGACATAGAAGGAAACTAAATTTTTTAAAGGAAATAAGGACATAGCATGATAGGTGTACTTAGACACAGAAGTACTGTCTTCTTCAAGTATTCAAACACTGTGACTGAAATTCCAAGAAACAGGAAATTAAAAGCAAATTGAACGGCCTTTTAACCTTTTTATCTTTTAGGGTGCCTACCCTGTTCCTCCTCTTCCCCAAACATCTGCTTAGGGCTACCGTAAGTCAGTACACTGGGGTGCACGGACTTTTTGACAAAGTACCTCATTGCTTTCTGACAGGTTCTTCATAGGACCATCTACTGCCATCATTGTTTTAAATACAGACTTCAACAGTGAATACATAGATGTTGACCTTTCCCTGTTGCTGAGGTATGCAGAGCCATCCTGTTTTAACAATGGGAACTCACTTCCAGGTTTCCACTTTACCCTCTTCCCCTCCTGCACACTTTCCTGATGCCACATGCTTCTTTTTACTCTCAGCTATTGCCAGCAGCTAACAATTTTCTTTCTGTAACTTTTATGCTCCATTTTTGCTCTACACCTATAATGTTTATTATATGACAAACATTTCCATAAAGAGACCTCATTCCATTTCCCTTGGAACAGCACAGACCATCTTTGTTGAGGATAGGCATGGGAACTGGTAACTGCTGCAGTAAAGCAAAGGTAATGAGTTTAAAGACAGGAACTAAAAATAATGAAAACTTGAGAGATTCAGAATAAAAAAAATTACTTAAAGGAGGCTACTTTTATTTTTGAATTATATAAGACATAGATCTTAAAAAACATTCAGAATATATAAAATAGTAGCAAGAGGTAAAACTGTATTTGCTATTTACCAAAACAAATGCCTATTATACTCTAATCTCCCGCCTATACCTTTCAGTACTGTTACAACACATAACCTAGAGTTCACACAATGATGTGAAATAATTAGTATGTTTTCTTTTTGGATACAAGTTTTATATAAAGGTCTGTACAGTTGTTTTTGAACTAATGGAAATTTCCTGGTTTCATTTACACTCTGTTTAGATTAGCAAGTTCTCACTACAGGTTTAGAAAAGTGATTTAACTAAGGAACAGCTCTCCTTAATATTTACAAAGTTTGCAACTCCTGCAGTCTCTACCATGGGATAAGGATCCAGCTTGTCCTACTGCCCTGCTATGGCACAAGCCACACACAAGAGAAGTTCAGCCTCAGTGCTCGGCTGCATCCAGCAGACTCCATCAGTGTGGTCCACCCGCCTGCAGTTGCCTGCAATCATCTCTGATGAATCTGTGGGCATGGGCAGGAACATGATCACATCCCAGAGTCCTGCACATCTACACTGCTATCTGATTTGTTCAGGTGCTACAGTGGTGGCTGTGGGTAGTCATGGATGTACAGAAACTGGAAAAGAGAAACTGGACAGGCCAAGCACTGAACGCCTTCCCAATACACACTTATGTCCAGTCTTGCTTCCAGTATGAAAAGGTTTGAAGTTAACTGGCCATTATAAATCTGAACCCAGACCAGTTTGATTTCCTGCAGAACATCACATTTTAACTCAAGATGCCTCAAACTATTAAGTATTCCAAAAGATTTTCAAATATCTAGAGTGCACTGATACAAACAACCTTTTAAATTTATATAAGATAAATTGCAACACAGCTCATTTTCAGGACTTCAGTTTACTGCTAACCACGTAACGGAACAAATGGCTGTTCCACACACAAGGTGCAGGTTTAAAAAAAATAAAATACTGTGTTCATGGCTAGAGTCAAAGACCTGAATTAAAAACTTGGGCTATGGAACATGCTAAGTGATTTATGGACCTGCTCCTCTGCTCACTATTTCAACCTGACGCTGATGAAGCATGCCTGTAATGCTCTTTCAGTTTTCTAAAATGGAGGAAAACTAAACCAGTAAATAGGTTTGATTAGTTTTAGCTATATCAGCTAAAGAAGATCCCAGAAGAACCTGGCAACTGCCACACATGGCAGAAGGAAATGAGGAGAGCACAGGAGAGGGACTAGAGGATAGAGCTGGGGCAGAAAAGACGACCTTTTGGTGGTAAGCAGCCAAGTAGATGAGCTCAGCTGTGAAACTCTGGCTTAGCCCATAAATACGAAGACTCTAATTAATTATGCTCATAATTCCACATTTACCATAGACTACTAAGCACATATACACACGTTACTGTTTTGATGCAAGTTTAATTCATTACCTGGTGTGTCCCAGGCTTAAAGCACAGAAATAGGGGGATAACAATCAGCATTGTGGTTTGGACATTATCCACATACTGGTGGCTTATCCTTCTGCCTCCAAATTACTTTGAATTAACAGACTACAGTAGCACATATTATACATAAAATGTGAACCTCCAAGTATCTACCCTTGGAAACACACATAAACCATTCCAATGATTGTAATACATTGTGAGGGGAAAACAAATAGGTTTACTGAGTAAGAAAGAATGACATATCTTACAGAAAAGTAGGGGATACAATTTAGGAGGCATAAAAACATGGGACTTGATAAAAATGTTGTGTAACACCTGGGAAATTATTTAAAACCACTGCTTAAAAATAAGAGACAGATGTCAAAACTGGAACAAAGTTCTCCTCTTCTCGTTTTAGATGTTAAGGCTAACTTTTGCAAAAATGTCTCTTAGTGTTACAGTTTTCTTAGGTTTATTCCTGTCATTTCTTAGGCCAAACATCATCTTGAAAGTTATTAACTTAGGAAGCAGCATTACATTACAAAGAAAAAACGATGGAACATTTTTAAAATATGGAAAGTAACTTGAAAATGCTGCATATGCTGAAGATATTACCTCCTTTGGCTTCTGGGTTTTATTAAATAATTTTTTTTTGTTAAACAAATGACACTACTACAATCTAAACTCTAAGCCCCTTTTCCTAGGATCTAGGCTAGTACTACTCACAAGAATAGGAACTTGGAAATAAAAGGGCAAGAATCTTGTATGTCAATAGCCAAGGGGTAAATTGTCTATATACAATGTAGATGACCTTTTCTGTGCTAGACTGAACACTCAATCTCTTGTAGTAAAACACATATAAAATTGTAGGCTAAGATATTAAAGGTAACCCTAATGTCGTATCTGTGGGAATTGCTCAGAGACACCTTTGGTTTTAAATAAAAATATCAGAATACTTTTAGCACTCAGGCATGTATTATTTTATATCATCTTTACAAACACCTTTTCCTTTAAGAGAGATTTCTAGTCTGAAGGCAGGAAGATAAACCGTGATGTGTTTGTGCTTTGTGCTGACCTATGTATGAACATGTCTTCTCTGTTCATTTCTCCTACTATAATGAGAAAGCATAATGCAAAGGAATATAAGGAATAATTTTTATGTTGAATATGAATATACAAATGCTGCTGGACAGTGCTGAAGCTGTTTTCATATGATGGCTGGGGTGTGCTGCTATACGCAAAACCTTTTTTCAACCATGATGATCTTGGTTCATGGAATACCTTTGCTCTATTGAAATAAGGAATTGGACATAAAGTGTTCAAAAAGCCATGCAGAGAAATTGTACTGTTAGGTTGAACCAGCTTAAAGCAAAATTATATATCAGTTATTATCTCTCACAAACACATTGCTCTTCTGGTTCTGGAAAGGGGTTAATGCTTCTGCTTTCATCAAAATATAATGTCTCTTGTCCATTACACATAAACCTTTGGCAATTAAAACCAATGGAAGGTAAGAGCAAACTTCTCATATTTCTAACAATAACATAAAAGTGCTCAACACACAATTCCAAGAAGGTGCTATTTTCAAGTAGTTCTACGTAGCCAAATGGATTACAAGAGATATGCGTGGTTTCCATTTTTAAATTACACATACATGAACAGACAATGCAATAATTACATATGTGACACCACATAGAAATATCATTACATATGGAAAATGAGAAAAACAAATGTAGATTTTAAAAAAAGGTTTTAATAAACTACATAAATAAAAATTATAATCTGAACAAAATTAGGAAAACCAGAAGGAAAAAACATTAACAAGAAATGAAACGTACATAACGGTGACAAAGATGGATAAGGGAAGGATAAATAGTTAAACAGTGCTACTCGGTTTTAGACACAATGCCTCTTCCTTTTTATGAGATGCCTTGTGGAAATCAGACTTGTCTCTATTTTATCACATCATTTTTTTACATCAAAGCTGAAACTCAAATGCAATGATAAAAATACCAGCTTATGTATGAAGATTACAAATTAAAAGCTATTTGCAGATGAATTTATTTGCAATTATTTGTGGACTCAAAACTCAAGCAAACAAAAGAAAACAACTGCATTCCATCTTAAGAAAAACCAGTATCCTCCTGGGCTAAACTCAAACCACTGTTAATAATGTCAACATTTTCTCCATCCTCAGCATTAATATGAATTTTACTTTTTCTCAAACTGCTAAATAAACAAAATAGATCTAAAGAAGAGGATAAGAAGATAATGATTTAAGTCTACAAATGATCAACAGCCATCTGCCAAAGTTACATTTCATTCTCAACTACGAAAAAGTAAGCTTTCTCTACTACCACAGAAAGCAGTTTCATATTTTAATACTTAGAGTTCAAATAAATAAGTAGCATTGTTCCTCCTTGGCCCCTTTCAAATAGTTTTAATAGATCTTTCAACTAACTTGGCACTGTCTGACTCTCATACCACGTCTGCCTAAAGGTCCTGTAGCCAAAGAAAACACGCTGTGTTTAACTAGCAAAGGCCGGTTTGGAAAGAGAAATTTACTAGTTGACCATAAGTTGGAATGGCTAAATTCATGATGGGAAAATATTTCTTAGCCTTCTGTCACCTTTTCCAGGTTGAAGGTTTCCCTCCTTTCTCTCTCTCACTATAAGTACACATAAACACACATACATATGTGCAAAATTTGTTTTCAGTAAAAGAAAACGAAGAACATATGAAACTGAGCCACAAAATTCCCAGCCTTTTGTAGTAACATTCAGAGAAAAAAGGTTTTAAGGAAAAAAATTATTAAAGATTTTCCAGCAAAAGTATTTTTGAATGAAAAGTGATTTTTAAAAAGAAACCCATATTTTAAAACACTATTGAGACTTCTTTCCATTTGTGGGGGACAGAGGGAATTTAGTTACTGAGGAATATGATGACATTTTTCAACAGTTCACTTCATCAACCATATCAATTTTACCTCCATTCACATAAAACCAACCAAATCTTGCATATAACTGCTTCTGCTGCTCTTTCACGGTAGAACAGCTTGTTTCTAACACTGCAGTAGTAGCACCGTAAATCAGTGTTTTACATTTCCCTTAGACTAATTTGGAAGCTTTAACTAATTCATGACAGGGTAAAAACTATGCATAGATGAACTGGAAGTCAATAGATTGAACTAGGCATTTAGTTGTAGCAGCACTGAACAATTTGGCTACTTACTTTTTTTCTCGTTTTTAATCAATACCTACTTTGGGCAAATCCACTGAATTCAGCTGGGCTACTATAAAGCACGTAGTCATAGTCAATGTCACAAGTATCAAAGCTGTGATCCTCCACATTTTTTTGATGTATAACTACCTATTTATCTAACTGCAACAGCTAGAAAAAAACCAAAAAAGCCTTCAGGTTCTGTTAGCTTAGAATTATTTTTTAAAAAACAATTCTCATCAAAATCACTTTTAAGTCCCGAAATTTGTCTTTTAAAATACCTCTGGTTGATGTCTCTACTTCTCCTAACCCATTTTTGGAGCTTCCTCCTGCCATATATCAGCCTCAAAATACTGCTCCTATCAGTAAATCACCAAATATTTTTTAAAGATAAATTAAACTGTCTTCTGTGACTCTTGACATTGGAGCACATTGGAGACATCTCTTATGGAAATGAAAAAAGCACCATCATACTAGCCAAAAGGTAATTGTTTTGTGAATCATGTGAGCAGTCTGTGCAAATCTATGGGGCTGTTTGTGTGCTGTAAGCAGAACTTGTTCAGCTGCATCAGTAATTAAAAGCATGAGTCAGCATTTGAGCTACAGAAGGTGTCTCTTACACTATTATCTGGACTAGCCTTTTTAGGAGACAAAGACTAACTAATGTCACTTACACAAATATTTAGCTTTTCACATTGTCCACTGTGTAAAGCAGGGCTTTTGATATATCTACATTTCCAGAATACTAATGCAAACCACATCTGTTTAAAATGAGGAAAGAACAGCTCTAGAGTTCTTTGTGCGAATGAGGCTGTGGGGTCTTTCTTTATTGTTATGGTTTTTTTCTCTTCTTTTTTTCTTTAAATTTATGTGAATCGGAGATTATGGTTATGGTAATTTCATATGTTACCTTAACATATGAGGTTAAGGTAAAATCTCTCTTGATACAAAGGAAGCATTTGTTTTCTGTATAGAAGGGTACCTTTAATACACAAGGACTCTTGTCATCTCTTCAGTCTTTACCGTTTGTAAAAAATGCAGTTGCTCTGATTTCTCAGAAAAAAAGTATTTCATATATAAATTTAACTACAACAGATGTTCTTGGCTAAAAGGAAAGTATCTGCTTTTCCAATGGGTGTGGAAGGATTTATCTTTCACCTTCTCTAAAATCGCTCAATCACCAAGTGAAGTTCTAGGAACGCAGTGTAACAGGCACCTAAGCTGTTCTCTCTGAATCCACTGCTTCATAGAATATTCCATAATTGGTTATACATATTTGTTACAAATCTGATCATCGGCCATATACCAACTACCACATTTTGCAGTTCAGAAGGAAGAAGTTCTGTTCAGAGTCATAAGCACACACAATAGAATTTCCAGCCTCCTCACTCATCCAGCTCCCAAGCCACTTTCCTCATAGCATCCAACAGAGAACTGCTGCGTGGAAGAGGTTCCTGCCAAATCCCAGTTTTGTGTGCTCTGGCATTTTGATGGAAATAGTTGGTGTAAAAAAATCCCTTATTTTCCTTTTCCAGCAGCATTCTTTTTCCACTCTCCTAGTATTCTGCAACAGTACAACTATTTCTTTTGTTGCAATTTGATAGTTTATTTTTAGGTGACCAGAACTGGCAGTTCTACATAATCTGTTGGACATAGCAGTGATATCTATGCAGGTGGGTGCAAGCAGACTCTGCGTATACCCTGGGCTGGCTGCACACAAAGCTGCATTAGCATGGATGTCCCCTCGCTAATACATGTACTGTGCTGCACCACTCTGGGATGATCACACAGCTTCCAATGAAGGCCTGCTTCGCATCCAGCTGGCTTCTGCAGGATTGTAGGAGTCTGGTGCCAGCTGTACAGATATGTCCAATGTGCTCAGAGGCTCAAACATAAAAAAGCAGAACTTGCTTTCTGTATCTGGCCAGAGGCATGAAATATGCTGAGGAGCACCTTGCTGTAAAGCTGCAGCTACTAGAGAAAAGACAACCTTCCAAGAACTCAAATGGAAGTACAACAAATCTTCATGGGGTCAACTAGACATTAGCAATGGAAGATGTACTGTAGCACTTCTGAAGAGTTAATAAATGACAGTCAGAGGAAAAGTACAACCTGCTACCAAGGACACAAATAGAAATTGGTGTCTCAAATTTACTTGTGTACATTTGGCAAGTCACAGAAAGGGTTTTATATCCACATTTCTGGTCAACAAAAAAGGAGCTGCTTTGGTGTCTCTCAGCAGGACTTGCCAGATGCAGACTCAGTCACGCATCTGTCAACAGAAACATTCTGAAGGGTTTCACGTAGGTCATGTAGGCTTTGGGCTTGCCAGGTTTGACGGTATTCCTGTGTTGACACATATTTGCAGTCACAGCCTTATTTCTACTTTAGCCTTTCCTGTTTAAAGTCATTTTCCAGCTTGAAAGATACACTTCAGACTAATTTAGCAGACTATTCCAATAGAAAACCTTTGACAAGGGCAGGACTTTTGTCAATATGGATAAAGTTAGGATCCAACAGACTCTACTTACAGATGCAGGGGACCAGTCTAGATTTGCTCTGGTGAACAGTGCAGTCTGTCATTCTGCTCCCCATCATTTCCAAAGGAGATGAATGCTGTTCTGATGCATAACATACAAGTTAATTGAGCTTTATATATAAAAGCATTAATTAATATTTCTCAAAAGATAATTACAGTGTCTAAAACTGCTTTGGAAAACGGGAAATTAAAAACACTTGAAAAAGCAAAGATTTTGATGCACTTAAGAGAAAAGCCTTGAGAACAGTTCAAGTAGTATTCCTCCTCTGATAAGGAAAAAATGCTTCTCTTTCTTTTGAATTTGCAGAGAAACATATTAAATAGAATTTTTACAAAGCTTTGCTATAGCTCACCTAATTCTGACAGATATCTCTTGGAAGTCAATTAGTATAAAAGTTGAATTTCTAAGTCAGGAACTAGTTGAATTAAGAGATTAGAAAAAGCATGCTTATATATTTTCTGTGTAATTTCATAATTAATTTTTACATTACTTTTCAAAAATGAATTCGTATTTTGTAATAAAAACTTAGGATGTTCACGTATGGCCTGAAAATTGTGTTGAAATTAAATACTGAAAATTAGGTGATGCTAGATATTTTTTCATCTCCATATATACAAAAGGTATCTTATATAAAAAGCATATTGCTAAACTTTATTTGTGCAAGTCTGTTATCCAAGTAATGTGCTTATATACTTTATGCACATATATGCAGGTATTTATTCATAGGAACGTAAGTGCTGTATCCAAAAGACAGAATATATATCATATCGAAACAAGAAGGAAGATGACAGGATAAGAAATAGATCAAGAGAAAAAGAAAGACAAGAAAATAGATCCACTGAACTGAGACAGCTGTTCTTGAAATACGAAACTACGAAAAATCAAGTTCCTTGGAAGGCATAACAGAGATTGTGTCTGTAGTAGCCATCTATGATAATTTCTGATGCTTAGATTCTCAAAACAAGTTCATATAGCTACTTGCATACTAAAACAGTATACAGGGAAAAAAAAAGAAATAAGGGAAAAAAGAAAACAAAGAAAAAAGAAAACTAAGGAAAAAAGAAGAAAAAGAAACTCCTGACAAACAACTGCAAGATGTGATAACAAAGGGTGCTCTCCTATGTGATGTGAAGTAGGATCAGGAGCAGTTTATGAAGGAACCAGGGTAACCCACAGCTACACAAAGGCTAGGATGTTATCTCCTTAAAGATATGCTTTGGGCAGAAGCAGAAGCTACTAGGCAAGCTTCTTTGGCCTGTATTATGACAGTAGGAATTAATTATTGTAATGACCCAGTTTGGCTTTAGCCACTGAAAATATTTAAAATTACATTTTGCTCAGGGGAGAATAAGCTGTAGACACATGCCAAGGCTCCAGAGAATTACTGGGAAACCTGGTAGTGATTTCTGAGATAGCAAGAAGACTCTTCAGTCTAACAGAGTTTGAACAAAGTTGAAAAAAAACAAGTGCTGAGCAACTACAAGAAGAAACTTGAAATGAGTAGAATATCATAAAAATATTCATATTTGTTTCCTCCTGGAAGAAGCTCCCTTCAAGTTCTCAGGCATAAACAAAAGACAAGTGCCCTGAACTCCAAAGCTGACCTGATGGAGTGGACAGCATTCTTGGGCTATCACCACAGCAGGAACATTTCATCACCAGCCTGAGTTCCTCTGCAGTTTCTCAGAGCTAATAGCCAAGAAGCAGATTTTTCATTTTGCATGCATACACGCAAAATAAATGAGAAGTTGAAAACTTATTTTTTATTCAGCACATCCAGGCTAGGACTCAAACTAAGATGATCTTCAATTCTGTTGAATAAATAATATGGTATTTACGATGAGTCAGAATTCTGCTCTCGGAGAGCATGACAGAAACTACAATAAAATTAGAAAATCCAAAGCCTTCACCAAGAGTAGATGGTGATGCTGTCTGAAGCTTCAGGATTGCTGACTTTTGTCTCAGGCTGCTTTTTTTAGAAGAATATATTTTAAAGTGAGTTAATGGACAGACTAGCATCTTTGGCGGTCTAATACTAAATATTGAGTTTTGTATAGAGTGCTTTAGAAGAGAAGTAAAATATAACCTTAATTATGTTCTAATTACATTCTTCTATTTAAAAGCAGTGATTCTATGTCAATATGGTCAGATAATTTGCAGGAAGAACATACTGTACAATGCAGCTATTTCTTGCTACCTAAAGCCTCTATTCTAGACAGCTTAAAAAAATCTATTTCCCTTTCTGTTTGGGCCTTATTTTGCAAAAAAAGACTCTCACCCTACTTATGCTGCTTGGCTCCACAGAACTCCCACTTGATAGTGCATGAGAACCAAGAGGTGAAATAAGTAACAAATATTCCCACTTATGCCATGTTGAATGGTATAGGTGGAACACAACAGTACAAGGAAGCATCAAATACACTGAGAAGCAGACAGTAAAGCTAAAGATATGGAAATTGGAAAGAAATGCATAGAAAAGAGTCACTGAAAGACTGAGATAAGCCTTAAATTCTACATGTATTGCTGGCATGTTTTATGTATGAAATGTGCAGTGTCCACATTTCTAGTTACAAGCTAACTGTCTTCTCCCTTTACACCCACTTCAACCAGTTTGGAGAGTCTTCAGGAGAAGAAATCCTGCAAATCTAAAGGGAGTGAAAACACATCCTGATGTGTTATTGGAAAGAAGACATCCTGAAAGCAAAACAGGTTTCCTTTGTTGCTTCCTTATGGCTTGCCATTTTGTCTTTTGCAAACTTTGGAAAGCAACTTTCAAGAACTGACAGGCTGAGAAGAAAATTAGCAGTAAAGGGGAGTATTCTTAAAATACATTATTTTAATATTAATTATATTCCATTAAACCCTCCCTCAAAACTACAAAACTACTATCCAACATAATGCTGGAGTCCAAAGAAATAAAACTAAACCCTCTATCTTCCACTACTCAACTGTTCTAAATAAGAACTATAATACAAATGTGGTCAGCTGTATGATCTCATCGTCCTCCATCAATGAAGGCACTTACAACTGCATTTAAGAAGTTTTGGCTAAAATGTGGACAGCATCTGGCATGATTTAGTCTTTTTGTCTGATTCTGCCTACAGGCAGCCGATGCCATTCATCCTCAGCAGACACTAAGATGTAGAGAGATGTAGGGACTACAGAGCATTCAGTACTGAATAATAATACATATACTAAGTACACAAATAATGGGCATAATGAGACACTTAAGAGTGGATTTCTAACTGGCAGTATATTGAGTGCCAGAATACATCAGTCAGTCACTGGAGAAAAGCATGAAATCTTATCTCCGGTCTCATCAGAGGACAGTAGTTAGTTGCCTCTATAAAAGCGGCGTTATGAGGATGAACCTTCCTCCCTTAGGATGAGGCTATCTGGGGCATGGGGTTCAATGTCTCACTGCCCAAATGGAGGTAATTTTGTGAGTACTTCAAGCACCTACAAAACTTAAGCCATAATGTGTGGTGCCTAGCAAGGCAGCAGTTTCTAAAGCAATCAGTTTTACTGATGTGAAACATCATTCTTTGCAACAGCCACACCTACTCAAATCTCTTTCAGTGTTACATTTTCCACTAGAAAGTAATCCTCATTTTGTTTTCAGAATTAAGAACTTCAATGCTTAGAGGAAATTATTAACACCTACACAGTGAGTTTATCCTCATAACTTCATCAAACTAGAGTCGATTTTCCTTTTCATTTCTCTTCTGCTTTTACCATTTACTGCTGAGCAGCCAAGACTCCTGTACTTGGAGTGACACCCATTGTGCTATACTGTAACCCTCGACACTGGCTCCTCTGTGACTAGAAGGGGAGGTGAAACATATCCCTGGTTTTCTGACTTACAGATCCTGTCTGACAAATCACACTTCCCAGATGACTGTAGCACACAGTAATGCCAAGGCCTCTAAGCGAGGATCTGCACTTTAGCTTAGAAAACTTCCTGAAAGTGTCGTGCTCACTGCACACAAGCACCACATATTCACAGTGCACAGTACGTAGGCAGCTAGGCAGAACCTCTTTGGACAGCACTGGACCTGTGAGCTATGTCTAAGTAAACTAAAGAATGACAGTAGTAACTGGGTACACTGATATATGATCATCTGTATTTGTACTTACCATATTAGCTACTGCCATTAAAACAGCAGCAGTCATACACACAAACACACACACATACATATATATATATATACCTTTTGCATACAAGGTTCCTGTCATGAGGATACTATATACAGCTGGAGGTCTGTGTAATCATGAAAACCCTTAATACCTGCCTAATAACAATATCCAGGAGGAAACAAAGAGCATAGGGAACAAAACCCTAAAAATAATCTACACACATATGCAGCATTTTAAAAATCTAATCCTCTCTCTGTGCTTACACGTTGTAATGACCAACTAGTTTTAGAAAGCACCCCCAAGGGATGCAGCCCAAAAGATATATCAATATTCCTAAACATCTTTATAGTCCTCTACAGATTATTCTGATATACACGTATACAGGAGAATATAAAATTAAATACTGGAGAATACAAACTTAAGAGTCCAATCAGCTCCAAAACACAGAATACAGAAAGCTTTTCTAAGTCCTCATGTTTAAAATTACAATAACTGACATTCAAAACAAACATTCTGTACTAGACTAACGAAAACAAATGACAGACTTTGGGAAAACAGAATTAAAAAAAACCAGTTCTTATCAACTTTGTCATTGTTTTTATACTTCAAAAGAAAAAAGACCCACTGTTCTTCAGAAAGTGCCAGGAACATTGCAATACTCATCTTTAAAAGGTTCTCCAAACGAAAATTTCATAAATGTCTGGGATGAAGAAGAGATGTAATCCCATTGGGAAAATATGGCAAGCCTGAAGCTAGTTGAGTTGTGAGTTTAAACTTTTCCAAAGCATTAGTTTCTTACTCTTAGAATCTGTTTGGCGAGAGGATATCAGAGCAATGCAGTTACCAGTAAGGACAGAGAGAACACAGAGATAACAAGTGATCATGCTTTAAATTACAGCACTATAAAGAACACATAAGAAACATTTATATTCTTTTTTTTGGGGGGAAGATTTCATTTTAATTCATAGTAATTGAGTGTTAATACACAACACTTTCAACATCAGTTTTTGTAGATCAAACAGCTTTTAATAACAATATAAAATATTACATCTTCAATAATAAAAAGTAAAGACTGCGAAACTAGTCTTGTTTAAAACAAAAAACTGATGCCCTGAATTATAAAAGCATAAGAGAAAAGAGCTTAAATGTTAAAATAATTACCTGATGCTAAAATATGGTTTGTTTCATCTTTAGTGGGAACTGTGGGGTTTCATCAGGATTAGGTTTTCAGATAAAACGTTGCCAAATTTTTACCATTCCAAATGCAATTTCTTATATCTCCTGCTTTTGCTTTTTCAGAAAGATTTGTTTAAAACTGTCTGTTCATTCTTTAATAAAACTATCAGGAAAAAAATCCTCTACCCTAGTCCTGTACATACATCTTGCAAAGCAGCTTCAAGGCGTAAATTCTTTCCATAGGTTTAGAATTTGTGCCATAGTGGAACAATGTGCCCAATATCCAATCTGCACTACCATGAAATTTTATACAATTATTACAAATTTCTGACTGCATTTGCACAATAAAGGCTTATTAGAGTTTGGCAGCTAAATGCCCAAAAAACATCTTCAGCCGCAAGATCTCACACCTACTTAGCTACTTAACGGACCACTCGTCAAACGAAACAGATTGTGTTTCCTTTTGAAGAGGCAGTGGCAGAATATAACCATGTCTGCTTCGTCCTCCACACACAAGAACAGAAATTTGAGATGCTTCCTATGTGTCTTTCCAAGTATGTGGCATAAATGCAGAAGTCGAGGAAAAATGCCGTGCTGTAGGGGTATAGGGCGCTGGTTAAGCTTTGATGGGTCATAAGCTTGACTGCAAAAACTCAGAACCTGGTTGTTAAACTCTGCTTAAAAATTCATTTTTCTGCTAAATACAGACTTGGGGCATACATGTCCTTGAAAAAACATCAGAGACTTGATCCACATTTGCATAAACCAGAGCAGACCCCACTGACAAAAATGAATGTTTTACTTCACAGGCCACTATGCAGTCATTTTAAAAGTAATTAGATGCCATCATCCCTTGATTATAAGCTGTTTGTTGAGATTTGGACAGCCTAAAGTCCTTTCCTGAACACTAGTATAACTGTGGATGAAACATGTTTTCCTTCAAGCAGACATTTTAGTTGTAGGCCATAAAATAACTCCAAACACAAAATGTAGTCTTGCTAATAATTTTTTTGCAGTTGCATGCATGTAAGTATTCAAACTAACTTCATACAACTAACTACTAGGCACAAAAAAGCAGGTGCATGTGAGGTGTCATACTAGTCCTTCAGGTAACTTAAGAATGAAGGATTCCAAGGACAGTATTTTAACAACTTGGGAGAAAGGATTCTCACAGGGCTTTGAATAAACACCATGAGGCAGTTTTGCAACAGAACAGCCAGAGAGTAGTGTGTCCCACACTATCATTCCACAGAAAAACTGTTAAAAATACTGGAATTTTAACTTGCTCCCTACTCTTGAATCTGTCAAGTCTCAACAGAAACAGGTCCTTTGCCTCTATGTCTCTGACTTTGCGTTCTCAAAAGACCAAGACGCTGTGTTTCCTTGAGACCATTTAGCCTTAACTGGGAGATTCATAGGTAGTATCACTGTGACAGCCTCTAATCATATTCTCTAGCAACTTCAGATTGTTTTCTTAGACAATGCAAATTTTTACAGTGAGGTCTTTCTCTGCTTCTAAAAGATGATCCAGTAGAAGTTTAAATATTCCAAAGCGGTTTTAGAACTCACATGATAAAAGCATGTCCACTATCCCCCATTAAGTTTGTAAAATAGATCTTCCTTTCTCAATGAAAAATTTCATCTTATCTTTATTTGGCATTTTCGATCTCTAGAAACTGGTAAAGGTAGTAAAATTATCCTATGCTATTATTAAATAGTTTGTAGGGTTGGCAAGAGATTATTTCACATATCAAATAAATTCTGTTCATGCTCATGCCAGCTCAGTTTTCCAGCAATGTTGACACTCCCCTATGTGACTAGCCTAAATATATTTTCCCTTCAAGTACCTGCAAGCTATTGGTGCATAAACAAAAAATCCTGTTCTAAACACCATGAGGGTCTCAGGGACTTTTCCTCAGAGGGAAAAGTCTGCCAGAAACTTAGCATGGTTCACGTAAACATTCAGCGGTCATCAGCACAGCCAATGGTGGAATCCAACTCTGAAATCCAACACAATTTATGTACACAGGACATACCAGGCAAGATCTGGATTTAGACAGGTATAAAAAGGAACCAAGAGGAAAATATTCTAGTATTTTACTTTTACTTACTAATACTTAAGTATTAGTTTACTTACTAATTACTAATAGGTAAGCAAATACATCCCACCACAGATCTACAGACACAGGAGGTCTATTTTCTCGAACAATAAATTCTCTCTGAAAAACCTAACATTCATTCTTGGTGATCTAACATTTCAACTGAAAAAGTGTTATGTTTATGTCCTGAAAAAAGGAGAATGTATAAAGATGCTCAGCATTCATATAAAAAATAATTCAAGCTGGTAAATGAAATAGTTTCAAGCAAAAAAACAAATTCCAAATCTCATTCTGGTAACTTCTACTGAATTTGCAGATGAATCTTCTGTATATAAGGCTCCCTTTTTGATCCTACTACATCTAAATCTAATACTGAAGTCAATTGTTGAAAAAATGTGAAGTACCTTTAAAAAAAAAAAGAGAAAGCTAGCATGCAGAATGAGATTGGAAAAATAAAGATAGAATCTTGCCTAGTTTCTAGTGCAGAAATGGATAACCAGATACTAATCGGATAAGCTGTGCAATGGCAATAGAATAATTGAATTGACTACCAGATTTAATGTTAAATGATGTGATGAAAGTAGCATAGATACCATCTCAAGAAACAGCATTCATTTAGGCCACAGCTTCCCAGATTCCACACTTTTGTTTGGTTGAAAACTAATTTAAGGCAACCTTTATTTTCTAATGTTAAAAAGCCCTCCCCTAAACAGCATATGATACTTTTATCATCTGCAGAGATAGATATACTAGCTCTCAAATTGGAATCTACAGCTTGTTGGAGGACAAATCCAAAGGTTCTACAAAACTCCTTAAGAGAGATGTTGCATGACATAACTATATAATTCAGACTTCGCACCAAAACTTGGACCATGTGACACAGATAAACGAGTCATTCCCTCCTTACTGCATTTACTATACCACTTTTACTTTTGTATGCAGCAGAGTTACACTGGCAGAGTATCTGTGATCTGTGGAGATTACTATCAATGGGTGCAGAAGCCATTTAGCATCATCTCCAGCAGGCGTCCAATTTTCAGCCTTGTTTTCTCACCACTTACTACAGTAACAGCAGGGTCAGCAAGTATCACCACTGAAACAGGATGAAGTTTGGTCAGGTTTTCTGTCATGAGTTTAAGAGTCCCTATCTTTCCCTGTATCTGCACATGTTTTCATATCAGTAGTCTAGGAAGTATCTATCTGCTCCACGAGTCACTTTTCTCTAACTATCTTTTGATTCTCAAAGCCTTAAATGTAAAAACCTACTAGTTAAAGTACACAAAAAAAGGTAAACCCTCACATTCACGTAATTTTCCTCCTATGAAATGCAGGCAACATTGAAACTTGTGATTTGAGTCACGTAATATGGCAAATGTCACCTATAAACTTTGTAGCCCTGATGCATTTCCTGTAATAATAAAAGCTGCCACAGCATTAGCACTTTATTAAAAGTGAGTAATTATGACTCTCTTTGTCACAATACAATGCTTGTAAAAATTCAATTTCAGCTAACTGAAATGAAAACTAGTCCTATCAATAATCATCAGGAACACTTAGGCTCCATGGACTCAAGCTTATTTTGCGTAAGTGAGAGAGTATAAAAAAATTTATACAGAATCACAGAATTGCTCGGATTTCAAAAGACTTTAAGATCATTGGGTCCAACCATTAACTCAGCACTGCCAAGTCCACCACTAAACCATGTCCCTAAGCACCACATCTACGTTTTTTAAATACCTCCAGGAATGGTGACTCAACCCCTTCCCTGGGCAGCCTGTTCCAGTGCTTGACAACCCTTTTGGTAAAGAAATTTTTCCTAATATCCAATCTAAACCTCTCCAGGCACAACTTCAGGCTGTTTCCTCTTGTCGTATCACTTTTTATTTGGGAAAAGACACTGGAACCTGCTTCACTCTAACTTCTTTTCAGGTAGTTGTAGAGAGCAATAAGGTCACCCCAAGCTTCCTTTTCTGCAGGCTAAACGACTTCAGTTTCCTCAGCTATTCCTCACAGGGTTTGCACCCACCATATGTATATGCACCCACCAGAAGAATTTTCCTACATCTCAATTTAAATAAATTAAAACAAAACAGCAATATTTAAAATGCCAGACTTAATAAAAGAAACAAATCCCTTATTTTTAAAGTGAACTCAGACAACTTGTATTTGTTCTGGTTGTAAAAGTCTGGATTTCCCCCCTGCCGCCTCACCACCTTTGGCACCTGTTTTTAAACATGGAAGTTTAAAAACAACTCTGTGCCAATTGTCCAAACCACAGCAGGTAGTACAGTCAATGAATGAGACTATTCAGCAGGCTGACTACATGCTCCAGTGGGTACACTTGAAACAGCAGCTCAGTTACACCTATTTTTCACCAGCTGTTTGGAAGATTCCCCTAATTATGGGATACTGAAGGAAGCTGCATGAACTTTTTCACCTTTGGGAAAGCAGAAGTGGTTCTCACTCTTTTTTTACCATGGTTTCTACTTTATTCACTGTGGTTCAGGGCAGTCTGACAGAAACCTTGAGGCCAGCAGACAGAAAGGTAGAACAAAATATTAAATAATCTAATAAAAATCAGTGAAAAAATAGAGCATGAATAAAAAAAAACCCCATAAAAATAGTCCTCACTGGGAAAATATGACTATTTAGCAATTTCATGTTTCTATGTGAACGCTCTTTTTAAACAAGAACATCACAAACCTACTAAAATAGAAAGAAGACTTGCAGTAATTTTTAAGGACCAATGATATATTTCATGTGTGTAAAAATCGTTTAAAACATACTGTGAAATGATATGGACCTAGAGAAAAAAAGCCTCACTCCTCCCATCACTCCCAGGAAGGTCTGATTGCTTTTTAATCCTAATCAAATTCTTAAAGCTTCACAAACCACTGTATTGACATTAACTGGGAGTGCAATCAACATCAGTCAGAAGGCCGAACAAGAGCATCTCCAGCGAAAATGAACTGTAAATCTCTTTACCTGGTTATGTCTAAGTAGCTCCAGAAACAGTTTTGTCAAACTCCTTTGTCAAAATCCAAAGTAAAATCTTTGCATTACTTAGGTTGTTCACTGATCAGGCCCCTGGAAATTTTATTTTACTGAATTGTGCACAAAGTTAACTGAATTCTTCTGTTATTCCTCTCCATGCAAGTCCTGCCATCACCTGCGTGTTTACACCTTTAAATAAAACTAGTAAAAATATAAAACTTTACATATTTAAACATCTACACTACTTATTCAGAAAAGCATTTGTGGAAGAAAGGATGAATATTTAATATATAAAACAAGCCTTGTGTTTTCAGTTTCTTGAAGTTGATCAGTTTCCAATTAAACCTACACATCTTCTACATCTACTACAAATGACAGAAGTTTCAAATTAATACATTCATTTGAACAATATTTATTAGTTTTACACTCAGGAGCAAAGGAGAGAGAAATAAAACAGAGGGAAGAATAAGGTCAGGCCAACAGCATACCTAAGGTGCCAGAAAATATCTTTTCTAACACCAGTGATTCTGTTTCGTATATTTTAGTCTATTCCCAGAAATTCTCTAAGATAGATGCAGATTATCTTATCTTTACACAAGCATAATGAAAGTGACCATAAACAATGTAGTGTTGTTAGAAAGCATTCATCAGTAATACTGTCTCACAGGACTGTATCATCAGAAATTCATGTCAGTCTCAAAGCTTTCTCTATAACCTATGTGGAACACATCTTCTTAGGTTTCAGCGTGGTTATTTAATGTCTCTGCAAGTTAACTCAGCTAGAATACAACTATAAATATTTAACTGGGTGTCATCTATTTAAATATACTGCTATACAAAATAGAGCTCTTGTAATCAACAGTTACCTGAGCTGAGCTGAACAGAACAAACTGGTCAGCAGTCAGTTTTGCTGTGCCAGAATAAACATAGACCATCTTTCCATTACTACTTGAAAGGAGGACATTTATTCAACCACAATTACAAGTGTTAAAAGAGTATAAGGGCTTTAAGTCTATAAAAATAGTACACGACTGTAGGAGTAACAGAGTTTGTTTTGGTTTGTTTGAAGAGAATTCTTTATTATATCTCAAAATATGGATACAGATAGGGCTGCACAGTCCTGCACATTACCTCAACAAGCCTCTTCATTAAAAAAGGTGACAAGCATTCTGAAATTCAAATGAAATCTTATTTATTTTCCAATTAGCCAGGTAAATATTTTCTTCACCAAGATGTTTTCTAGTCCTGTGCAGTCCAAGCAGCTAGTGTTGGAACAGAAAATATCCTCGATGTAAATACGTTACAATAATTACAAAACAAACCAAATAACAACAAACCAAACAAACAACCACCCAGATTTCCCACAGCTATCGAGTTAACAAATTTTCCCATTTTCTACTCCTTTTAGTCCATTTGACTGTGAGCAATAAAAAGGTGAAACCCGTCTGCATTAGTTTTCCCCATCAGGTACAGTGGGACACTTTGTTCCTCTGCACTCCCATTGAGGGCTTACCTGGCTGCTATCGTGGGAGCATGAAAATACTCTTCCCTACTGTGCGATGGAAAGAGAGAGAGGACAGTTTTAAACCATGGAGTTGACATGATTTAGGAGTCTCCAGAGTGTCATAAAGCATACCACAAAGGAGGAAACCCAATTATTCCTTTAATTTCATGGCAGGCTTACAAACTTCTCATGGAAACACTTAAACACCTTTCTTTGAAAACTTAAAATAGGAGACAGAATTCATTTGCCAGAGATGGTGCTAGAAGCTGTTAGAGTCCTTTGCAAAATGGTAGCTACCACGAGTTTTGGATATAAGCATTTTAATAGAGGAAAACTTGTCACAGACTAGGGCAGAGTCTTCAAGGTCACTTCAAATAGGTAAGAAAATTGGAACGACAACATCAGAAAGCACTAAAACCAGATTCTGAGCCAGAAGCGGCAAAATAATTGTGTCCAGTCCAGTGTTTTGATTTCATATCATCAATAACAAGTTACTCCCAATTTTTCAGACTACTTTTTGAACTGAAAGAAAAATCTCTCACCAGCACATCCTTGACTCTTTCTTCACAATTGAGATTACCTAGCCAAACAAAAGGAGCAATCACTCCTCCACACACCAGCTTTCTTGAGTATCACTTTTTACAATAAGCAGTAATTATAATCCATATAATCCATAATGGTAAGTATAAGAAAAAAGTTGGGATTAAGACTATTATTAAATACAATATAAGCCAATTATTAAAAACATGACAAATTCCAAGTTAAAGCTGTGAGTTATTACTTTCAGAGAACTCTGCTCTTTGAAACTAAGCACAAGGTTTGTGCCAAGATGGTGCAAAAATCAAGATCACATACTCCAAGTCAAAACAATAAATCTAAGCATATTCACACTGAAAATCCTCAGCATCAAGAACATACCTGGCCAGTTCCCAACTACCGCAAGGACCTAGCACAACCTTTTCTGGTGTTTTGCTTCTCAGCTTTGCTTTTTTTTTATGAGGGGTGCATGACAGGGAGTGGTTGCTTGTTTTATTACAATTTATGCTTAATTAAGATGTTCTACACTTCTTCCTTGTAAGCAGTTGCTTATTGTGGGACTCACTCAAGTCACTTTGTGAGTAACTTGCAGGATTGTGGTGAAAGTCAGTTCCCATTTTCCAAATCATGGTGTCACTTCCATGTTACATGTGTTTTCACTGACTCTGTGGGAGTAAGAGACTGGAGCAACAAGGGGTTTTGAAAAGTATGTGTAAGTGCATGCTTTCCAACAACATTCAACAACAATCTGAATACCCAGTCAGCAAATATGATGAAACACTGCAGACTGCTGCAAATGGCATTAGAGGCTTCAGTACCTAATTAATGTGGTCCACAGAGACTCTACTTGGAGTATTTTTATTGCAGTTAAGCTTAGGACTTAAGTTATTGCATTGCCATAACATGACTACCTTTAAATGGGAAGATGCAGCCAATATACTACTAAAAAGCAAGTTCTGGAGTAGAAGAATGAATCAAATTTTATTCCTGACTATTACGATTGTGGGGAAGAGGGAGGAGGGGGCAAAAACACCTTCATATGTAGTCAAAGACAACTTTCTAAAAGTCGAACTATAAAACAAAAGCATCTGAAGGTTTATGTTTTGAAAACAGCCTTGAAAATAATCGTTCTTGTTTAAAATGTGCTCTTACTGTAAACAGATATACACAAGTGTGTCTATTGCATATATTTTTGCATGGGCAAATATATACCCAAGCACACCTTTCATATGCACGCTCAGTGCTAAATGCACGTTAGTGCTCTGCCAGTACCAAATATCCACAGCAACAGGGAAAACACACAAAAGCAGTGAACTCCAATTCTACCTCAATTTCCTATACCCACAAAAAACAAAACCTCAAACCAAAGAAGTAGCATGAGATAGCACAATAGGGTGGAGCTCAGGTTAATCACAAGGACAACGGCTTTGCCTGTATATACATTTTGACCCCATAATCATCCCTATTTATGCAGAGACACATAGAGATTATTCACCTTCCTGCCCAGAGGGAGCCAAGGCAGGAAGCGAGGCTGCTGGGCAAATATCAGTGTAAATTATTGGTGCTTTTGTAGCATAAGTGTTCCTGCTTTGGGGGTATTTATGAATTAGGCGAGAAATTAGCATGAAACTGTGTGTGCATAAAACTGTCGCCTGCTGTTCTTAACCAAATATTGTCAAATTAGCAACAGCCACATTTCCCACTGAGGGCTGTATATTTAAATGCTTTTAAAAATCAAAAGCTATTTTTGGATTTATATGAACCAAAAAAGGGGCTGGAGTTGTGTTTCTTCAAGAAGGAAATAAACTTTATGCCCATATATTTGCTACCTCTGTCAAAAGTGGATGACTGAATTATCCTTTGAGTTTACAGAGACTAATTTTTAAAATAAAGCACCTTGAGAAGTTGCACAAAAAAACCTGAGGAGAGAGTTTCCTTCTCTGAAAGGCTAAAAGAAACTGAATGCCTATATGAGGAGTAGAAATGCCATCTCAGACATGCAAACACTCTGAAAATCACTGACCAGGTCAGGCACTCAAACTTAATGGAGAAAGCAGGCTTTAGTCTGAAGACCCCTGCAGTGGAAAGGGTTTATTTACAAAAATAGAACATAGTGTTGTTTAGAGGATGACTAGGAAGTAGAAGAAAAGAACTCTTCAACAATACATGGAATAAATTACTGCAACAGCTTAAGTTAAAACATTAATCCAGTCCTCTAGTAAGCAAAGGTATTAGCACAATTGGAAGCAGAACAGACTTGATGGTCCATTGGTCTCTTTCAGTACAGTAACTTGTGTTCTAGGATATTTGCCATAATACATAAGAGCCAAAAAAAGTTGAAGAGTGTGGAATTAAACAAAGACACAAAGCAGGTAAAATTCAGCCCACGTTAACCTGTCATTCCACAGGACAGCCACACTGTTCAGGGCCAGCAGCTGGTTGGAACAGTAACAGGTGTTCCTTCTGTACCTATCATGCATGAGAACAGACAGTAGCACACATTATTTATTAGTATTCCTACAACTCCTACAAGACTGAATACCATATATGAATATCAAAAAAGTCTGCAACTGGCAAAGGAGTTTTCATATACAGATAATTTATATGTAAGTATTTCTTCTGAAAGCTGGGTGGACTATATATTTAGTTCTACAGCTTCAACCTAAATCAGAAAGTTTGTTTCTTGTCTCTTACTTTGGCTTTCAGTTTTAAAATAACATTTCAGAGTCACAAACAATTCAAGGACTGAAAGTTACTGCCTGTTTAGTATTGAACTTCAATAAAGTGATGCTGAATCACTGTAAGATTTATTCAAATCTGTAAGATTTATTCAAAAAAAGAAGTTGCAATCTGTGGATACAGCACATTAAGTGATACTGATTTAACAAAATCTCTAAACAGCTAAAACCATAATCAAGTTTGATCCACCAACAGTAAAAACAGCAATAGTTTAAATTTACTAAACCAAAACCCCCAAACATCAGCCTGTGTAACACTCGCGGATTTAAGCAGTATGGATTTCAGTACATTTGTCCACCTGGACACAATGAAGTCCTCATTGTGTAAGGTAAACCCACATTTCAAGATTTCATAATAAAGAAACATTACTTGCATTATATATGTAGTAGTGTACCTCCAACATCAAAACAGAAGTCTAGAGCTATAACGTGAACATAACAATCTCCTAAAATAATAACTGCTTAAAAGTAATCAGGTTCTTGAACAACTCCCTTATGAACATCTTAATTGATTTTAAGTTCTCCACTTGTATCCCAGTGAACAATCTGACGTAAGTAGACTCTAATTACTCACATAAGTGGTCTCTAAAGACTTCAGTGGGGTTACTCCTGAAAGTAACAGCTCAAAATGTATAGGTCTTTCCTTAAAACATTTACAGAGAAATTTAAATGAAGCACTTGGAACTACCAACCTAACTTACTAATTCATGATTTTTCCCAAAGTTACCTGTATCAATTCTAAAAACAGAAGGGACATAAAATTTTAGAAAAAACAAGTTATGAGCAATACAATCTCATAAACAATTAGAAATCCAAGAAAAGAAGAAGGAAAAAAACCTAACAACCCCCCCTTAATAGAATCTAGGATGACTGCCCAAAATAGCTCTCCCCCACCCCTAAAAAACACACTTATACACACACAGATAATTACTGCTTACTGATTTTGGGGGAGGAGCTTACACCCAGCTGTCACCCAACTAAGGGGAAAACCATATAAATACTCAAGGGTGACACTAGAAATCACCAGCTTCTGCTCACTCACCAGTGGCAGAAGGACTCCTCAAAGAGGAGGATTGACACCTACCACTCTGCAGTGGAGCTCCACAACATTTTGGTATGTCATGATTTCATTTTATTCTCTCTGGTTTTGAAGGTAACTTCTTCAGGATACCTGTTTTCTGTCTGGGGAGGGAAGAGGCCAGTGACAGCATCCTCACTGCCACTGGGGCTATCTGTAAGGCTACAAACAAAAACTTGGTTTCAGGCAAGACATGGTGAAATTTTTGCCACTGATGCTGAAGGAGCCAGGACTTCATCCTTCATGTGCTATAGCATTAGACAGAGGCAGTAAGATCATGGTAGACTGTTTATGTATTTTCACTGGAAACTTTTCTTCATTTCAGGAGTTTTGATATATGGAACTCCTGAACTTACTTTGGAGGTCTAGTGTAAATAACCACTGTTTCTAAATACCGATGTCTGGAATAGGCTGTAATCCAATTAAAATTATTCTTTTCCTAAGAGTGAGACTATTGCCTCTAAGCTATCTATACAAGAGCTCTATCATTCAAAGTGATAGCAGTGATTCCCTTTTTCTTAGAAGATTTTTCACAACTGTGAAAGCAAATGGAAGTAAGCACAAAAGAATGTTACTTCTACTACCAATAATTTAAGAAAACTAATTTATTCATGTACAAGAAACAGAACTGAACAGTTTTTCTTTACAAGAAACTTTCTCTACCTTTTCTAACACAGAACAGATTTGGAAACATGCATTTACAATTATCTTTACTGCTGCTGTTTTGTCTGAACATTGTCCATGGTAGTGATGGATATTTTTCTGAGAGGTATCAGAAACAATCCAGCATCAAGGGGCCACATTTTCTACCATACAATGTAAAGAGTCAAGGTAAGTTTACTATTTTTTTCATAATAAACTAACAGAATTACTCCTAGAGGGTCAATACATGAAGAAAAGCTCTTTGCTTATATTACTGGTATTCAAATTTCTAAACTAACAGTTTAGGTTTATTAGAATAATTTTGCCACTGCAGAAAGAATTTGCAGTGGCTCTGGAGCTGCCTCCTATTGACAAAGATGCACACCTGCCAGACAAATTTTTTACACAACAATCACTAAAGGTATATAGAGCAGAAACAAAATAACAGCTCCAGATCTCTGCTTCAATAGCGGGAGTAACACAAGATTTTGTACATAATTATGCACAACATGCTCATTATCTTCACATTTCTTGATTCAGCACTGGGGTTTCTAGCAACAGACCTGTCACCTACAACATTCAAGAAGAACTTTTATATATTTTGTCATGTTTTCTGTACTCAAAACAGACCTTAGATGTGAATGTAAATATGTATGCTACACATATGCAAATGAAGAACAGCTTATAGCCTAGAAACGCAAAATAAAATGTTATATAGTTGTAAAAATGTGCCATAAACTTCTACATACTTTTTTCATGAGTGATTTAAGCTTATGCTTTAATTACCTGACTAATCACATAGTAATGTAACAATTCTAGCTTTAAAAAAAAAAATCTCTTCATTGCATAAATTAGTCATGGTAGCTCGTACAGGCAATACATAACTGCAGTGCTATACATTGTGGCATCTTATTTCTGGTTCTCCTCTCTCCTTGTAAGACAAATGGGTGACTATACCTACTATCTGAAATTATTTGAGTTCTGTTTTATTTTTCCATGCTTAGGCCAAAGTCTTTTTTAAAAACTTGAAATCAAAACTTCTGATCTGTAATGTCTATTCAAAATTTTCATCACTAAAATTAAAAGAACTGGATCTTCCTTGTAATCACCACACCTTGCCCCCTGAGAACAGCATTCTTTTCTTTCAGACACTATCAAATAGCTTTCATTTTTGATGTATCCCATGTACTTTTAGTTGTAATAATCACACTTGGGCAAAAATGAGGGAACTGAATAAGAGATTCAGTAAATAGCATTAGCAAATAAGTTTCTCTTCACCAGAAAAAGGGCATGGGCAAATCTGGAGAGCAGAAGAGTTGCTGCTCAGGACATTGCATCCACATTACCTTCATATAGGGGGTGTTGTTTCACAATAGCTCTAGGCTGATCCTAGGGACTGTCTGCTCATGAGCTGCACACATCGAGTCCAAAAAGACTGGTCTCATACCAACTGGTATCAGCACTGGTCTCATACCAACCAGCTCCACATCACACACTCCAAGAGTCTCTGCAGTAAGAACAAAGTGAAAACAGCACGGCTGGGAAACTTACTCCCCAAATGTTCTTCTGGGCTGTACCAAAATACTGTCACAGTTTCATTCATTGTCTTCAGCACAAGGATTTCCTGGAATCCTAACAGCACTCCCGGATCAAATTTAGGTACATGTACATAAACATGTACTTACTAACTAGAATTCTCACTGACTTGCTGCATTTTCTCCCTCTCCCCTCATTTACTTACATAAACACTGGGATAGTGTTTATCCATTACTTTATTCAGAATAATTTAGATACTTATACTATTTTTAAGTGAAGTACAGTATTTACTTGGTTATCCTCTACCATACGTCACTTACTTCCTCATAGTGTTTTTCCTTTCCCCCTTTACAGAAAACATTCGGGAAGGGGGAAACCAGCAACAAATTAAGGAAGAATCAGGGTAGACAGAAAATGGTGTTAAAGGGGAAAATGAACTGTCCTGAACTAACTTTTCACTTTATATACTAGCACAGAATCTAATGTGAGTGAAAATTCATAATTAGAATGAGAATGATTATATCAACACCTCTGAAGTATAAAATGCTCTCTATTTAGGGAAGGTAATAGAAGACTATATACTAGACCTCAAAAGCAGGAATAGCCTACAGTTTTATGGACATATGAGTCCACACATTCAAAAGTGCTTGACAAATTTTCATTTGGTGAGCAAGCATCAAAATGGAGGTCTGCTGTTCTTGAGTCTGGAAAGCAAGCATCCTATAGAGGGTTTTTAGAAGACTTTAAAGAGGGAAGACTGTTAGAGATCATAATTTCTAATCTGAAATGATCTCAGAAGAATAAAACAGGAGTTTACAGAAACAACTTAATCCAGCTCTTGTTTAGTGAGTTCTTCCATATGCAAGTGGCTCAGGTAGCAATGGCAAGCTTTTCATCATAGCTTATTTTCCTATTTGATCACCAAACATGGACTTCTATAGATACAGTTACCAATGAGTTTTCTTTTTGCTTTGCACGAGAAGCAGCTTGGAACTGAAATTTCAGTCTAGACCCAAACTGGTGACTCAGGACAACATAAAACAGATCGCACAATTTCTGTTGGCTACCAAAGCCTATTAAAGCTTCATTTAGTTTGGTGAAATTGTTTCGAATACCTTCGTCTTGACAGCTCTCAAGATAATAATTTTTTAACCAGTAGTTCTTCGGATTGAAATATTTGAAGAGTCCAAGCTAGAAATAATAATTAAATGAAGTCTGACCATTCAGCAGTGTTTAAGAAAGCCATTACTGCACGTTATGTTAAAGTCTACATATTGAATTCAATGCATATATGTGGTTTGACTGCATTAGAGAATGTGAACCAATTTTGCATCAAGGTATGTGCTGAGACATATAAAAGAGTTGCCAACCAATACTTAAATGTTTTTGGTAAAAATCCTACTTCACTAATGTGTTCAGCAGTCCTTTCCTCAGAGAAATAACCATTGTCTTTAGCCAGCATAATTAAAATTATAATTAATTTTAATCTAAAAGCAGTACAACTTTGAAACAATATAGCTCACAGAAAACCTCTGTAACAAGATGAATGCTGACAAAGCCTTTAACATCTTATGCAAAAAAAGGCAGAACCTATCACTTTGCAAACCTAGGACTGATAGTTGCATCTAAAGTATGGCAAAAAGCAATAAAGAGATGCACTCTGAAGCTAAAGTCTGATGCCATTTGCCGCCAAAAAAAGAAGTGCCAATAAATCACAGACCCTGCTTGCTTTCTATGTGTAGGATTTCAACAGCTATCTTCCTCTTCATTGGCTTAAGAAGGATGAGATAGGAAGATGTGCAAAATAAGTTGCATTTATGCCGATTTTATGCATCAGCAGAAAAGAAAATGCACTCTCTGCACTTGCTAGATAAGAACAATTTCCCTGTCAATACAGGAAGAAGACAACCTTGCAGATTGACTAACAAACCAAAATCAAATGTATTTCAGAAGCATACCTCTATTATTTTTAAAAATACAATATGCAGAAGAATAGTTTCCTCCTTCACTTCATTTTTGGTTCAACAAGACTAGTCACATACTGGGGAATGCAATTTATTATCTAAGAGACAGCTCAATAGCCATTGCAAAAACTTTCATACATACATATATATATAAAAATACATATATATATATATGTATATACACTGGTCTTTTTGTGAGAGACTGAAAGGAAAAATTATAGCTGATGCAATTGTTGATCAATTATCAATATTTTTAATATAAAGCATTCAATAGAATATGCTGCCATTATAAAGAACAGAATCCAGGTGTTTTTTGTATCCTTCAGTTTTTATTTTTAAAATTACTTCTTAAATTAACACTCATCATAGATATGCCATTTTGCTCTATAATGCTGCCAGTTGCTGCAAACTACTGAAGCAGTCTCACAATATCCATGTTAATCCTGCATGTCATGCTCAACAAATTAGCATTCTAATTCCAACATGAAACTGCAGGCTCCTCCAAAGCACACAGAAAATGAAGCAGTGAGCATGTTGGTTTATTCTTCTATTTGTGACATTTTGTTAAGTAGCTCCACCTGCTGTTTTGGTAACTAAGAAAATGAAGTAGCATTAAAAAAACCCCAAACAGTGCCAGAACTCTGACAGCAGTAAAATGAATTAACAGTTGTGACCTTGCCATTGTGTGAAATTTTTATGACAGACAAAAGCCTTTCAGATAGTATTTGAAAATATAACGTTCCAATGTTTACACGAGAACCAGAGCCATGGCCCACTTTTGAAAGTAGGGGGCAGGGAAGAATAAAATTCTCACTAAAACACAGCACTAAGCAGTTTCAGAAAAACTGCTACACCTGCACAGACAACTTTCTGTGATTTCATTCAAGTCTGGTGACCTGCTAAATCTGATACCTGTTTTTTTTTTCTTCCTTAGTTAATAGTCTGTATCTACTTGAACAGCATTTTTAATGCTTGCTGATGACCTTTAATGTACTGAACCAAAAAAAAAAAAAAAAATTCTAGAGGTCTTGTGTCTCACATTCCAACAAACTTGCACTCTTTACTTGTAAGAGCTCTGAAACACTTTCACTCTGAATGTCAGGTTCTCAGTGACCAACACAGCAGCAGAAACTTGACTTCTACCAGGTTCAAGTTAAGTTAACCCTTCATTTATTCACCACCACGGTACATTGCCTGCAGTATGCTGTAGATGCCCTGGTTGATCTGGTTTCCTCTCTCTCACAGGTGTGCAGGTAAGGGGGGAACAAGGACCCCCTGGTCCCCCAGGCCCTGTTGGACCAAGAGGACAACCAGGTCCTGCAGGAAAGCCAGGGTTTGGAAGTCCGGGTCCCCAAGGCCCCCCTGGTCCCCCAGGACCACCTGGATTCTCTGCGGTCGGAAAGCCAGGTGTGCCAGGTCTACCAGGAAAGCCAGGAGAAAGAGGACTAAATGGTGAGAAAGGAGAACCTGGACCTGTTGGACTCCCAGGAGCAAGAGGGCCACAAGGGCCTCCCGGCACTCCCGGCCCTGCAGGACTGTCTGTCCCTGGCAAGCCAGGACCACAAGGCCCTCCAGGAGCTCAGGGGCCAAGGGGCCCCCCTGGTGAGAAGGGAGAGCCAGGTATCCCTGGTGTAAATGGACAAAAGGGAGAAAATGGGTTTGGCATTCCAGGTCGCCCAGGTGGCAGGGGTCTTCCAGGCCCACAGGGACCCCGGGGCCCCCCTGGTCCTGCTGGGATAGGAAAGCCTGGTGAAAATGGTCTGCCAGGTCAGCCAGGTCTGAAAGGTGACCGAGGTTTTCCAGGTGCACCTGGAGCAGCTGGTCTTCCAGGTCCCCAGGGTCTCCCAGGCGAACCTGGAGAAGCTGGCATTGGCAAGCCTGGGCCAATGGGACCACCAGGAGCAGCAGGCATCCCTGGAGCCAAGGGACATCCCGGACCTGCAGGGTTGCCTGGATCCCCAGGCCTTCCAGGTTTTGGAAAGCCAGGATTGCCAGGGATGAAGGGACACAGAGGGCCTGAAGGACCTCCTGGCCTTCCAGGACCTAAAGGAGACCAAGGCCCAGCTGGTGTGCCAGGAGAACCAGGGCCAGTGGGGTCACCAGGGAACATGGGCCCTCATGGACTCAAAGGTTTGCCTGGTGAGAACGGCCTACCCGGGCCCAAAGGTGACATGGGTCCTGCAGGCCTCCCGGGATTCCCAGGGCCCAAGGGGGAACGAGGCCTACCAGGCTTAGAGGGAAAGCCAGGATACCCAGGTGAGCAGGGTCTTGCTGGTCCTAAGGGACATCCAGGTCTCCCAGGTCCAAAAGGCGAGACAGGCCATGCTGGGCTACCTGGGTTGCCTGGTCCAATGGGCCCACAAGGAGCCAAGGGAGTGCCAGGGATCAATGGTGAACCAGGCCCCAGAGGGCCTTCAGGAATACCTGGGATCAGAGGCCCCATTGGCCCCCCTGGCCTGCCAGGAGCCCCTGGTGCAAAGGGTGAGCCGGGAGCACCAGGATTGCCAGGCCCAGCAGGTATTTCCACAAAAGGCTTGAGTGGACCCATGGGACCACCTGGACCCCCCGGGCCTAAAGGCAGCAATGGTGAGCCCGGCTTGCCAGGCCCCCCAGGTCCTCCCGGTCCCCCAGGCCAAGCTGTAATCCCACAGATGCCTGAAGGCTACGTTAAAGCGGGAGAGTCTCGGGAGCTCTCAGGGATATCTTTCATAAAAGGAGGAGTAAACCAAGCTCTGAGAGGGATGCCAGTGTCTGCTTTCAGTGTCATCCTCTCGAAAGCCTACCCTGCTGCAACAGTCCCCATCAAATTTGATAAAATCTTGTACAATAGACAGCAACACTATGACCCCAGAACAGGAATCTTCACTTGCAGGACCCCTGGACTGTACTATTTCTCCTACCACGTACATGCAAAAGGAACAAATGTTTGGGTTGCACTCTACAAAAATGGTTCCCCGCTCATGTATACCTATGATGAGTACAAGAAAGGATACCTTGACCAGGCCTCTGGCAGTGCTGTCATTGATCTCATGGAGAATGATCAAGTATGGCTCCAATTGCCCAATTCAGAATCTAATGGTCTCTACTCCTCTGACTATGTTCACTCTTCTTTCTCAGGTTTCCTGTTTGCTCATATCTAACACCCCACTTACCTTGTCTGACACACTCTCCTTCAGACCATTTTAACCAAGTACTGATCTGACTCATCAGCAGGTCATGCAACTTCAGTGTTGCAACAGAAATGGAGGAGGGAGCGAGAAGGTGGAATAGAGTGGTTCAAACCTAGTAGAATAATATTGTATGTTTTTAGAGAATTATCATAAAACATTTGTTTTGAATGATGATCAATTGTCTGACTGAATGCAACATTAAAATTTTATGAATTAATATAATGTACCAGTCTCTCTCTTACTTTCTTTTTTTTCTTTTAAAAGGAAAATCAGAATTTCTAACAATCGTTTCTCATAACACATAAAGGATGCTAGATCATACTTCACTGTACTTGAATTAACTGAAGGTATTTTATTCAAAGTAAATGGTCTCAAATAGCCCACAGTCACCACAACAGCTAGACAATACACTTCAGGAACATTCTGTGTCCAGCTTCATCTTTAAGCTATCACACAGGAGACAAAAATGACAACTCTAAAACAGTGCATATCACATCACAGTTTTCATTTAGTTCCACTGTTCTGATTAATGAATAACTACCTTAGAGAAAGGTGGATTTACAAATTATTACATGTTACTGAAGATCTGAGAGTTTCACAGTATAAAAAAGCAACCACAATTGAAGACTCAAAATCCACTTAGCTTTCTTTAATGCACATTGAAGCAACAAAGTAGTTCAATATTTTTAGATCTCCTAACATTCTGTAAAACTACAATATTCAGAGTACTATAAAATAAAATGGATCAAATCCAAACCTTAAAAGCGTATCTTCACAAGCATGCAGACATCGACAAAATCAGAAGAGCTTTACCACTCCTATATTGGAGATAATCCTTGCCTGGATTTTTCCTGAACAATTAATTCCTTTAAAACACAATAGTGTGGGGAGTATATTTTACTTATTTTGTAAATTTATGAGATGATGGTGGTAATTTGTCAGTAGACATAACTATATTTACAATACCTACATACTCATGTCTCACAAATGTTAGTCACTTCATCTTTTATGGTACTATGAGAAGTATATGGCATAAAGTAAGTTAGCTTATGAGTTATGAAACCATAACAGTTTGATCACACATTTCTTTCAATGACAGTTACCATTCATGTGTTTTAAAAGTACCATATACATCAAAGCCTTACGAACCCTTAAAACTATTATAGTTAGCTTATTTTTTTTTTTATAAACAGCAGCTTTTAATAACTTGCACTAAATGTAGGCCTATGTTTAAAAATTTTGTGGTATTATGATTTCTTCATTAAAATAGAACCGGAGGCTTGTTATGTTGTGTACATTTGAAATCAGCAATTTCCTAAATACTTGATAATACCCTGAAATTAATAAAAAAGGCTAGGATACCTTTTGCTTGATGGCTGAGCCATCATTAGCAAAAGTATGTAATGTTTTGGAAACTGTAAAGACCTACAAAAAAGATAACTTGAATTTTTTTTCCTCCTCTTATTAAGTGCTGCTGGACAAGGAAGCCTGTGGTTTAGGCTGTAATGCAGTAAAATAATGCAAAAATGCTCAAATAAAGAGTGTAACATGAGATCTACTTTTTTTTAGCAGCCCAGTAGACATAGGCAAGCAAATTGGTGCTTCTATTATAAACACTACACACAAATGTTGGTATGGAAATAATACAAAGAACAGTACCACAATTTATAAATAGCAACCATGGAATACTTTTCTTTCAAGCTAACGTAAAATTCCAGACACTTGAGTCTCAATTGTCTATTCCCACTTTTCTAACTTAATGTTTTAGAACAAATATTAATTACAGATCTTTTAAGAATAGTCTCTTTTTTGCACTAAAACTGTTTTCCTGTGCAGTCCCTCACATCAGTTCAACAGCACTTTCCAGTATTTAAACATAGCATGTGCTGCTGCCCATCCACTCAACCAATCTGGAACTTTTGTTTCAGAAACAAATAGATGGACTGGGTATGGGAGCTGGAAAATACGATTTAGTAGTTGTGAGGTTTCTGGTTAATTACTTTACATATGAAATGTATGCCAAAGCACATGTTTAAAATTGTTGGAGGTGTGTACTCCTCAGCAGTACATTACTGCTCTGTGGTTCCAATTAACTAAAAAGAAACTGGGCCCAGGCAGCATTCTTAAAAGCATAGTTCACTAACCTTTATCATCCATCCACTTTAAAACAGGTTTTGTCCTTTATGTCTTTGTTCCTCAAACATACAGGACTTCAAGTAACTACAGCTTGGCACCTCATGCCTGTTTTTTTGAACTCTTTTTGTAATTGCTCAGATGTTAAGTCATTTAGAAAGCAACTCTTAAAACTGAAAAGCTAGAGATGATACAGCAAATTGTGGCATACTTTGATTTCAGCTTTGGATTCTCAATTTAGAGTGGAGCTTGAAAAGTCTGCAAGATTTTTAAGTTTGTTTTTTAATATTTTCTCCACATGAAGATCAGCAATCTACCTAAACGCAAAGCCCTTCCAAAAAATCTCTCTTCAGGATCATGGACATTAGAGGAAAGAAAATCCAACATGAGATTAAAATAAAAACATGAGAGCCTATAATAGTACAAAAATCACTTCCAAAGTAGTACTGAAATTTCTGAAACCTTAAGTAGTCAAAAACATGAAATACCCAAACAATCCCTTTTGTATTTAGCTGGAAAGCCCAGCAAAGACATGTAAAAATTTACTTGCTTCTATCTTTGTTGCAGTTTTTACAATTAAGACAAATAGAGATATCTCACCACTGCTACATCAGGTTATTAGGAATAACTAATAATTTGCAGAATTTTTGAAGGATTCTTTCCTTTTGGCCAGAAAAGCGTCTTTGCTTTTTGTTTCCTATATTTGAAGTTGCATATAAAACATAAAACACCCATACCACAGACATCTAGATTCCTAACCTTCTGAAGATAATGAAGACCAAGACGATAAATTTGTGGTCAAAAACATATGAATCCCATGAAGCTTTGTTACAGGCAATTTATGAAGTCTGCTGCCATATTAGCCATGATTTTTTACTTCCAAAATGAAATATAATCTTACTAACTGATTGCAAATATTACCAATATATAATTTTAACTATATAGCCACAAATGCTATAGTTTTCAGAAGTGTCAGGAAAATTACAGGGAAAGGCAACTATTCAGGAGAGAGAGAGTAGCCTTTAAGAAATGTTACGAAATTCTGCTTTAGGAAGCTATATATGGCAACATTTGCCTAAAAAAACTATTGATTTTTCTGTCCAAAAAATCATCCAATCTGAAATTTTTCACAGGGAATTATACAGTACTTCAAGCTTTCATTAGTCCTCTGCAGAGCAACCTTTGTTTCCAGAATACATCCACATATCTTAATAGTGTAAAACACATTGCCCCATGATGCTTCCTTTAAAATTGCTCTTTACTAATATCTATAGAACATCCACTAAATCCAACACAATCACAGTAATGTTGATCACTTTACAGTTGCAAAATATTCCAGCAATAAGTTAAAGATTTACGAAATGGATTTTCAAGTAATGTAATGCTCAGCTTGTATATGAATTGGAGAGGGCACTCTTGCAGGTATTACTAGGTAAGAAAAGACCACATTGAGAATATCTGTGTTCATTTCTATCTAACATCATGCTTTTCTGATAGTATTGTTTCATTCTCCTTTCTTTTTTTTTTTTTCCCAGCTATTTTTAACAACAGAATGTCTACAGTAAAACACAACTATTTTGGAACCCCGTTTCCTTTTGCAAGCCTCAGTTCTTCACTTTCTTACAAGTAGAAGAGTGGGTTAATACCCTTCACCAAGCTGAGTCAGGACAATCATGCCTATCGGAAAGAGCCATCCAAAAAAAATATCATAGGGCAATTATCTAAGGCAATTACCATAGCTAAGACAATGAAAAGTAAAATCCATCAGACACCTGATTACAATCAAAAAAATCATGTGAAAAAGAGAAGGGACATAGAGAAACAAGGGCATACTGACAACAAATCAAAGTGAACTGCAAACACTTAGCAGATTTCAAAAAATAAAGCGGTCAGTCGTTCTGCTCTGCCACTGACAATGGCACCACTAAGTCGACATTTTGACTTGGGAACTTTGTGTCCCCTCAACTGACCACTTAACAAGTTTGCTTTTGAAATGTTACCTTGACTAACTGTTAATGAGCACTGCTTTTCTCTGAAGGGTTAAATCTTCTACAAGCCATGGAGTTAAGTCAAAAGCCTGTGGTTTTCAGGCCAGACTCTGGGCTATAAAAGACAGTGGAGCTCCTTGGTTTGTAGATATTGGAGCCAGGTTTAGGAGTATCCCCAGGAAGTTATGTTCGATGGGCAATTGAGAAAACTAAAATCTCTTTGGCAGAAGCTTGTGATAGAAGGTTAGTACTCTTATTTCACAGAGGGGCCTCAAGCAAAAAGACATGCTCCATGGGAATATCACTGGTATCACTGTACAGGAAGAAATTATCTTTGGTTCTTCTGACTCTCTGTTTAGTGCTTTAGCTACTGGACCATGTTATTAAAAGGAAAATAAAATCACTATGAAGCCTTTCAAAGTGATGCATGACAGAATATATCACCTTCTTGTGTTACCATACTTAAGGATTGTATATAATTTGCACTGTTTTCACTTCTGATTTTATAGAGCTTTATCCAATAAAACTTGTGCCTATCAGTTACTATACTTTCCTGTATTTTTAATATTTTTATGCCTCCTCCGACAGGAGCTAGAAAGGATTAAGTCATATCACACCACTTGTTTGCAGATTCCAGACTTACACATAGAAACCTGATAGGAAGATGTAAGCATAAACGTTCAGGTGTACACACAAGCAGACACTTATATATAAATAAACCCGAGCAATTATTTGTATGGCTTTAAAGTTTAGACTTTAACTTTTTTTGGATTTCAATTTCCAAAGAAGACTTTTAAAAATTATTCTTTTTGCTGCATGATCCACATCTTTTTAGAAAAAGAGCTGTCATAATTTGAAAAAAGAATTAACAAAAATTCTAAAAAAATAGTTACATTTGATTAAGGTTGATTTCATATCAGCAGAAGACAAAGAATACGTTTATTTTGTGTACAAATGAGTTCCTACAGGAATTCATAACTACCAATCACACTCTAAGCTCCAATGGAAACACAGTAACAACAACAAACAAAGTGCTTTGGGAATATCTTGCTATCTTTTACCATTTGCATCCTGATAAAAACTTCTATTTTTGTTTGGAATCTCTCTCAAACAATTTTGTCAATTACATTTAAAAGGAGTACTGCAAGTAGGACAGCTTAGGTGAACAAAAGGTAAGTTTTAAAAAGGTCCAAACTACATCCATGTCTAATGAATGTTGCATCAACCAAGATAATTCTAATAGTAGTTTAGAATTCAAAACTGAGCTGCATATAATCATTGTACAAGAAATATAGTTAAAAATAATTTCAATTAACTGCATGCACATACAATGGTTAGCCTTTATTATCAAATTATTATTTTATATACCTAATAGTAACTCTGAAGTTATGTCTGTGACGGAAGGAAAACAATTTCCAGCTGAAGGGTATCCAAGATGTTTTCCAATTCTAATCTATACTACAGTATTATAAAGTTGGCTTCGAGTGGAGAAACACTATTATTAGAGAAAAAGTCCTCTGCAATTGTTAGGAACTTTGTAACAAAATCAAAATCTCCTCTCTATTGTGTCAATACTACATGAGAAATTCTAAGCAAAACTAGAGTGCTGAAGAAAATAATAAAATATTAGTTAGTACTTGAATTTTTTTTTCCCCCAATACATTTCTGGTTTTATATATGAACACAAGATCACAAGGAATAGACTCAAAATACAGTTCAAGGATGTCCACATTACCATACCAATCACAATTTCTTCTAAATTGTGAAATATCACACCAGAAATGTTATTAAGATATCAAAACAGTTTCAGCTAAATGAAACAGAAATAGAAATGATAAAGATGTTATATTTCAGGAAAAACGTGTCTACTATACAACTATTCATAAACTTAAAAAGTAAGAGGTGTGTTGAGTAGCCTACAGCATACTTGCAAATATATTTGCTCTGGCAAGTGCATATAATGTTTTCAGCTGTTCTAGTGAGTCTTCAGTGAACCCACTTACCTTTAAAAGCTGATATTTTATAATTATGTTGGATGGCGGCCACCATGTCCTTCCAGAAGTCATATTTTTTCTGACCATCATGCTGTAAGTGTCAAAAGGAACCTAGTCATTATTTCAAGGATCAGCTATTACAAGCTTTCATACTGAAACAGTGACAGAAATGCCATGAATAAACAAAATTATATGGAGTAAAACAGTCTTAAGACAGTGGGATTCAGGACACCAGGATTCAATACTACCCAGCTTAACTTTGGATAACCGCAGACAAGTTATCTCCCTCTTACGAGGGTTATGATGAGAGGGGAAGGGAATTTGTGAGGAATTCTAAAAACGCTACAGCAAAAGGGGGCATCAGATAGAACAGCAAGTTACAGAATGAGCAATCCCACGAACATTCGGGAAAAAGAAGTGCCTAGGGCTGCAGATGCTGAACTTAGTTAGCAGGCTGACATTATCTACAGCCTGGCACTCATATCAGTTTCCATGCTCAGAACTGGCAAATCCCTTCACTATAGTTTAGAGGTAATGCCCTTCTGCCAACAGCCCTATCCCAAACACAGTATAAAATAGTCATCCAGAAGCCCGGCTGAGCAGCACTTCATTGCACTGTACTCTGAAGACTGCCAAACCCCAGCTCAGCAAGAAGGACAGGGAAGGGCAATCTGTGCTTGTGAACAGTCTCGGGCCATTCCTAGATAGCTTCCCAGGCACAGCAGAACTCCAGTTGACCTCAGCTGCCCCTTCAGCATCTTACATGGGAGAGGAAAAGCTTCTCGACCAGATGAGCCCCATAGTACTCTCAAACTCCACAAATTTTACTCGTGATGAATGAAACAGATGCAATAATGCAGCCAGCCAGTATTACAGAGCTGAGGATTAGCTACAGAGTCTGTAAGAGGTGCTCAGAGTTACACAATAACCCAGCAGCAGTAAAGGAGGTGAAATAGTCTTTAAGTTTATATGTCATGGAAAGTATTTCTGTAGTGCTGTTACAGGCTTCCCACATCTACATTAGGAAAAATTTCAAGGCAATTGCTAGCAGATTTCAGGGCACTGTTGCCCTCTGGGTATTGATACCTGCACTGATACCTGAAAAATGATCCATTTTGTAAGCATAAAGCATTTTGTAGAGAGGGAAGCATTCAGAGACAAAAAAACCTGCCAAACCCAAACCCTTAACACTGTCAAACAAAACCCAAAACCCTGTAGTTTATATATCCTGAAGTAAACTGCTATTTAAGGACAAATTTGCCATGGAGGCTTCCAGAAAAACAGTCTGCTTTTACTTTCACAATCAGCAAGTCACACAAACAAGGTCTTTTGTGCACAACTGACAAGCACTGTGGCAGTCTGCTTATCATCCAACAGCTCTACAGGTTAAGGGCAGGAAAGGTAACAGTGCTATGGCTTTCAGACTTTTTAAAACCCATTCCTATAGCAAACTGCCACAGAAATACATAAAAGAACTAATAAAGAGAAAAGGTTTCATGTCTCAGACTTCACCTAGCTGCTAACCAGGTTGATTATTCAAAGCCACGTACAGGAGATACTGGGGACCATCTGAATGGCACTGGAAGTAGCCTAGGTTAGCATTAATCTTAAGACAGACTCAACTGTTTGCTCCCCTCATACTCCTCCACGAGGTTGACTTACTCCTTAGTTTGAAGTTTTGGGGTTTTTTGCTTGTTTCTCTTAAAAAAGTCAGTGCACTGAACCAATAGCTCCTCAGAGTGCTGTTTAGAGGACAGATGGATATTAGTTTAAAATGTTTGAACTCAAAGGAGACTAAAATAACTGCCAAACCAACTCCTTGCAAATCGTCAGCTGTTGCATACAAGATGTAAAGGAAAACTATTCCCAAAGAGCAGAGAGAAAACTGTATGCATGCCCAGGGAGCCCACTACAATCTTGATGTGAGTACAAAATGTGATTTCATTAGCTGAACTATCAAGCCAAAGCAATGTTTTGTTTCCTTCTTCAGTATGAAGATTGAAAAGCAAGAAGCTCCCATGCTTTGTCTGAAAATACGTAAGAGTTCTGGCTCTGGACACAGCAAAAACAGATACATTTTTAACAGTGCAGGGTAGTCCAGCATCCATCTCATGTCTAAATTAATTTTGAATCCAAACTTAGCAGTTCTCCCATCTGCTCCCTGTAGAAAGCTTTCTTAAACCTAGAATGTTGTCTGCAAATGGTAAGAAAATAGCACTTAGTAAACAGGCTCAAAGAACAGGACACAGACAACTTTATTTTCTTTTAGAAATGTGGAAGAAGAAAATGTGAAGGATTCTAATCCTTAGGGTGCAGCATTTTGCAGGCATGAGCTCTGGACTGGAGAAGCTGACCAGCTCCTCTCTTGCATCTTTCTCATGTGGCTGAAACTAACCTTCCAGGGAATTACTGTAGCCCTCCTGTTGAAACTGGGCTGACATCCAGAGAACTGATAGGGATAAAGAGGGTGCATGACCCACTTCTGGTAGCTCTCTGGAGAAACAGCACGGGTTTAATTCCCTCTGGCTGAAGATGGCACTGGTCCAGGGTCAGTGCTCCAGCTTGCTAACTAGTAACTGAATGTGAAAGCTTATAACACACATGCTATGATGTGCTTTCTCTCTCAGTAAGTATTTGTGCTGAGTCTAAATTAAATATAAAGTAAATACAATACAGATGTTACAACTGCAACAGGTTTTTAAGCTGTGAACAGCTTAGAGGAAGGAGATTAATCAGGCAGAAAATTAAGAGTCTTATGGAGTACCTGTCCTCCATGCTTCCCTGATAAGCCAGTTTTAGCTAACTCTTCATGCAGCACTTGGACTTAGGCAGCAATCTCCTCAGCATGCTATTTTGGAGCGAAGGCTAAAGCATCGAGCCACCTAATAACCAAAGAGACCCCAGACACTCATCTCACAGCTCTGGCTTTCCCTCTGCAGGTTTAGTATTGCCAATTTTCAGGCCTGCAGCACTTTGGTGCCTCTGGACAGAAGATTACATCAGTACTTTTTTGACACCAATATAGTTACTGTATGAGAAGAACCCTCTCCTACTTTCAGCTGCACACAGGTTAAAGATTCAAACCTTCTTTTACACAATAAAACAATTATCATCAATCTTCAAAGGTAGAACTTAGGACATTCCATCCATCTAAAAAGCACTGAATAAGGTTCAAGTAATTATATTTTCCATCTTGAGAATTCAACTTATTGTTTAGCAGAGTAAAAAAAAATGAAAAATATGCTATCCAACTATCACAGAGGAGTATTTATACCTGTGTACACAGATCAATACATTCAGGACAAAAACAAGCTTAAAGGATGGAATGAAGCTTCCCACTCATTAACAACTTGCAAATCAGCAAATCATGTCATTCAGAAGACTTACACTATATTTTGAGTATCATCAAGTATAATTGAAGGAGACTTTAAGAACTATATTCTTCATATCACAGGGGTAAACTTGAGGAAACAGTGCATTTGTATTAGTATCCTGGTTATTTGTGCCCTCTGGTGGAAGTACTTTTATTTTAAACATGCCATGTAGCTCACAATGATCTTCAGAGACAACTTTAATACAGTAAGTCCAACCTGAGAAATTCCAAATGAGAAAAAGACCTCGATGCTGTTCAATACACACTTTGTATGCATTTAAAAATGTATGCAAGAGGTGTGGTGGTAGAAGATAGAGATAATGCAATACTTAATTTTCAAACAATCCAGTTCTTACCTGATCTAAGCTGTCCACAACCCTTGCACACAAGAGAGCTCCTGGCAGGTCAAAATAATTATCATACAAATAGTATTTAGCTGGAAAAAATAATTTAAAAATATACTTTTAAAAAACCTATATTGTAAGCTTTAATCACAAATAAAAATTACACCTAAATAATAATGTAAGTTCTTATTTGGATTTTACTGGTAATAAGCATTATCTGTTTCCTAATCTTTGCTAGCCTTTATTCCCACTTCTGATTCTCATAACTGGCAACTAAAAGTTGTTTACCTGTATCAAGGCAGTGAGATTTTAATAAGACATTTTAAGATTCTAAAAGTCCAGGTGAAAGAAAAGAGGGAGAACCGTGAGTTTGAAGAGTCAGGACAGAAACATTCAACTTTTCCAAAATATCTATTTCCCTAGCAGTGGAAACACAAGGAAAGTGTCTGAGAAGTTGTTTCAGAGACATTTGGACAGATCTTATACATTCATATCCTTTGCACACACGTGCTGCAGACAGCACCTCGGCCCAAGGGGAAGCATGCTCACATTACATGAGTCCCCAAAACGGAACTGTATCAGCAGGGTGCAAATGTCCCCCCAGACTAAGGTCATGTTCAACAACTCTCTCCTAGGAGTGAAATGACTTAATCAATGACTATTTTTTTTACATGCTCTTGTCTGTGCTCTTAGTTACATTAAAGTCAGGAAAATGGGGATTAACATTCACAACAGAGACCAAGTGCATGTTTCAATTAGAAAGAAAGGCACATTTCCTACATAACCAAAGGAAATCTTTCTCTTCTTCCCTTTTGCAAAAGATACCTGCAGTTTAGAAAAAGCATGTCAGCAAAATCTCAAGGAAAGTATCTCCATTACATAACAAAATGCACCTTATGTGAGTATTTCCTATGTGCTACTCACAACTGCCAAGATCAAAGTAAAACAGAAAGGAAACACAGAGCAAGACTGTAAATCTAGCCACAGTTTCTTCCTAAGTGATTCCTATCTTAAACCCAAGAAACTTCAACTGCAAGAGAAGTTTTGTTTCCAGACTTGCTTTTTACTTTGCACCTGCACCTGCACCTCCAATAACAGCACTGATGGCAATAAGTCAACAGTTAAGAAAAATTTAAAATCTGCCAAATGTGTCCTAATGAGAGAGGTTGTAAGTCAGCAGGTAGAGAGCAATTGTATAGAGCATCACGTGTTTGTCTGGGGTTCTGATATGTCTCCTTATGTCTTTTTGTCTCCTTATCATTACAATTATTATTAGTAGTATTATTAGCATATTTATATAATAACTTTTAGTTTCAATTATTAAACTGTTCTTAACCCATTAGATTGACCATTCTTTCTGATTCTCCTGCCCACTGGGCCTGGGCAGGGAGGGAGTGAATGAGCAGCTGTATGGCACTTAGGTTGCTGGTTCGGGTTAAATGATGATACTGGTAGTATCAGTGTACTTCATCAAGGGACAGTGTGCCCTTCACTACAACCAAAACATGCCTATAATGTCAGCTCATTTGTCTTATCATTGGCAAAATAAATTCAAGGTGAATTCTAGTATTAGAAGTTGAAAATACATATCATGTCTCCCCCAATACATTCACCTATTCCAGTAATTCTCAGTTCAAATATTTGTACAAATTTGCAGTAAGAACTAACAGGATGAGGCACTGAAGGGACCAGAGCAATTTCAAAGAAGAGCACATGCTGAAGTATAGCTACCTGTGCGTGAAACCATTCCACTGACTGTATTAAAATGCTTCCACTCCCTCCTTCCATATATCTCCAGGATCTCTTCGAATGTCATGCTCTTTGTACCATGGCTTGCCCTATTTGATGCATTAAGTTGTTTATACAAAAAACAAAACAAAACAAAACAGAAAAGGGTTGAAAACATCCAAATTACTACTTGTGCAAAGTAACACACTGCAACTGAATACTGCAGTGCATGCAAGTTGATAAAAAACTGACTCTCTTTATCGGTTAGAAGTTTCCCAGGACCTAAGCTTTTATCATATACATTACAGCTCTGGCTAAAAGCCTTACTACACAAAGGTTTGGTTGGCTGGGGGCACAGCTACTGTGCCTCACCTGCTAACACAATCACTCTGTATTGCTCGAATGTTTTCAATTGTGTGAGGACACTCGCTATACTTGAGCTATCAATATACACTGCACAATAAAGCACAGTGCAGAAAGCCTATACATCATTCTGAAGCCTGGCAACATTCACAGAATGCAGGGCAGAACTAGGAAAAAGTGCTCGTTTGAGCCCTGCAAGCAGCTCATTAATACATAAGTACCCACAAGCCTTTTTAGGCATTAAAAATTAACTAGTTGGACCATCAAATTGGGTGCCATTCCGAAGCAAATGCAGGCAGTGCCAGGAGAAGTAACCCTGTACCACTCTTCCCTTTAATGAGGTATGCCCTTTAATCTTGAATTCTGCATTTAGTACTCCAAAATTCACGCTATTAAATGAATTTTGAGATACAAAGCAACGACTCAAAAGTATTTCTTTCTTCTTTTAATGAGATCTGATTTTTTGTAGTATCTCCAAGCTCCTTCTACCACATGCTATCAAAAAAAAAAAAGTAGAGACTGTCTTGCATACTAAATTACATAGATTTTCATTCTGGAACAAAATAAGAGAGAAATGGGACTGGGATTGATATACTTTAGATATATTTACTTTTCAGATTTTTGATTCAAAATAGCAGTCTTCGATATGAAAAAAAAATGAAAAAAAAAGATTAAAAAGGAGGGAAAGATGAACTAAGGATGTACTGAAAGCAAAATATAGCTTTTGAGAGGAAACCCCCTAGAATTCTCAAAGTGAATGTATCAGTTTCTGTGTTTATGTTATCTCAGGCTACTTAAGTTATATGTTGTAAGCCTGCTGAATGTATATGGTAGAAAGATAATAGTGCTCTGGTTGTTAGCATTAGCCATTAGCACTGCCTTATAAGCCAGTTTTCTCACAATCCAAAGAAAATCCTTGTTCTGGATTTTAGCAGAAGTGAACAAAGAGTACATTGGTGGCCACCAGAAAGATTAATTCACTCTCAAGATCACTGTGCCCCCACAGTCTCAGATGATTATTAAAACTGAGATACTCTTTACTACCAGCTAACATGGAATCATTACCAAAAGACTTCATGTGTAACATTAAGAGAAACTGAGCACCACATTACCAAAGAGTAGCTAAACTTTGACATCTAATAAATGAATGCATGATGAAATTAGTATTTTTAAGGATTTATAAAATTAAGAGATAGTGTTTAGAAAGGAGATAAAATTTTAGTGCATTTAACAATATAATGTATCTTTAACAATATAGACTTATCGTCAATTTTACCTTAAAACTGTTCCATCTTCTGCAAGTTTCAGGAAGTTTCCTTCTTCAATGTCCAACACCAAGCCTTTGCAACTAAGGATAAATTAATTTTAAGGAAGAAACGAACAATTAATGCTTTCAGAGGAATGTCTTATCTCTCAGTAATATGTAGTTACAGAAGCTATGGTGCTTCTGTAGCCATGATGGTACAGAAACACTCATAACCCTTCAAATACTTCCATGTTTGAACAATGCTCTATTTAAGCAAATACATATTATTACAAAGAGGACTGGATTTTCCTTACATAGCAAAATCCTACTAAATAAATCCAGTTCCACTGTCCAGTAAATTCAGTGACTGTTCATATAAATTGGTTCGGAGATTAAGGTCCAAACATATACAACTAAGAAATGTGCTATTTAAGTCACTTCTACTACAGAAATATAATTTTTTATGGGAATTCCTCTAATTACTACTAGACTGATAACACCAGTTATTACAGGAAAGAGAGGTAGAACACGACTCTAAATGAGGCAGCTGAATAACCAAAGTACACATGAAGCAGAAACATGAAGCAGAAGCATTGCCATGTTAGCTGGCACTAACAAGGGGAAGATTTGACAGTGTAGGAGACACTCAATAAGTTTCTAATTCTCCCTAAAAAATCTGCACCTTCCAGATCATTATCTATATTTGCTTAGCTTGTTTGAAAAATTAATTCAGAGTTCAGTGGTTAGAATACAAATGAATACAAGAGACTGAAAAAGTAAAGACACCTTTCTTCTCTATAACACGTCCAAAGGAAAAAATATATGCCATGAAGGCAGCAAGCTGATCCCAAACTTTTAAGAATGACTCCTGGGCAAGTAGCAATGACACACAGTTACCAGCACTGTGGGCTTGCAGGTCCACCTTAATGAACTTCCTGCATCAGTAAGAGATGTAACCCAAGATGTCTAGATGTTAACAAAGGATTTCCTGCATCAGAGGCCTCAAAATATGAGAAATAGATACATTGCTTGTCTCATGGAAGTTGAAATCCATCTCACTGGATACTGTCCAGTCAAATATTGAACTGTAAAAACCATTACACAAGAATGCACACATTATTTAAAAAAAAAAATCTGTGTGTTTCTCCTAAAAATATCTAGTGATTATCCCGCCTTCAAGTGCCTACTCCCACAGCCTAGATAGCAACCTATTAAAGTTGAAAGATCAAGATTCAATTTCAAGTTCCTGCTCAGAGGCCATTGAGTTCAGAGCAGAAACCTGCCTTTCAGTCTTTTGCACCACAGCTTTGTGCCTGATGTGCCACCCAAGGGCTACCTCCTGGAACATCACCTTTCCTTGGTTTCTCAAAGGCTGTTGGGATTATTGGGCCTTACACAAACAAAACAGCATCTGTCAAGACAAAAATGACTAAAATCTGATGGCTACTGGATTTACCAGTTGAATAGAACGTAGAAGGCAAAGAAGATACATAAGAAAGTAAGTCAGACTAAAAGGCTTGTGTCCAGACAGCTGGAAGCACAGACAAAGAAAGCTTGGATGCTCAGTTCTCTCTTCAAAATACCATGTTAGAAACATCTCATGACAAATACTTGTGAAAACAAGTATTTAAAACTGTAATTTTGGATTTATCCCTTGGGCTTGGAAATCATAATAGCAACTGACAAATAAATGAAGCTGTTTTCCTAGCTTTGTAAATGTTACAGCATAAAGGAAGTTATAAAGAAAGTTTGTTATTTCAATGTACTCACCAGAAGTCTAAGCTGTCTGGAGCTAGAATCAGCAAGTCTTCGTCATAGCCCTTCTCCGTTACCAGATACTGGGCAAAACTATCATATATCAGCTATGAATGAAAAAATATATGAATTCATTATATTGATTAAGTGAAATCAAAGATACTGCTTCCTCAGAAAGTGGCAAGATGCGGGTGTTAGTGCCTCCAAAGCAAAATCAAACCAGGGAGCTAGGGGCCCTGTCCCGCTGCCTCCACTGGGAAATAGTGCCTAAGGTTATTTCTGTCATGGCTGGAAAAACACACAAGAGTTCTGGTGCAATGTGTCCAGCACAACCAAGCTTACAGCATTCTACCTTATGATCCATGTGCTTCAACACTGTTGGGAAACCAAGATGGTAAGTATTTAAAGACTAGTCACTATTTCCCTGTCCTCAATCCTTTTTTTTTTTGTTTTTTTAATTTGAAATGTCATGGTTACTGAGATTCAACAAGCACCCTTCAAACCAATAAACATTTATCCGTAGGGGGCATTTAAAAAGTATTTGAAGGAATGCATTTTGAAGGAAATAGGCAACTACTAAATAAACCGTTATTTCTAAGTTCAGAAGGCCTAGCATGACCGTCAGCAGTTTATTAATGTACTGTGTTGGAAAAGTTTTACAAGCAGATCTACGGAGATGCTGCCACGTCCTTAAAGACCATCCAAAATTAGTAACTGCTCCCTTTTCCTCACGGTTTTTTCATTAAAGCTGTTCCCTGGCCTTTCTTCTTTAATTACAACTGATGCTCTTGAAATTAATATGAATAATGTCTGAAAATGACAAATATGAAGGCCAACGCTGAAAGAGTAAGAACTAACCACATCTGCGGCTGTGCCTGTCAGCCTTTTAAAGGATTTTTTTATTTCCAGTAGATAAGGAGGCATGTGACGGGCATGTGTCAGTCTGTGTCTGTCTCTGGTGCGAAGATGAGGAGTGAGCATAGTTTAGTAAACGTTTTGGGTTTTTTTTTTCTCTATTTGGGTCATTGGTTGGTTAGCTTTTTTTAGTAACTCTTACAGTTATCAATTGCCTAATGTTTGCCTTTATTAGACTAAATTTTTATCAGCAAGAATGTGCTTTTGTAAGATGTGATGTGTGTGGCACAACAGGAAGAATATGGAAGGTAAGCCTAGAGTTACACAGTTTCCAGATAGGAATTTAAGAGCTCATACATTTTATTGCTACCGTTGAACTGTCTTTTGTAAGGAAGATGCCTCACCACGGAAGTTCACACATAGCTAAGGGATGCAATGCACTTTTTAAACAAAGGCTGCACTGCACCATGCCTATTAATAAATGGGACAGCTCGAATCCATTTGTTTCTATACCGAATTCTGAAATACCTTGCAATTAGCGTAGGAGTCCTGTGCAGTGCAAACGGTACTACAGGTGAATGGAGGCAAGTAAAGGGGGAGAATAAGACACCATGAGCATCCACAACGCAAGAGACCTCCAGGACAGAGTCCTGCCATCAACAAAGAAGGACGAGTCAATGTAAGATTGACACGGAGTTTAAATGTAAAAAAAAAGTGCCAATGGCGGGAATGCACAGCACAAGACAGCAGTTCTTCTCCCAAAGGGACCACAGGGCTAAGTAGAGGTGCCGAGTGCCTCTAAGCTCGCCGTTTTATTATAAGCACCAGAAAGTTTGCAGAGATCGCCTGTCCAAAGTGCTGCGGACTCCTCACTCTGCAGCATCTCTGGATTTGGCGGGGGGTGGGGGGAGCGGGCGTTGGGGTCTCTACCTTTTCCCAGCGCCACTACGGCCGGGAAAGAAGCACCATTTTCAAGGAAGACGACATGGCAATCGCCTTCTCTCGGGCAGAGGCCTGCTGAGGAAGCGCCCAGCGAGAGATGCGTTTCTGTTTCTCTTATCTTCCTAGGTTTCTCCGTGGGCATTTGAGCCGGTCGGCCCAGGGGTCGCTGCCTCCGCCGGAGGGGCCCCGGCCCCACGCCCCCTGGGACCCGGCACTTTGCCTTTCGCTGGGCATGCGGCGGGAGCGGGGCGGAGCGGAGCCCCTCCCGCGGCTCCCCTGCGGCCGTGCCGCGCCGGCCCGCACTCACCCGTGCGCTCTGCGGGAGGTGGTACCGGCAGAGCGTGTGGTCCAGGTCGAAGCCCACCACGTCGCAGTCAGCCAGGGAAAAGTGCTGCTGCATCGCCGAGCCGCCGCCGCCGCCGCAGGCGGGCGGAGGAGGAGAAAGAGGCGGGAGGAGGAAGGAGCGCGGGCGGCGCTTCCTGCGGTGCCGTGCGGGGCAGAGCGGAGCGCGGCCCGCGGGGCACCCTCGCCCCGCCCCGGCGGGGCCGCCCTCACCTGCGGCACAGCCCCTCGGCCAGCCCGGCGGTGGAGGGGCGGGCGCAGGGCAGATGGCCGGAGGCGTGCCCAGTTCGAAAAACACGTTTCCCGCCGAGGCTTTGTGTGCTTGGGAGCAGACGTGGGAACCGAGGGCTCCTGCTCCTCTGACAGACCGCAAAAACGAGTCATCGCGGGGTGTTTGCTGGGACCTGGTGAGCAGGGAGCAGGCAGAGAACAGGAGTCAGCCTTGGTTAGTGACAGGACAGCCAGTGCCGCACCGCAAGGGCCCTGTTGGAGACAATTAGCTCATGTAAGTAGAGGAACACTTCTACTTCTTCATTACGCACCCTCAGCACGTTGGCAATGACTCCAGTCTGTGCGGTGCAGTCGACATGCTGGAGGCAAGGGATGCCATCCAGAGGGACATTGACACATGTGAGAGGTGCGACTGTGCAAGCCTCGTGAAGTTCAACAAGGCCCAGTGCAAGGTCCTGCACCTGGGTCGGTCCCAAGTACAGGCATAGGCTGGGCAGAGAATGGACAGAGAGCAGTCCTGTGAAGAAGGACGTGGGGCGTGTTGGTGGACGAGCTCAACGTGACCTGGCAATGTGCACTTGCAGCCCAGAAAGCCAACTGTGTCCTGGGCTCATCAAAAGAAGTGTGGGCAGCAGGGTGAGGGAGGTGATTCTCCCCCCTCTACCCTGGTCTTGCTGTGTGCAGCACTGGGACCCCCCCAGCATAAGAAGGATGTGCACCAGCTGGATCGAGTCCAGAGGAGGACTACGAAGAGGACTGGAGCACCTCTCATGAAGACAGGCTGAGAGAGTTGGAGTTGTTCAGCCCGGAGAAGAGAAGGCTTCAGAGAGACCTTGCAGCTGCCTTCTAGTACCTAAAGGGGCTTACAGGAAAGCTGGAGAGGGATTTTCTACAGAGCCATGTAGTGACAGAACAAGGGGGGATGGCTTTATACTGAGGGTAGTCTTGGATTAGATGTAAGGAAGAAGTTCTTTCCTGTGAGGGTGGTGAGGCACTGGAATAGGTTGCCCAGAGAAGCTGTAGATGTCCCATCACATGAAGTGTTGAAGGTCAGGTTAGATGGGCCCTGAGCAGCCTGGTGTAGTGGAGGGTGCCCCTGTTCATGGCAGGAGGGTTGGAACTGGATAATCTTTAAGATCACTTCCAAACCAAAGCATTTTATGATTCTATGTATCAAAGTCCCTGCAGGGTATAATGTATATGTAAACTATACTATGCTGTGCATTTACCTATGGAAAACCCAAAATTCCGTAGATAACTAGCTACCTTTTAATTTATTGACAGTTTTGGTAAGCAAAGAAAAAAGAATAACATTAAGAATAGTACAGTCTGTGTCCAGAATACATAAACAGATGAGATTTTGATAGGTATCTGCTGAATAAATAATGCCATAGTGCAGTCAGAAAGTGCTGTCTGAAAGAGAGTACTGTTTTTGGAGAAAAGCAAACAGTTGAGATTTGCATTGATGTAGTCCTATTCTCTGTGGTTGAACTTGAATATAGTGTATGGTTAAGGCTAGACTCAGGATGCAGAAAGGGCTGGGCTTGACAGCCTTGTTTGAAGGACCTCCTTATTCTTCGATTGTTTTCTCTCAGTAGATCAATGACACCATCAAAACTTTGCTTCAATTCACAAAACATGAAAAATTCTAATTCAATGTAATGCAAATAAATATATTTTCTTTTAAAATTCTTGTGTGGCTATAAGTAGAATAATATGAAACATATTTGAACTAAGAGCAATTGTATAAAACATTTAATACATCTTTTCCAGTGTTGCCTATCTGTGCACAGCTGTAAGTGTTGTGCTGTGTAGGTGGATAAGTTGGAGTTCATAACCATTGCAGCAGTGTGCAGCAGAAATTTTGATTATATCAAATAATGATTTGATTTTTGCAGGATGACTCAATAATTCTGTATTACAGAGCAAAATGCCTTTGAAAAGATGTTCAAATAGTTGAAAGAGTTACAATGTACTTGTACATTAAGATTGTTTGCTATGTTCAGGTAGACAGAGTTGAGAGAAATTTAGATAACACAACCTACCACATGCATTTGAAAATTCTACAGAGAAGTTCAGTATCATATTAGGTGGTGGACTAGACAGGAAAATACATGGAAATTAAGACTAAATTTCAAAAATGCTAGTAGTAGGACAGGATGAGCACTTAAGGTCAGAGGAAGAAAGACATGGATTATACAATTTTACCGAAGCCCATTGCATAGCAGCTTCTTTCAAAGGTTCTCAGTGAAGAGAAAAGTGATGAATGTGTTTTTACGACTAAACTGTGGGCCTGCTTATAGACAAGGCCAAATATAGACCAAGTCCTGGAAGATTAGATACCAGAAGGAACCACCGTAAAACTTCTGGGGAGCGTTACTAACTGACACAGATGGTCGCTGGACAAGGCCGTGTTAGTTCCTCAATTCAGAGAATAGAAACAGGGACTTAAGGAACCAGAAAATATTGCTCGTCATACTAAGGAAAAAGGCAGGGGCGGATGCGTGTTAGAGATAGACAGTATGCAATTCAGGAAGTCTGTACCTTTGGAGTACCTCAGCCAATGGAGAAAGGGAGAGGGAAAATGCAGCTGGGAAAGTAGGATATAATGGAGTCTGTGTCCTCCATCAATTTGAGAGACCCCATAGGAAATGCCTATGGCCTCTGCCTTTGTTCATGAATAAAGTTAAAGGACTCCTCTGTCTCATTTTTGGACATAAACCTCTGGCATTGTGAATTCTTTTTTTTGTGACATCAGTATCTCCCACAGACATTAATATATTTTCTAATGCTGTTATGTATATGTGTATGCATACCATATATTATATATACATTGCTTATTGCGTATACACTAGACATTATATATGTATACATATCCTAAATTATGATACATATGTGTGTTTTAGATAGATGTTAGAGAAATAAATATATGCCTAAATATGTAAAAATTAACATGTGAAACCTGAACATACAAAAAGGTACATCCAGGACCTCATGCACAACAGGGATCATAGCTATCAGGATGAGGCAGCAGCCTGGGAACTCAGAGCACAAAACAATTTACCTTCCTACAGCTGCTCGCTTAAAAAAACACAGAGCAAATTCTTGTCCCACTGAAGCCAAGGGCCACAATTTTGATTGACTTCAGCAGGTCCAAGAGTTCACCCACAGCTGGTGTTTCACACTATCCTCACATAAAGTTTATCTCACTTGCAGATTATATCAGTACGGCTCTCTTATTCCGGAGTTACTTCTTTTTTTCTATCCCAAAAAGGGTTCATGTAGCTTCCAAAATGGTATTTAGGTTATGGCATTTAAAAGGTATAACTTTTCTTGCTATGCATTTTATACAAAAACTCACTACAAAAGCAACTTAGCACACTGAAGTATTGAAACATCTGGACAGATATTGAAAACCATGTATTCATTGATAGACTCATAGGATGATTTGGGTTAGAAGATCATCTATTCCAACTGTCTGGTCACTGTATTCACTGTCAACTGAATGTAATCTTGAACATCCAGATTTTGTGAACGCTGTACAATTATATTGACAGTAATGACAAGCTAATAGAATTTACAACACAAAAGTATCTATCATTCTTATCTTAAACCACTTTGTGTAGGGAATAATTTTTTCCTATGGAGGGATTCAGCAAGTTAAATTTCAGGTGTATGAAGCTGAAGATTAAATGAGAAGTTTGACAAGAAATGGAGAAAATACTGAGGAAGAGAATTGGTTTTCAGTTCTGGAGAAAGAGAAGATAAATGAGAGAATAACATCTTTACCTTCAGTATTCGCAGCACAAACCTGGTGGTAACAAGACAGTATTGGCAGTCTGCTTTCAGCGTGTAACCCCCATATTTTATTTCTTGTTCTTTTGTCTTAAAAGTGTTGTGTCTCCCAGTTTCTTCCTTTCAGATGAATCCTTTAAACAGCCTGACATGCCATTTTAGGGTGTTCCTCAGAAAGAAACTGCCTTTAATCAAAATCCTCTGCAAAAACTGAACTACCTTAATGTGCTAACAGCACTCTTTCAACTCTGTCCTTCAGGTTTCAAGACACCATGAGCCACTCAGAGATGTCCACATAACTGAGGTTGAACTGTTGTGCTGTCAGGTCCTACATGAATTTATTTTAGGTTTCCCCATGGTTAATTTAATCATCACAATAATTACTTTTATGTTGCAAGTGCATGATAATTGGCAAATTGGAAAATATCACAAATCCTGTCCTAGTAGGGGAGATTTCTAACTGGTCACACTGTAGGAGATAGAATTGCCTGTGGTGTGGCTCACCTCCTGCAGCTGCAGCATCTCCCAGGCTGGGGCTGCAAGGCTGCCCGGAGGGACATTCCCCCTCCAACCTGTGCCCCTGGCATGCAGACACCCTTGGAGCCATCAGGGCAGGCCCACTCTCAGTGCCCTCGCGTTTAGTGACCTGCAGGAAAAACGTGTGAAGTGCAAGATCTGATGTGTCAAAGCCTTTTATAAAAATGCAAAGGGGCATTTTGTTTTTCATCGTGCCTCATGCCTGCTTTCCGTGCAGAACAGGCTCCTAACATCAGGCAGTTTTAGAGCGCAAGAGTGTACTAACTTGTCCTGGAGATCAAAAGGAACATAACTGAGTGCGGTAACGTACATAAAGTCATGAGAATCGTGTCAAAATACCTCAAATATATCCTAGCTGTCACACAGAAGTTGCAGGCCTCTGAGCAAGACAGGTATTCCAGCTCCTCACTTTCTTTGTCCTTAAGAGGGCAGCAGTACAATACATTGGAGCATCCCTCCGAGTTAGCTGTGAATCATGTGCGCCTTAGTTTATTTTACTTCCTGTAAACTTCATGTGCATTGTCCTAAGACTGTTTAAGTTGACTTTGTCAGCTGTGTTTTTTCCCAACTATGCAGTTGTTTGTCTATTTTGGCAAAGGTTATAAGAATTTCGTTAAAAAAAGGGGAGGGGCCCTCATATTGTTACAGAAGAGTATGCAATAATGACATGTGAAATTAAGAAGAATTTGAACAAATATGGAGTGTTTTCATTTTAGACAAGGCACACCTTATGCAGAAGTAAGGTCAGAACACTCTAGATTTTTTCCGCTTTGTTTTTAAAAACAAATGAAAATATTTTTGAAGTAACATTAGTCAAAGCAAAAAGTTTAGGGGTTTTTTAAAAATATATTTTATTTTAGCACATTGCTAAGAACTGAATGTCAGGTTTGCACTTGATTTATCTTTTAACCCATGAAGTTGTTCAGTGCACAAGTAAAGGAATGCCTCACAGCCCAGCATCCCCATACTGTACCGACAGAGTACCTCCACCCCCCTGAAGCATGATGCTTGAATGGGATTCTTCATACATTTAAACAGGATTGATGGATTTGGTTCCTTGATTTTTAGTTTAGGACACTTAGAAAGAAACATGTTTGTTTAGGAACCATCAGAGGAATAAGCTAAGAATATACAGAAGCAGGCCTATGACTTATTACAGAGTGATATTTAGGGAGACATAGACCTATCAACATGATTTTAAGGATAATCTGGTTCTCTGTTAGAGAATGAAAGCTGTCAAGAATATATTTTCTTTGAAAAACAGTCATTAGCACTTACTCTTTATTTAGCAGACTTTTAAAAGTTGAGGAAAATACTACCTAATCTTCAAGCCATCCCTCTGAAGCACACAGGATACCTTGTTACTAGCTAGAGGAACTTGGTGAATATACTTAACGATTGATCAGAATTTAAGATTTGATTAAATTCTAGTGATTTCAGAAGTTTTACTGTTTATTGGGTAGTTTAGTAGCCTTTTTATATGGTGCAAAATATGGACACATCAACTTTTTAGTGGAATGACATAAATAAAATTTATAGTGTCCTGCTGGGAGTAGGACATCTGATTACATCTGGCACCTCAGTACTGTATTCATTACATTCTGTCTCACCAGCATAGAAATGAGACTCAGGCTGCTAAAGATACAAGATTCCCAACACTAAACCCAATAGTTCATCAAAAGGTTGAACAGACAGTAATCCACTAGGTGCTCAGAACCTCTCAAAAGCCTGCTTACTGTCCTTATCATCTTTCTCAGATCTTGTAATCTACCTCAGGCTGTTCCCACGCAACATGAAAGAAGGAAATAAAACTCAGTTTTTTTGTTAGAATGGATAATAACCAGGACTGATTGCTGGACTCTTAGTAAGTATATATTTTAAAACTCTGCTTAGTTGTTTAAAGATACTTCGAAAGACTTTTCTTTTTGACCTGGATGGATGTTACATTTAGTCAAAAGAATTTGCACTAGAATTATGGACTTTTTGGGAAGCTATGCTTCCAAAGCAGACCTTTATGTATTTAATAGTGAGAGAACTGTGCAGTTTCTATGGATCTATGGGACGCTGTCTTATTTGTCTTATGTTTGTTTTTTGTTTCCTTGTTATTTTGGACATACATTTGTTTTATATTTACAGTGTTAAGCGTAAAATCCAGAGGACTACTCAGTTCTCAGTCCTCATTTCCCATTCATTCACGGTGTATTCATGGGCAGATAATTTAAATCGCTTATAGCTTCAATTTCTTCAAGAGGAAAACAGTAATATGTCTAATTCAGACATTCTGAAGATTTCTGAGTTGTTCAAGTAGGTTACAGTCTTGCATTTCAAGCCTGACACTTGCTAGAGATTGCATTAAAAAAAGATCTAATGTATTTCAATACACAGTCTGCACAAAAGAACAGAGCTCTTGAACAGCTGGTGGGAAATGCCACAACTATAAAACTGCAGACCTAAAGATAACAGAACTGAAGACAGGCATCTTCTTCCCTGGGGCAGGATCAATTTGACTACAAACATCCTTAAAAGTCAGTTGTCTGAAATTGCCAAAGAGCCACTGAGGCAATTTCTTCTAGTATTTAACAGGCCTTACATGCAGAACACCGAATTTTCTCCCTCTCTTCATTTCAAAACAAAGTCCCTGTTGTTCTAATGCATCTTCTTTTCTTATGTTGTGTCCTACTCCTTGCAGATGTGAGAAGCACAACATTGTGCACCAGACTTCTTTCTATTTGAAGGCTGCTACTATGTTTTCCCTTAGACTCTCTTTAGTTATTTAAGGTCCTTCCTTAAAGGCTGAGCAGTTTTGAACCCACTTATCTGTGACTCTCAATTTGGGTGATATTCATTCATCACTCCATTATCAAATTGGTCATTATCCAATTTTCTGGAATACAGGATCATAAACTAGGCATGTTGGTCTAGTTTTGGTCTTGCTAGGACTGAGTTCAGAAATAATTAACCCACTGTAATGTATCACAGAAATCAGTGCTTTCAAAGTAACATGCAAGTTACTTAATTAATTACAGTCCTTACCATGTTAGGATCTTCAGGATCAAATTTTATACTATTGCAATGATGAGTAGAGAAATAATTTTTTTCCTTCTTTAACTGTAAGCCATCTTTCTTAAGGAGCATTTGATCTTTTATTCAATACATATTTTCTTCTGAGAATCATTGCTAAGGATAATGGATACTGAAATTGATATTCCTTGAAGCTGCAATAACAGAAAGCTAATATTAATGCTTATAAATCTAAAATAGAAGAGCTTATATTGAATATGAATTGCATTTGATATTTACTGTTCTGCTTCTGCCTCTAGAGGGTGTCTAGTAGTGGTCTGATGGAAGGATAAAAAAAATATACTGGATTTTAATAAGAATGAAGTGATGTAGACGAATAAGCATCAAGAAGATTCCATTATGCTAATATAACTCTTTAAGTACCTGTACTCTTGTTTCTAAGTCTGTGAAACAGGTCAGAGGCACCTATTCTATTTTTAGGAAAACCGTATGTCTGCTTTTAGCTACCTTCATGTTCTTGACAGGGAGAGAGGTAATTCTGATAAGGTTTAAAGCTGTGGAAACAAAGACAAAGGAATATGAATTTGAGAAAATTTTGTCAGAGAAGGAAAGTTAATTATTTTGTCAACAACTACACAATTCTGTATCAGAAGCCTGCACTGAAAGTGAGTATCACGAAAGCTGCTGGCTCCCTATCTCCTTTCCCTATGTTTATAAACATGTCTTGCATGTTGGGAAATGTTCTTTGTACAGCATCTCATTGCATAGCTGTGAAAGACATACAGCAGAAAAAAAGAGGAGGTAGGAAACTGTATAGAAACTTTCTACATCTCTAGAGGGAGAGAAGAATGTGGAAACAAAAGGAAATGAAGAAGAGTAAGAAGATACATATTTGCAGGACAAGTTGTATGAGTTTCATTTGTGAAACTTTGGATTTTGAACACACAGAAACAGGTCAGACTGATGCTGAAACAGTAATGAAATAACTTCATATACTGCATCTTTACTTTTACGGTAAAACTATTCTAAATATAAGTACGAAACTGATAAAAAAATAATGATACATGAACTAAGGGTAAAAGGTAATCCTACTGTCAGTTAAACCAATGAGTATCTTGTCACTGACTTCATTGTAAGACAAACATGATTTTAAGACCTTTTACACTGGATCAAATATAGAAATTAGTCATCTAAGTATTGATATTTGTTGACCCTCAGATTATACCTATGCTTCTGAAGATGAGTAAGTAGAATAATATTTTTAAAATCAGTTGTGCTCTTGGCCATGGCTACACTATAATGTTTAAGATTTTAGTTTTCAGAGTTTAACACATACCTTGGCTGCTACTTCCCAACATAATTTTGAGGTAAACCCCATGTTTATAGGTTCCTTTTCTGCCTATCCTTTCCTTTTCATATGGAAAATATATGTGTCACATCCTGAGATTGCTGTGGGGCACTTCCAATCTCCTTTCCTCTGGTTTATAAAGAGGTCTTACATTTTGGGTAATGTTCTTTATATGGCATCTCACCGTGAAAGTCAGATACAGCAGAAAGAAAACAGTAGGCATAAAGCAATTTAGAAAATACACAAGGGGAGAGGGACACCTAGACAGGAAAGTGGGTGGACTGTCAACAGTAGAAATTGATTATAGAACCAGTCCTTTTCCTATAGAGAGATTTTAGATACGCAAAATCCTAGTGTAAGCACAATTCATGGAAATGAAGTTTTTTTAAATATGGTCTATATAGCTGGAAGAATAAAAGTAAAATGGAGTCAAGAGGGAGGTGTTGATCTCTTGTCCCTGAGATCCAGTCACAGGGTGTGTAGAAGTGGTTCAAAGTTGCTCCAGGCTCCAAGTGGATGTTAGGAAGCATTTCTTTACTGAGAGGATGGTCAAACACTGGAATGGTCTTCCTAACGAGGTGGTTGACACCCCAAGCCTGTCAGTGTTTAAAAGGCATTTGGGTGATGCCCTTTAAAATGTGCTGTAACTTTTGGTTGGTCCTGAAGTGATCAGGCAGATGACCACTGTAGGTCACCTCCAGCTGAACTGATCTATTTTGTTCTGTTTTATTCTATTCTAAAATTAATAGATAATTGTATTGGCTCTGACCGAGAGAGAGTTCACCTTTCCCTCAGCAGCCCTCACAGTGCTGTGCTTTGCACTGGTAGCTGGAAGGGTGTTGATAACACGCCAGTTATTCCTACCATGTGACGTCAACTCAGATATAAAAGCCCAGGGAGAGAGGAGGAAGGGGGGGCATTTATTGCTCTGGAATGTTTGCCTTCCAGAGCAACCACGCCGCGTGTTGAGGCCCTGCTTCCCGGGAAGTGTCTGAACATTGCTTGCTGATGGGAAGTAGAGATTAACTTCTCTTTCTGCTTGCACACGCAAACTCTTGCTTTGTTCCCTCTTTTTTTTTTTGCTTTTAGTAAGCTGCTTTTATCTCAACCTATGAGTTATTTTCCATCTTATTCTCTCCCCTACCCCACAGGGAAGGGGAGTGACAGAGTGCTGTAGTGGGCACCTGGCACCCAGCCAAGGCCAAACCACTATAATAGTGTTTTTCTACTGGTTTTGCATGTAATATTTCAGTAATTTATAGTAATTAATGTGTTCCTTTCTATGGTGTATCAATATATTCCAATAGTAAATTTCAGCTCCGTATGAAATGCTTCCTTTTCCAGGTCCAGTGAAGGTCAGGACAGAGTGCTGATTTTATTTTTGGAAAAAAACCCCGAGCACTTTCACTCACAGGTGAAAAAATGAGTACAGTACTTTGATGCACTACTCCTTTCCATCCATCTCTCTTTAGACTTCTCTGCTTCTTTTGATGCAATTCCAACTTAAGATAAAAATTGTGAATCTTGTTCACAAGTCATCCGTGGCATAGCATGCAGACTTTTGATAGAGTTATGTGAGAAATGATCTTGACCCATCATAAAATCTTCATAAATATATACACATTCCAAATTTAAAAACTATTCATAACAGGGTCAGTTTTGGAATACATTTTCTTAAAAGAATGGCAAAGTCATGTTTGCTGATAACTCTTTGTCATCCACTTGCCATATATTTTTCCACACAGAGATAGATTTGATTAGAAGTATTTTTCATGCCTTAGAGAGCTACAGCTCTCTGGTTTTATTCAGAGAGGCTGCTTCATAGAAAGCAAATTAACTTACAATTTTTAACAGTGTGAGCTGTATATCATTTAGAATAATGTACAATGAAATGAAAAATAATGGCTGAGGTCTGGTCTCATTGCAGATAATGGCAAAATTCACATTAAATTTAAGCAGAGTGAAATCTGTTTGTTTGAACAAATAGAGAAAGTCTCTATTCCGTCAATCCTTGACAGAGCCTTATTCCTCTCTGTTAATTTGTTGTCAGATGTAGCGTGTTTCAGGCCCAAATTCGGCTAATATATAAGCAACTCTCACCACCAAAGCACTTGAAAGTATACTTTTAATGTTTTCTAGGGTAGAGATGGATTACAGGATCAGCCTTAAGGAAATAAGTAGCCAGAGTTTTCTCATTACAAATGCAAAAGATTTCAAGCTGGAAAATGCCAAATCAAATATAAATCTATGTCTTTGTGGATTTATGGTTTAAGATAATAGACAAAATCAAGAAAGTGACTAATCAGTAAGAGTAAACAATTTTGTCAAGAGTAAAATTACACACATAATTTATTTTCACTGAAAAAAATGGCAATTTGCAAATTAGAGAAACAAAATGAAAGTGCTAGTTAAAATGAATATAAAAAGCTGCAAAGTCGTAGCAGTGTGTTCCATTTTAATGTGCAAATGGAAAAAAATATAGCTGAAAAGACAGCTGTAATAAAAAAAATCACTGTTTTATTTCAGTTTGCTACCTTAAAAAAAACTACATAACTTAAAAATGTTTAGTCATTTAAATTATTTCCCAAGCACAGATTCAAAACAATATGCATTTGTTTTTCTGCTAATTTCTCTAAAGATCATATTATTTGAATATTTTAATTTGATGAAAGATTTGACTTGCTTTGTCATAGTGCATTAAGAAGTTTTTCTAAGCAAGGTATATAATGCCAAATATTTAAAGTAGCATAAATTAATGAAGCAGTATGTCTTCTGACTTGAAAAAGATTATGCAGTACAGAAAATGATGCTACAGGCAGCAGGCTCATATATTACTTAATTACAATTCTGGTATTTTATATCTTAATTTCTCATTTCCCTAAATGGATTTTTTTCCGGTTTACAGAATTCAAAATAGTTATGAAGGAAAATGTTTGTTTCTCTTATGATCTCATAAAGAAAAAACACTTTTTCCATTTCCAGTTTCAACTGACTTGCATTTCTTAACAAAACTGCTGATGGATATTGCCTTGAAATATTCTTTTTTCCCCAGCAGAGCACTGTTCAGACTGCAATTCTCTGCGTGACGTAGGGAAATTGTTTCACACACTGTGTATCGTCAGCACCGAAGACTCATTCTCAGTGAAGTTCACTCCTTGTGTCTGAAATATGGACCAGCATATTTATGTGTTGAATGAGGGTTCATTTTTTCTGAAACTTTAAGGTTTTATGTATTTATGCCAATAGTTTTACACAAAGCACATACAAATCAATAATCATAGGAAATATCTGTAATGTAAACTCATACAAAATCATTTTTGAAAGCATAGAACACAAATAGAGCTTATATCAAGACTTTGAAATATTTTGGATTCAAATCTTATTTGTACTTGTTTTATACGACTCAGTCTGATACTTTAATTCATGCACAGCAGAACCTGATTCCAAGAGCACTTCAATTAATATCAGTGTTGCAGATTAGTTTTGTACTAAGTTTACTAAAGGATACAATATTAACACATTATTTTTCTGTCCATTCAGGCAACTGAGAAATATGTTTCACCACCAGGTTTAAATATGGTTGTTTTGTAGACTAAACAAGGCCTAAGGAATATTGACTCTAAGTTAATTAGAATTTGATTTAATGGATTTAGAGGACTTCAGATTAATCCCTTAAGCAGATGTAAAGCTCCTTGCAAGAGTCTTACTTATACTGGACTTTAGAAGCAATGTATAGAATATAAAAACTAACTTCAGATATCTGTCATCCTTAAACCTCTAGCATCAGTATGCACATTTTTCTTTATGGAACAAGGAAGTATACATTAAAAACAATGGGGAATTACCTAGTTTGAAGGGGGAAAGTACTGCTTGATTTAATAGACTGGCTGTCTTTTCTAAAATCTAAGTTTATATGGTCCTGTCAGACACAGCTTTTAAATGATCAATCTTTGTTTTAAGGTGTTGCATATTTCAAGAAATTACTTGCAATATTAATGTTTGGGTTTTTTATAATATAGGGACCAGAATACTAAATTTCAGTATCCATACTGTAAATGTGCTATTCTGGTTATAATAAATTCATCTTGCTCACTAGCTAGTGCTGGCTGTAAGAATGAGGTGAGACCCTTGCATCCTTCTCAAAGCACTTTTGGAAATAAAATTCATCAATATATCTGATTAAGTCTTTTACAGTCACTTTACATCTAGTACCTTATTTATTTGAACAATTTCTGCTCTGATATTCAGCCCCCAACACAAATTAAATAAAGATACAGAAGGCCAATAAGCAAAGCAGCCTCCTTTAGCAAAAAGAAAGTATAGTGGGATGCAAGACAAAAGAAATAAATTAAGACAAAAATTAGGTACTGCAAAAATTATTCTATTAAATTACATGTAATACCAACACAGAGGACTTGGACAACGGTTTATATTGAAAAGCCCCTGAATATACATGATTATCCTCATTTGTTCTGAACTGTGAATATGAAAATCAGGATTATGGGATTTATCAGATTTTATTTTTTTCAGTAAAACCAACAAGAACATTTTTATTGCATGCTAATTTTCTTTTCTTGCCTGTGATAAAATTATATAGTCTCTACACCATAAACGGTACTCCTTTATTTTCAGAAATGCAGTGAATCCTCAATAAAGTCACCAGGATGGGAGCCAGGACCCCTGCAGAGGCACTGCTGAAGTGTGGCCACCACAGTTCACCTACTGTCCTCTCCCACATGGGATAGGAAATCTGCTTAGCAGTTCTCAGCGACTCCAATCTTCTGTCTTTTTGAGAAGGGTTTTAGATCCGAGTAATGAATTTAATGGCTATTTGTTAAAGTCTGCCTATTTAATATATAGCACTCGTCCTGAAGATCAGGATGAAAATAATCAGATTTATAGTTACTGATTTCTTCCTGCAAAAGTCTTTCTGTTCTTGTAAAGCCAAACAGGGGCAGAAGTTGAGAGAGAAAATGAATTTAATGCCTGGAGCTCTCTGAGATAAGGCAGTCATATACACAAATATTTGTAGGCTTAAGCCCTGTTCTAGCTACAGTTATAAATACTTACCTGAGTGGTCTCAGTGGATGCAGTGTGATTTCTAATGTGTTTGTATATTGGTATTTGTATATTTGGTATTTGGTATTGGTATTTGTATATTTGTATATTGTGAGTGTAAAGGTGGGACTTGATCCTGAAAATAGCTGTGCATGAGATTGATTCTGTAAGATGCAAGTGGCTCTGTTGTCATGATGAAACTGTTTTGTGCAGTAAATATGTATGGAGATCTTTACTGGATTAATACCCAAGTTGCCAGACCCACAAAACATTACAGGAAAAGCCAATCAAATATGCAAACTGAAAATTCCCAGATTACTTAATAGTAGTTTCCAATATTCTCTGCTTTCAGTAAATGTAAATAATTCTTTAAGCAAAATTAATGGAGATAGTTTCTTTATCAATATAGGCCTTTCCTGCCTTTGGATATTGTTTGCCACACTTTAGAAAAGTAAATATCTCTTGGATATCTCTGTTTGTATTATTATGTGATTAATAACTACTGGTGAAAAATCATCTCCAGTGGTTCTTCAGAAACTAAATACAGTTTTCATAATCTGCAAAATCAGCATGGCTTTTTTAATCAGACACAAAAGATGATGAGGTTTAGTGATCACTTAATGTGTGTGGTACTGCCTCCTTTATTTAATTTCTTTTGCAGCATTGCAGAAGAGCAAGTAAGCAGTTCCCCATTCCTCTTCAGTGGAGATGCACCTGATAGAAATACTATCACTTTCAGTGGAGATTTCTTTCAGTCATCTCAGAGTCCTTAGTTCATCAGTAGCCTTCTGCCTCTGCCACTGGTCTCCTCATGCAAATGAATGAGAGATGTGATGAAAGCAAGTGACTTCGGTTTCTGTTATTTAGTTATTTTCTTTCTAGTAAAGAAAAGCAGCAGAAGTCAGCACCTCTAAATTGAACTGAGACATGTGTAACCAGTTTAGGCAAACAACACCATATTCCTGCCCAAGAAAAAAAAAGAAAAAGATGGGACTCAGGTGTTTTAATCACCAGGAAGTTATACATCCATGTGTGGGTTTTGATTGATCTCGATAAATAGACTCTGATGTGTAAGAGTTTCTCTCTTACTGAAATGCCGCCACAATGTGCAGATAGGCTACCTTTGTATCTCCTGTGCTTCCTGCTCCTGCTCCAAGCATTGTGTGTTCCCCAGGCTGTGGTGATTTCCAGCAGTTTGCAAAGCTTGAGTTTCACTGCTGTGATATGGCAGCCAACTCTCCAGCCTGCTTTGCCACAGTGGTATCCAGACACCCACGCTTGGTCTCTGTGCTCGGTTAGAGATGTTTTAGAAATGGGAATATACTGGTCAATGCAGTATCCTTGGTTTACATGGTGACTGGAAAACAGCCATTAATTTTATATAGGATTGAGATAATTAGCCAACCACGTAGAAGAAGTGCTTTGTGGCTAGTGCCTTTTTTTCCTTAAAATGCAGAATAAGGAATGCATTAAAATATAGTGGTTTATTACTCTAAGCCACATATATTTGTTTTTCCTTAAAAGAAGTGCCAAACCAAGCTGAACTAAAAAAAAAGCCAAAGGGTTGGTTTGATGGGTGGGCACTTGTCAGGGAATGTGCACGGGTGTGAGTGAGGGCAGGAGCCACAGGTGCACTGCTGGGGCGGGTGTCTGCCAGTCTCAAGCGGGCAAAGGCTTCCCACTGTGAACTGAAACCAGTACAAACCAGGAAACAAAAAGAAATATTCATTCAAGCTGTCCACGTCAGAGACTGCTGAGGAAGCAGGCAGGTCAGTTTGGTTAATCATTACCAAGATAGACATTCACCTCTGATCATATGACCAGACCACATCTGAGATAAGAGAACACACATCCCAAGCAGTAGGAATTGAGAAGCCTCCCTTGCTTACATGTTCTGACATTATTGTTTTGCTGTAGCAGAAGCTCCACACTTCCCTGTTGTTCCCAGAGCTCAGCCCAGCACAGCTGTTGTGTCACTTGCCTGTTCAGAAGAGGAAGTGAGACATTCTCTCACATGTGCACCGGCACTTGAATGCTCAGGTTTCACTCCCTAACTGGGAGCCGTCTGTAATGAGCTCTCTGTGGGACTTGGAGAGGAGCTTCCAGCTGTGCCAAGAGTTGTTTCATTTTGTGCCAAAGAAGGAGGAGGAGAAGAAATCCACTAAAAGCTAAGATGTTGATGGTGCAAAAATTGGCCTAAGGGTCTTGCAACCAGGAAAAGCAAAAGAAAAGCAGAAGGAGAGGAAGGAACAGAATCAGGATGGGAAACTTTTGCCAGAAGCACTGTCCCTGTTTGGAGCCTTACATCCCCTGCTTATTCTTGGGGAGAAATGGTGAGCAGGATGACAAAGTGGGCCAAGTCTTCGCCAACCTTGCTGTGGTAAGACCTGACTTCCAAGCAGGACAGAAGGACCTAGAGAATAAGATAAAAGAGAAACCTTTACCTCCACTGCCTGGCCAGGATCTAGCAAACATTTGCAGCTTTGTGGCACTGTTTGACTACGACGCTCGCACTGAGGAGGACTTGAGCTTCCGAGCTGGGGATAAACTGGAAGTGCTGAATGCATCCCATGAGGGCTGGTGGTACGCTAGGCTCCTCCTGCCAGCGGGATCAGTCTGTCCTGGCCGCAAGCTCGAGGGCTACATCCCTGCCAACTACGTAGCTGCTGACCACAGCATCGAAGCTGAGCCGTGAGTAACCCACGTAATGTGAACCACAGACTCTGTTGTGTTATGTTAAATGGGCTTGGGACAGGAGGTTACAGCCTTTTCTCCTGCTGGGTAGCACCCTGTCACACTCAAGCTCTGGTGGCCCTAGAGGCAGTAACAGTAGTTGGCACATGCAAGGAAAAGACACCGTGGTCACAAGAAAATAAATTAAAAAAGACAGTGTGTGGAGGGGGTTTATTTTGTTTTAAATAATTTCCCTCTCTGATATAACCTAATCAGTTGTTTAAAAATCATCTGGGAAGATCAAGTTGGTTACTGCTGTGATGGTTCATTATTTTTATTAGTATAGCTGTAAGTGCATATCAGATGCTACCCTGAGAGTGCAAATATATGACCCCTGTCCTGAAGAGCATTCAACTGAGTCAGCTGCAAAGTTATCAATTGGTCAGAGTTACAGCAAGCTACCTCTACACCTTTCCATCTTCTTACATTTGTGAGTCTCTAACAGATAAGTTTCTTATGGTTTCTTGTACATTATTTGCATCTTCTCTGGAAGCAAATCCCTACCCTCAGGACAAACTTAACTGGAGCAAGTACTGAAAAGGGCAAAAGAGTGGATATAGCAAAGGAGTGCAAATGGAAGTTGTTAAAATTTCAGAGAGTTTATTATGCATCCCATGTTTTTCTACCGTTTCAAAACATGTCCAAACTTATTTAATATTCTGAAATAGAGCAGGAATCACACAGAATCAGTTACTTGGCTCCCTAGTGAGGATGAATAAGGTCTGAGTCAGCCTGGGCTGCACAGTTACTTCTGTGTGTTGCAGTCAGAGGCAGCGTTTGCTGAAACAGGTCTGACTGCAGTGCCAGAGGTACGTTCTAGCAAAAATTATCAGTGTGTAAAGAAACAGCATAAATGGCACTCATTATTAGTCCCAGAATTAATGTTGACTTTAGAGGATGATGATGCAACTTTTCAGTTAAATCTCATTTGAACATGAAACATCTTCTCTGACCTGATCTGCCCACTGTACTGCCAAGGGCTAGGGAAATTGGCTCAGATATGATTACGCCAGTCTTTTATCAGCTGTAGGATTTGTGCTAGAGGCATTTTAGGACAACTCTAAGATTAATCTCTAACCTGAAGACCTTAATTTCCAGAGTCTGACCAGCTCTATAGCATTTCTATTTCTGTATTCAGACAACCCTTTCAGTGGTCATGTTCAAAAAAATTCTTCCAGTTGGAGAAATTAATCTGCAGGGAAGGCATTTTCTGAATCACTGGATAAATGGTGGTAGGCTCTAATTCAGCTCAGCTTGGCCTTTGCTCTCTTTCAGAGCTAGTTTTATTAGAACTAATATGATTTCTTCATGCTGTTAATACTTTGAAAATAATTTTTCTCAGTTATACAAAAATGTCTCAGCTCTTAAGATCCTTATCTTTCTATACCTAGAGCTTCAGGTACTGAGTTAAGTTTGCCAAAGTGCATTGTTGTGTAACCTCTGTTTCTTCGCTTGTTACTGAATCAATTTTATTGTTTTTACTTCTTTTTATATACCTTTGTCCCTTTATGGCAAAACATTTTTCTCTATAGATTGTTAGAACATTGGAGAGGAAAAAATGGAGTGCTTTTACAGTTCTCAAATGAAGTAATTTCTCCAAAATGAGTTTTTAATTTCACAACAAGACTAATCTGGCTAAACATATTGTCTCTCCTCAGATTTCTTTCTAAGTCACTTGGCTTTAGTGACCCTCATATGTATACAAGACCGTCTGCAGTCAACCCACACACGTAGGCTAACTGGGGCTAGCAAGGACCTCTGAAGGGCATTTGAAGCAGTCATCCCAACTCAAACATGAACAAAAGAAAGCTAGACCTCTGCTTTGTTCTCATTTCCATTTGAGATTTTCATCCTCATGGTGAGGATTTTTTCGCCCTGTATCAAAATGAAATACCCCTTGCTACAATTTCCTCCAAAAATTGCCTTTCACCCACCCTGTGTATTTCACACCTCTGTTATCCTAGTGAAACAGTAAGAAAAAGAGTAACACTGGTTTAAAGAACTAACTCTTCTTTTCCATAAAGATTGCAAGTAGAAAAAAGAAGTTGTTCTAGCGTCTCTTTAATTAAAATTCAATGCTTTAATCATATTCTCTGCCCAAACTTCTCTCATCTTTCCATTTGATTTTAATTCCCTTTGGTATTGGCCAATTGTTCATGGACATGATATAGACATTTGTGGAAATAGGCAAAGTTTCTGAGGCACCCTTGCATCCTGTAAGGCAGTCCTTTATGGTCCCAGCACAGAACTGACTAAGTAAAAAAGACTTAAAATCTCGTGCTCACCTGCCAAAATGCATATTTACCAGATATTTGCAGTGTGTATGCTTGCCATATTTGCTAGGCACAGATGATCAAAAGTCTTTGCCCTAATTGAATGTGCATTTTGTAGCACCAGCCAGCTTCTCTACATCTGCAGAGACAACAGAATTTTAGCTTATTTCTGGACTGCATCTCCATCTTATTAGACCAAGAAACACTGGCTATACTGTTCTGAGAAACAGATTTGATTCATGGTATGACTCTTAGGAAGCTTGGGAAGAAAACCAAACTGGCCGTATTTTTTAACTGTTGATTTCAGCATGTTTGTATAGAAACTATTAAAAAAATTGCATTCATATGCATGCATGGCTACTCCATACAGTCACTTAAACAAAGGGATAGAGAGGCATGAAATATTCTACAGTGACCAAGAGATGACACAGCCACTCTGTAAGTTTAGCCAATACATGCTTGAAAGCTGCATGCAGAGCAGTCAAATTTCTTTTGCTAATCATTTCAGTTTTGTCTGTGACCTTCAAGAGTACTAACAAGCAAATATATCTGGCCCTCTTTTATCAACATTTTGACATGGTCTTTATTATAGAGACAGTTAGGATCAGATAGTCCATCTGGATCTGCGTTATCCGTTCTGGCAGAGAATAATGCCAGGTCGTTGCTTGTTCTCAGTAAGAGCTGCAGCAGATCAGTCTGTCTCCTTGCTGAAGTGCCTGTGAATTTTGTCAGGGAGAAAGGTTGTTTGGGTTTTTTTTTACCTATTCCTTGGTAAGAAAGAGAATGAAGTAAAGGAAGAAGAAAAGTGAGAAACTTCTTTAAATAACAGTTTTTCTTCCTGGGCATTTCTGATTGTCCAGTATGACAGGTAGTGCTGATAAGGTGAATCAATAACTAGATGAAAGGGCAGAAAGGATGTGCAATATCTCCAGCCTGGGCATTACAAAAAATAAACACTATTAATAACAAAGGGAATTTTCATTTATCCTTGGCTATCAGAATGTTTAAGCAGAACTGAGAAAGAGTGAGATTTCTTTACTGTGTTGCTCTCCTCAGAGCAAAGGTTATTGGTAGAAGTTGTATCCTAAATTGAAGGGATATTTTTTATATTACATTTTGCTAGTATATTTATATTATGTAATAGAACTAACTTATGCCAAAAGTCAAACTCTTCTTATTTGTACATGATTTCTTGTTAAAGGAAAAGGTCATTTTACTTCCTTCCTTTGGCTTGAGCTATCCTGTCCTGGGTGGATTGCTTGGATGATATCCGTAACAATCTGTGTGAATAGGGAGAAAAAAGGACAAATCCATGGCTTGGGTTCTGCTTGCTGCAGCATTTCAATCCAAACATGTGCTGCAGCAAGATTAAATACGTCCAAGAAGTGCACACCTGCTACCATGAAGTCTGTTTTGGACAGACTGAGAAAACAAGGCCCTTCAATTTTATATTTATCAGTAAAGCATCTTCTTATTGCTGATCTCTTCTAGCACCTGCAATATTTCTTATACCAACAACAACCTGTCAGGTGAAGGAATTGTGCCTAGTGTCTCTGGAGACAGGTGTGTTCTCCTGGGCCCACCTGGGATATGTGGGACCAGGCAGTCAGGGAGTGGAAGCATTCATTTAGAAAACCACAGTCACGTGGGGAACTTTCTCTTCATGAGGAAATAAATCTGGTATCACAAAAACATTATTCTAAATAATATCTGATCAAAAGCAGACACAAACTATGCTAATGATAAATTAGCAACTGTGAGAGCACTTGGTGCTTTTCTTTTCTCTGCATCACAGGTAGCAGTCAAAACCACGAGCCAGACAGATTTTTCATTTCTAAGGTAGTTTGAATGAGGTTGTATCTGCTGCATCCCATGAATTTGGAATGCTCATCTTTCTGGAATGCTCTTTAGACACATAACATTTAGAAAAATGAAAATAGAAAAGGCAACTGGAGATAGAATCACATAATTTAAGTTGCATATCCAGCAAAGGATGATCAGAAAGAACAATTTGACAAATTCCAACATCTGAATTAAAAGATAAATTTCCTTGGCAAAGTGTGTGACCTTCCTGTCTCTATGTGCTTTCTATGCCTGTTATTCTGCACAACAAACAGGAACCATAGTAACACATTCACCTGCCCTTGTTTTATTACTGCCAGTTGTTTAAACTAAACAAGAAAATGACATAGTGAAAATTGTTGTGGACAAAAAAATATAGCCCAGCTGTACAGTTAATTTTGATGAAGGAAAATTAAAACACCTCACTGTTGGAGTGACATGAGTTATTTTTTTTCTGGAGGAAAGGTAGAGTGTACTTAGAGAGGGCTCTCACCTGCCATCCTAATGGACTGTTTATTAAAAGTCAACTTACAACCATAAAAATCATAGAATCATTAAGGTTGAAGAAGACCTCTAAGATTATGGAGTCCAACTGTTAACCCAGCACCATTGTGTTTGCCACTAAACCACGTCCCCAGGTACCACATCCACACGCCTTTTGAACACTTCCAGGCATGGCATTGAACACACCAGTTCCCCAGGAAGCTTGTTCCAATGTTTGACAACCCTCATCATGAAGAAGTGCTTTTTAATATCCAATCTAAACCTTCCCTAGCACAACCTTTCCTCTCGTCCTGTCACTTGCTATCTAGAAGAGACTGACCTCCACCTCACTGCAGCCTCCTTCCAGGTAGTTGTAAGAGCAATAAGATCTCTCCTGAACCCCCTTTCCTCTAGACTAAACAACCCCAGCTCCCTCAACCGCTCCTCCTCCTTGTTCTCCAGACCCTCCCCCAGCTCCGTTGCCCTTCCCTGGGCACGCTCCAGCACCTCAGTGTCTTTCTGGTAGTGAAGGGCCCAAAACTGAACACAGGATGCAAGGTACGGCCCCACCAGTGCTGAGTACAGGGGATACTGCCTAGTCCTGCTGGCCATTACTGCTGATACAGGCCAGGGTGCTATCGGTCATCATTCATTCCCTGTGTTCATGCCAACATTATTGACACAAGACTGCCGTGCTGAGGGAAGTAAATCCATACCAATTCCAAGTAGATTAGGTCAAAGAAGATCACAGCAATTACTTTTAACTTTTGTGAGTTTTGAAAACATTTCTTATCTCTTATATTTTATGTAGGTATTTCCCAGCTGGTGAAAACTGAGTCCCAGACCTAATCAATGAAATCTCACCAGTCAATTCCACAGTGAGCTTTTTAAACAACCCTGTGAAAGCAGAAGTGACGTGTAGGTTATTTTTGTCAATCTCCATAATTTCTTCACCTTCTGTGACCTGACTCAGCTTTAACTATTTCATACATTGACAGAACCTCAGTTACTATATGTGAACAATAAAGCTTTCCATGGGCTGACTTGTTTCAGACTTTCTGCCATGTCAGGCTTGTGGGTTTTCATTGGTTCATATGGGTCATTTTTCAAAGCGGTATTTACAGTCAAAATGTCTAGAGGCTTTTTTAAAAAGTGAAACCTTAGATTCTACTGAATACCTCAGAAAACTGAATGTAATCCACTGTGGTTTCTGTGTGCTCCCTCTCTCTTTCTCTCATAGTTCGTCCTTCTGTCAGAGTACAAACTCCTGAGGGCACAACCAGAATCACCACTAACCCTTGTACTGAAATGAACTTGTAAAAGTTGTGCATTGCTAACATGACTACACAAAGTACTACTAGGTTTTTTGCACGTACTTGGAACCTGTTATGTCAAGTACAAAAGTAATTTTTACTTTTTTTTTGGTAGAAAAGGTCTCTTTATTGCCAAAATGTGCATTTGCTATAAAACATTGAAAAGGCTGCATGTGAAATTCTGCCTTTCTTTTCAATTGATATGCTTTATCTATGGTTTTTTTGTGTCTGCATAGATGTGTACACACAAACACAGCATAGAGAAAGTTTATAATACTGATATTTTTAAGGTTATACAACACAGCCTTGTGAGTTGAGGTGTATATTGCAAAGCTAGATCATGTTTTTGACTTTGGAATGGCTCTCTTGAATTTAAATGATTGAATACTGAAAAAAGACCATGAATTTAATAACTTCTTTAGTTGTGGTTGAGCATTCCAGTGCTGTCTTCAAGCACATCTCAAACTTTGACTTCATTTCTGCTCATTTCTTAAATATTCACAGACTATACTAAACACAAAAGGAAATGGTTTACAGAACAGTGAAATGTTAGATTTTTTCAAGCACCGGCAGTATTTATATATCCACGTATGTATCCATGTCCAGAAAATGTGCCTCTGCTCAGAATGGTGGAAGGAATTATGGCATTGTAGATGTGCAGTTCACGAAAACTTGTCTAAGTTAGGTCACCTATTTTCTGGCGATGTGGTTTTCTAAATATATACAACTTTGTCTATTCAAATTCTGAGAAATTAAGAAATTTCTTCCTACTTTTTGTCTTTATTTGAAATTAATGTGATTATTCTTTATTGTAATCATTAGATACTAGTGTGAACATTATATATCATAATCATTAGATACTAGTTTCCATTACTCTGTTGTGAAAGATCTGGCATTGAATCATGTGAACACAAAAAAACAATATCCTTAAAACATATCCTGCAAACAAAGCCAGTTAGCTTTTCCTATGACTTGGTGAAACCCTGGTTGCCTTTACAGTGGCTTTTTGAGGAAAAACAAAAGAAAAAAAAAGGCAACACACTGGTCGTAATAACTCAATAGTCCTGTTTGGTGGGTTTTTTCAGACTCAGTAGGAATAAGCATTGTGCATGCTAGTATAGATTAGTTGGGTTTGAGTAATGTTGTTGTCAAAAACATCCGTCAGGTATTGTACAATGTTTCCTCAATAGTTGTCTTTGATGTCTCTCAACACAGGACAATACAGAGCTGTGCAGAGCTGAGTGATCTCTGAACAGGTTTAGAACTGAGAAAGGGTAGCCAGCAGTTCAGCCAGGCTAAGAAGTCCTAAAGCTGGGCTCATTTTAAACAAACTAGGTCAGGTATCTCTTTGAAGAATTATTTTGTAACATGTGAAAAGCACTGTTGGTTATAGAAGACCTTCTTCGTGTAAGATTTTATATGTACTGAAGAGATGAAGTCATAAAAACATAAGAGATACCCTACAAGGTCAAACCAATGCCTCCTCTAGCCCCATGACTCTGTTTTGGAAAGGATTTTGTGAAAAGTGCAGAAGCCCATCTACTTTCTTTGGTCTCTTACCTTTGTACTTCACCAAAGGCTGGAACTGTTGTATAAGCAATGTCAGAGGGTACATCATTGCCATGTCTAATTACAGACCTATTGTTATGTCTGTTTAGCAAAACCATAGGTGTTGACCCTGCACAATTCTTTATTTCTGTTGACGGGCAAAAACCAAGGTATTAGGACAAAAAACAACCCCACAAAAAGCCCTCTCATCTCTGCCTCTGTTTATATTTCTAAACAAGTGTTTGGCTTTTTTTTCCTAGATTGTTGATTGCTTAGTCATGAGTGACACAAAAAAAGGCATGCTCAAAATAAATAGGCACAAAAGGAAATGGTAGCACTGCACAGGTCCCTGTGACATTCAGGGACTGGTCCTTTACAGACCACTTGCAAAAGAAATCCTATGTGAGGTTTTGGTCTGGCAACACACACACACTGATAGAGTTTGATGTGCTCCAGCTTCACTTCTGGAAGTCAGAGATGTCTTTAGAGTGTCACCCTTCCCATCTGTCTCCCTGGAAACATTCTCCTGAAAATGGGGAGACCCCTTGTTTAAGAAATTTGTCCCCCCATGAAAGAATCATTCTGTCCTTTGGCTTAAAGTCACTTGAGGATGCCAGACTGCACAGTTCCTTTCTGAGCCCCTCTGGGGACAGAGTGTCCTGGTTGTCCTCCACTGCAAGTTGACCTGACAGAAGACAAGTCCACCAGATTGCCGGCAATAGGTTGAGAAGCTGTGGGTCCAAGTGAGCTCTGCACAAAATGGATGACGATATCTGCTCTGCCATCGGTGTTGTGGGCAGGAAAGGGGGGCTTTTTGCTTCTCAGGGTTTCTGTATCATTTCTGTACTGAGGTGAGTTTATGAGAAAAGAAAATAATTTCTCTGGAATGATTTTCTCAAGGAAATCAATTGAGTGCTTTTGGAAGCTTGTAATGGTGTAAGCGAAGGTATGATTGAAAATTTTCTTGTCTATTTGAGTTTCCCTTAATATTAAATCAATTCATGTTATTTGTGTTCTCTGTACCGTGTTAACATTAAGGCTACCTCAAGATTTCCACTTTGTTCCTCAGTTATGAATAGCAGAGTTATTGCTACTTTTACAATATATTATGTCAATATATCAGTTCAAATGCATACAGGTAGTACTAGCATTGATGCAAAATTTTACAATGCTATTTGAAAGACTCTATGCAGCAGAAATAGGGTCTCAGGAACACATTTTATGTTTGGGGTTTTTTTAAAGAAGTGAAATATATGGCTGTATTTCACACCCAAAATCCCAAAGCAATGGCCATTAAAGAGAGTGGTAGCCTTTCATTGACTCCAAATACAAGTTGTTGTTTCAGAACAAGCTTTAAATGCAATGGAACCCTTATCCAGGTACAAAACTACAGCAGAGAACAAAGTTCGTTGATTGACTTTAATCTCTTAAATTGAAGAAATACACGTGTAACTAAAATATCATTAAAAAATAATATGATATCACTTTCACCTACTGCTTGATTACTCATATAGAAGAACTTCAGAGCAGATTAAATAATACAGCATTCAGATGACTAATATTGTCGAGAATGAATAAAAGTGTTGAAATTAATTACACAATAGCGAAGCGGGGACTCACAAAATGAGATTAATTTATGGATATTTCCGCAAATTAATCCTATCAGATTGTAATTTGGTTACTAGTTTAATATCTTTTGTTCCTATTGTGCAGTGAACCCAGTATTGAGTGAGCTATGCTAATTTACACAGCTCATGCACTTGGCCTTGTAATAGTATTCCTGCAGGAGAAATAGTCTCTTCCAGTTGTTGCAGAGTGCAAGAGCAGCCAAAGGTGCAACGGTTTGTCATCCTGCAGCAGGCTCAGAACAAATCAATTTCTATGTTTGCAGCATGGTCAGCTGCCATTATCAACAATTGAAAAATGAATGTAGTATTATGCGTAATCCCTTACACCAGAATCAGATGACAGTCATGGCCCACTGAAGTCCTTACTGGAAAGGTTTATATACAATGTGTCACAGATTTTTAGACTAATGCACAAGTAATCTTGGTGTTTACATTTACAAGACAGTAAATTTGTTCTAGACTGTAAGAGGAAATGCCTACCCTTGTGGTGGGTTTAAACCAATTTACTCACTGTTGAATTTTCCCTTATCTAAACAATCCCACGCAGTAACTGTAAAAGCCCGTGAAGTCCTGGCAGGCCCTTTATTTAGGGCACAGCTTATTATTTCTAACAAAAACAATGGTGTAACAGAAAATAAACATATTTCTTGGACCAAAACAGACTTTAGGGGCTCAGAGTCCTTTTTGAAACATCTGTTGCTCTCTTCTCATGAGAAAGTAATCTCCTGCAGTTTCTTCACCCGGGCCCTGGTGATTTGTTGGTGGAACCTGGGGCTCCTTTTGGGTCTCAGATACACACAGGGTTAGTCTGCCAGGGTAGGTGGGTGTTTTATGTTTGCTGCAGTTACCTTGCAGTCATTGGGATTGTGTGAAGTAAACCACTGCTCAGTGTTACAGCTGAGTTGTCAGTGAGTACTAAAATTGAAACCATCTTTTTTTAAAGGCACTGCACAATGTAGGTGTGGTGAATCTGCTCCTTCAGTCCAGAAGTATAAAGACTTTTTTCTGGTAATAACCTGCAATTTCTCATCTTGCTACAAAGAAATGGCAGCAAAAGTTCTGCCTAATTTTGGTGGTAGCTCATGGATGTGCAGTTCTCAAAATATTACCTCTGTTTTAAAAGTGCTATGTTCTCCATATTACTGTATTTAAGCATCTATGCACATTGTAAATTCCAGCAATATAGTGATTGTAGTATATTAGAGACATAGGTTTTAATTTCCTTGTTTTAGCTAAAGATCCCCTTCTACATGGATGAATGTATCACTTATGTTCTAGTGCTCAGATTCATTATCAAATAAGTATGGGATGAGAGAAAGGAAAAATGTCTCCCTTCTCCTGGAAGAATGAAGCAGCGTGGTTTCTTGACAGTCCTTCGTTTTAGCTTTGTATGAAATCAAAATATGCCCTGAAATAAAATGAAGAGTATTGCTTGGTTGTATCTTGTGTTCGGATAGCATAATCATTTCTGAACAAAATTAAAAGAAGAAAAAATGCTTATATTTTGTTGGAACCTCCATTTGAATATAGAAACAAAAACCCTTTAATTTTAAAAATTCTTCAAATTGAGTACTGTCACAAATTAAACTATAATATTCTGGTTAAAAAAGAGATGGAGAAGTATAACTTAATTCTCTTTCCCTTTCTTGCTTCTATGCCACTTCTCATATCTCCTCTTATATTCTGCCATCTCACCAATAAAACTCTCTCAAGTTGAACATAAATTTAGTGTTTATGGAAAAGCACCAACCAGTCAGATATAATCTGCTGACAAGAACACCAGCAAAACATTACCCAAAAGCCAAGAGCAAAATGGGATCTGTTATTTTCCAAAACTGTGTATTTCACACTGTAATGGTTATTCAAAGAAAAATCACAGTGTTGATCTCAAAGTATGGCAAATACAGGGAAACTTAGAGTGTGTTACTACACACAGTCACTTTCTAACACACAGACATTTTAAAAACATACATAATATAAACTAGAGCTGCTCTCTTGCTTTGATAGATCTCTGCTGCTTACATAGTGCAGAAATGACCCTTAAATTTTACACAACTATTCACATGTTCTATGTTTTTCTCTGTGGAAAGAAAAACGACCTTACTCCACCCACTGTCACTCTGAAAAGACTCAGAAACTCCAAGTCCCACACACAATGCATGCAAGATAGTCTTCATTTTAGTCTGTGAAAAGTTATTCAACAAGTGTCTGAGCAACATACACTACTTACATCTTTCTGTATGAAATTCCTTGCCAAAGGTTAAGTGTGCTGCCTGACTTAACTGTTCCTGAAAACCTGAATTTCTAGTTTCACTTGGAGGGAACTAGATTCTAATTATGGTAAATAAGTAGTCAGAACTGAGCTGAGTCACTATACTTCAAGTCCAAGTCACGTACTTTCTGCAGCATTTTAAGATCTCAGACAATTTACTTATGTAGATAGAGAAGGGTGTTGTTACCTAAAAATTTTTTAGCAACTTCCCCTGACTCACTTTTTGCTGATGGTACTTTGGTGAATGAGGTTTAAAGTGATGACCTCTAGACAATAAATATGTGATGAAAACTAATGTTAAAGAATTCTCTTGGCAAGTACAAAAATGGGTGGTGTGACGAACTAAGAAAGGGAAAGAGAAAAGATCTGTAAAGAGCAATCCTCATAGTGAGAGTTAGTCTGTGAAATAGTTTCAAGAGATGTTCTCTGAAATTGTTTTCCCTAGCAGGACTGGGAAATGCCAGTCCACATGCCCTGTGGGAGCAGGGTGAGATGAAAACCAGCATTTGCTGAGCAGTGCAACAGCTCAGACAGCAACAGGCTATAGCCCTTGGGCATTAAATGTACGCCTTAGCTTTGCCTTTCTTTTCTCATTGTTGCCTACTAACTGACTTTTTCTCTTCTCTCTATCCATCCACTTGCTAATATCCTATGGTCTTCTCAAGTCTGAAGTATTACTGTCCTGTTTTCTCCCTTCCTCCTGCAGTGTCCTATGACTTCCTTTATCATTACCTTTAAACTCCTTCCACTTAAATTTTTTCCTCCTTCCATGCATCCTTCAGTATCTGATGATAAATGACAATGAGAAACAGAGGACATTAAAAATAATCCCAGGTATGCCTGTAGAAGGAAGTAAGGAGGAAGGACTCTGTTTCCAAAGAATCTGAAACTCAGTCTTAGGTTTACTAGGCTCTGCACAATGAGTAGAGTAGCCTCAGTGCCCTAGAGTAAGTAATCCCTGACTTTTCACTATGTAGACTCGTGTGACATATCTGGGAAGGCTTGTGTTTTTGAAAATGCGCGTGAAAGGAATCTTACTTGCAAGTGCTCATCTTCATGGTTTAGCCTGACTACAGGTTTTTCTAGGTTTGCTTGGGTTTTTCTTTCCTTTTCTTTTCTTTTCTTTTCTTTTCTTTTCTTTTCTTTTCTTTTCTTTTCTTTTCTTTTCTTTTCTTTTCTTTTCTTTTCTTTTCTTTTCTTTTCTTTTCTTTTCTTTTCTTTTCTTTTCTTTTCTTTTCTTTTCTTTTCTTTTCTTTTCTTTTCTTTTCAAAATTGCCATCAGGTTCACTGTAGACTAACTATAAAGGGAAAATTGAAGCAGCCAGCATTTATCTCCCACGCTGTCCTTAATGCAAGCAGCTCATAATTTGTAAAGCACATCTGTTTTTTAACTATGTGATATCTGGAAGGATTTAATCTCTGCAGTGATATTTCCTAATTTCTTGAAAAATCAGCTCTTGAAGGAAGAAATGCTATTACTTCATTAGTCTTATAATTAAAACAGCCTAATATTTTCTATCAGAAGTGCTTGTTTAGTTGCTTTTAATTTTTCCAGGATTTACCTGATTGGGTGTGAATTTTCCAGGGTTATCAGGCATGGGCTGCCACTTTCTCCTCCTGAAAGCAAAAAATGTGGCTCAGAACAATACAAGAAATCTTTTGTGCAGGTACATTGGAGGAAGGGCTTGATATTTAATAGGGAAGAATACTGCACTAAAAGAGTGTGCTTTTTTCTATATAAGAAAACTTTTCTTTAAACTAGCCAAGGCTCTGAAAATACAATTACACTTTACCTGTGATACCCAAACATATTAATTAGAATTTGATAGCTGCTTTCTATATTTTTGTTATTTTGTGAAAACCAAGCAAGTGCTTGGATCCTTCCTCTCAGCAGAGAGAACTTGCTGGTGGCTCCCTTGGTGAACGTCTACCCCTGCTTCTGCACTGCTCTTTACCCACAGCAGACTGCAAACCTGTCATGGATTAAAAGCTGGTTCAGCACCCCTCTTTATTCTGCACAGACAACAGCAGTGAAGAGAGGTGCACACAAGCCTGTTCAGGTTTCCATGTGCTGAGTAAGGGCAGTGGTCACAGGATGGTCATATGATGAAAGTAATTGAATAAGACTCTGGAGGACCTCTCTGTCTCTTTCTGTCTCTCTTTAGCTTTCCATGCATCTCTCATTTTCTTCTGTGACACAGTAGTTAGCACCTATTGCTGTCTGAATAAATTACTACATACTGCACAATATTAAATTCCCTCAAAGGTAGGCCCTGGAATTTTCAAATTGGACATCCAAAATCAATAAAAAATGCTTATAATAGTTTCTTATTGCCTTAGTTTCTTTCTGGGCTATTTCTCCACTGCAGAAAATATTTTACAAGGAAAGCATCACAAAAAGAATTTAATGAGTGTTTGTAAAGCAATTGGATATTACAGTCATGAACACTGTAATAGAGGCTGCTAGGAAATCAGCCATTCATATATTTTGTAACTGGCATTGAGAGCAGAGGCTAAACAATGTACAGTAAATAAACTCTATCCATGCAATGACAAAGCAAAATAGAGGGTAACTATTGAGTGAGCAGCATTCATTTTAACTCTGTAGGGAGCACTGGATATGACCATGTAATTAAAGATGGTATCACACTGGATCTTCCTGAAAATGCCTGAGTGGATGCCATTAAAACAATATTAATATTGTCATCTCCTAACTTTGGTTCTTGAGTGTGCAGTTATAGCTTTCTATGACAGTAGATTTTGAGGCATTTAAAATGTAAACCTCTCATACTGTTGAAACTTCTTTATTTGTTTTAGCTATTACACAAGCTTTCTGCATTCCAGAAGAAACAGACATATATGGTTCCAGTATAGATAGTATCTGGTCTTTTTGTCCTCACCAAAGAATTTTGCTCTAATTGAAGTAACTCTTTGCTCTTCTCAGTCAAAGAAACCTTTTCTTATCCTCAGCCTAGTACTAACAGTCACAGTTAACACACTTGAGTTAATCTTCTGGAGGGCCAGCTAACCTGTCTGTCGTCATCATTTGTTCCCTAATGGAGACTTCTGGTTGAGAACCACAGGAATCCAACAAGCCCTCTCAGCTGCTGACATTTAGCAGTCTCATGAGATTTACCCTAACATGCAAAAATAAACCCCAGTTGTAAGCACTTATGGAAAATGAGAAGCAAGATGCCCTAATGCTACAAAGTGATGATCCAGGATAAGATCATGCTGTTCATTTTAATATCTTCAGTCATTTTTGAAAATAAATGTCATGTGACTGATTTGCTGCTATTTTTTCTGTTATTCTTCCATGCTGGTTCTCAGCATTTTTCCTCCCCTTTCCTCCCTCTTCATCCCTATTGTAATGATCACAGTTTCTATATGTGGCTGTACCTTATTGCTGACTCAGCCCTCAGGATTTTCTCTTTTAATTGAACATTCACAAAATTAGAGTATGTCATAGACCTCTGCTTTTAGCTTTATCTTATCTTGATTGTCCTGCAACTTGAATGAGAAACTGAAATAATCCCCCATATCCCAGCTACAGCTAGTTAATAAAACAAATTCAGTTACTTCAGATATGACATTGTGGAGTTAATTCTGATTTTGCTCCTGTACAAATTAAATCTAAGTAATGATAGAGGATAAAATTGGGAAGCTGTGCTCTAGTGAGCCTTAATGGAAATGGGTGACAAATTTCCACATCATTTTCTCTGCTGGTCTTCAGTGTGGATGACAAAAGAGCAGTGAGAGATCTGCTGAAATTTCCAAGGAAGTCAAAGATTGTAGCTGTTATTTCAGAGTCGGTGTTTAGCTTGGTCGTGAGGATCTTAAAACAGAGTCTTTAATCATAAATTTAGAGTTTCTGTTGGAGTACAACTATGAAGGGGCTGCACAAAGAAAGACTTGTGTCCAAAGAATTATTTTGTCTGGCCCATGACTGGGGTGCTCCACACGTGTTGGAGTTGGGATTTAGCGTGTTAGGGGTTGAGCAGAGAGGTCCAGTGTAGGGACATTAGGGGTCTGTAAAAGAGCTGTCCAAGGAATGGCAGGCTGCCAGAATAATACTTCCCCTGAGAGCTTTTTCGTCTGGAGCATGGCTGGGAAGCCTTTTCTTGGGGGTGTTAATTTTGACTGTTGGGTAGGGTTTTTTTCAGGACAGAAACAGCGTGAAGTTGCCAGATTAGTTGCAATCTTCTGTTAAATCCTCAGTCTCTATCTCAAATGAGTGCATTGCAGATTTGACCAGAAGGGGATGTTACATTAATGAGAAGCAGCAAAGGGAAGAAAACTCATTTTGCATACTCTTTTTTTTTTTTTTTAATGGGGATATTTGTGACTTTTTTTTTCCCCACTGGGGCTTTTGTCCTCTTCTAGGCATGTTGGCAGGCACTGGAAATGTTACCAGTGGTGCAGCATGGGAGAGCTCTGCGTCCGTATCTTCCTTTGCTTTAGTAATTCAGCAGCTTCAGTGGCTATGTGGCATGTGGTAGCCCTTGGCCCATGTTACTCTTTATCTCTTCTACTTCCCAGCTTAAAAGCTCCTGCCATATCTTCTTGCTACAAGAAGAAAAGTCCAGAAGTAGGAGTGGCTATTTTTATTTTAGTGAATATTTATGTAGCCAAGCATAGGTAGACAGCAAGCAGAGCCAGGTAACTGGGGCTTTGACATTTAGGTGGAGATCAGCAGTGCATTGCACCCTGGAGGACAGAGGGCTTCTCAGCAAAGGCAGAGATGGAGCCAGGTAACACTATCAACTTCTCTCGAACTCATGACTCCATTTTAATTCAAACTGGACTGAATGGGTAGGCAGCAGTGAGCGTAAGGTGACATCATCTCTGTTTCTTTGAAAAATTGCCTTTCAAGTATAACCACCAGCATTCAGCTAGATGAAGATTTCCTTTGCTGGAAAAAGGTCTTTACAGGTCTCAGCAGTGATACTGTCACAGTCAGGCAACATCCCATGACAAAGCCTGCTATAATCCATGAAGTGATCCAGTGATCACAAATGTGCTAGTGGAATTTATAGCTAATAGAGATGTGACTAGCACACCCTCAATAACCACAACAAATCTCAGTGGTATTCCAGTACTGAGCATCATCTGCAGCAAGTGAGGATTGTGTTTGTTATGGACCTACATGAAAGTCATATTTTCTGTCCCCAGAGTCCTCCTACTATAGGTGGCCAGAAGAGACCTGGAAGCACCCTGGAGTTTTCAATGACCAGATTCCTGATAGCTGTGAATAATGGTGGAAACAAGTTATTTTGAGGAAGCTAAGAAACAACCCCCAAAAACCAGATCTGGCATCCTACACTTAAAAGGAAGTTGGGGTGTTGGATACAGTGTTGGCCAAGAAAGCATGTTCCTGGGTCTCACTGACGGAAGAGCACTACTGCTGTGCTAGCCAGACAGCTCATGCTAGAAATAGAAAATTGTGCCTAACTCTGAATCCAGTCATTTGTGCTATACCTGGTAATCTACTGATCCAGCATTGACAATTGTGACCCAAAGTGATCTGGCTGCAACTGAAGTTCAGAGTGCTACTGTGCAAGAATTGCTAATTCAAACTTCCTTTGCACTGTCTGGCGCCAGTGCAGAGCACTGAAGTCAGAAAAGTTACTAAACTTGTGCAAGGGAGAGTGCTTCATGTTTAGTTCTGGTTTTCCAAGTCTTCTGTTTTAAAACCTTCATCTGTCTTTGAGCTATAAACCACAAAATGATTTACTAAGAATTGGGTGTTGTTTTGGTCTGACCTTCCTATCCTGCAGAGCAATATCTTGTGGTGAGCAATTACTTTGATTCATTATTACTTTTTAGAGCACTTTTCCCTCTAAGATACACACTTTTAGATGAAGTAAAATATTAAGCCTTTTCAAGCGTAAGTTCATTTGCTAGAAATTGAAATAAGCATTTCACGCTTTATAAAAGGAATTTAAACTTCCATTACACTGAAAAGAGTACTTTAAATTCAGATGTGCTTTTTTTGTTTTTAAAAAAGTGAATAGCAAATTAAATTATTTGCTTTGAAGTTAAGAGATTGTTTTTTCACAGTCAATATTGCTTTTGGTACTGCATGATTATTATTGCAAACCAAATGCCTTTGAACTAAGAATCAGATATTCAAGTGCTATAAAAAGTAATTTTCCCTATATTTTTCTGAAACATTTTAATCAGATCATATAAAGTCAGGCAAATGAGGTAATGCACAATATGTGTCCACTTTTCACCCTCCATAATAATTGCTTCAGTTACACTTACCTTCTCTAATACTGTTGCTTTAATTATCTTATTTTGCAAGTTAGGATCTTTTTAAGTGCTAAGCTTATCTGGATTCAGAACCTGCATATCATATATCTTCCACATAGCCTTTAATGGTAATTTCATATCGATTTAAATGAAGCTTTTTCAACCTAATAAAAATAAGGATATAAGTTGGAATGTTTTGAAATCAAAGAAACAGATACTTATGCCTAAATACGATGCACTTATGTACTATTTTCCAAAATCATGGTTTATATTGTAGATATTTTACATACATAGTGTGATATTATTTTAATTTATATTTCCACAATAAACCGATATTTTCCTATAGTTGCATATATTGTATTACTGCTCATGTTTTCAGCTTTAATTGCTAACAGTGCATGTTCAAATGTTGAGTCATGTAAAGACTACATTTTGACTATCCCGACCATAAAATTTATCCTTGCTAACAATGGATTGGAAAGTCTTTTAGCTTTGGTACAAAATTGAATTTTTTTAAAAAGATACTATCCTCTTAACCCATGAAGAAGAAAGGAGACGCAAAATTAAACACCTCTTATACACTCTTATGAGGATCAGCCCCTTTGAACACTATTAAGTGATATCTTATAGTTCAAGGGGAAAAATTATTCAATTTTTTTCAGGTCATATAGTTTGTTAGTTTTTCAGATATTATTCTTAGAGCAGGTATATTTAGGAATTTCAGAAAGATTTCAATTCAGTTTTTAGGGCAGACAGATTTTCTTTGGGACTTGAATACAGTTGAACTTGTACTCTGTCCTCTCATTCCTTTAACAAGAGCCACAGTCAAGGATTTGAACATTTATTGATTACTTAGTTTTCTACAGTCTAATGAATGAATTAATTAAATTAATTAGTTGAATTAATGAACACATTTAACTAATTAAAATTACTACTAACACATTCCCTCTTTCTAGTGAGAATACTTTGCTTGCCAAATATGTATCAAAGCCTATTTTATCCAGATCAACGTCAAGTCAGAGGACAGGAATATGGTCTGGAATATGTGTCTTTAATTTTCTTCTGTTAACAAAGCAGAGTTAGCGTGGGTTAGTGCCGTCTCTATTTGCCTCTTTTTATTTCCTCTTTGTTAATACAAACCCATTTATCAATCCTCGTGCTTGGTCAGCTAAGGTATCACCCAGTATCCTCATTTATTTCCTCCATTCCTCTCGATAACTATGAGTCTCGCAGATAATAAAGTATTTTGTTGATGACTCTGTCTGTGCTTTTCCCTAGTAATTGACAAATCAAGTAGTTAATTGAGTAGGAAACTTACTTGAGGTGCATTGATTTATGTTTGAAGTTTCCGTAATAGTTTTAGCTATGATTAATTAAAAAGGAATGCTATGAGTATATGGCATATTTCTGGTACCTATTTATCATCATTTGCTTCAAATAAGAGGTGGAGCTAATCTTGGAAAAAGCTTTGCATGTTTTTTGGAAGGAAACTGGATGCCACCCCAGTTGAAAATGCTGACTCATCTCTCTTTTTTTTGTTAATTTAAACTCAGCACAAAGCAGCAAGAGAGCTAAATAGTATCTTCAGAGGAGCAAATTGAAACTATTGCTTGAAGAAATCTTTGTGAACTACAGGGTTTAGTGAGAGAGGAAAAATGTTTTAGAAGGCATAGATGGGAGTAGATTTTCACGGAACACAGGCTTTGAGATGTTTGCAGTGACTTGAGTGACATACTGTTTTTGTTTGTCAAACAGCAGCAAAAGCTGAAAAATTTCCAGTAACTCCTTTGAGGTGGAATGGGGAAGACTGCAGAGTGATTTACACCTTAGAACCTGAGAGCCCTTCTGAAGTTTCAGAGATCTTTTGGCTTTTAAGATGTCAGGATGTTAGTACATATCTGCACCTCGACTTAGTTCAAGTGGCATGAATGGATTTGGCATCAATTTCTGCCACTGTAGCCTTGGCAAAATTTCTTGGTGACTTTTTCTGGGACAAGACCAGTCTGTCACTTCTGAATGCTTCTTGCCTTGAAAGCAGTAAGACTTTTCATCAGCAGTAAAATCCAGATTTCACTCAAATGTGTAAGCAATATTTTCCAGCAATAAATTTGTTATGTAGTTCTCGTTGGCTTTTTTCCCCCATACTATTGACATTTAATTAGCATAGCACAGATTATCTCTTAGTAAATATGCAGCGTGTTTATAAAAGCTAAACTGTCTTCCTGGTATGTTTCATTGAATGTTAAAATTAATGGTTTTTATTTGTTCAGATGGTTCTTTGGCCCAATCAAACGAGCAGATGCCGAGAGACAACTGTCATACCCTGGAAACCAGTCAGGAGCCTTCCTAATCCGAGAAAGTGAAAGTCTAAAAGGCGAATACTCACTCTCAGGTATATTCTAGTTTTTCATCTGAAGCAATGTTTTAAAAAATTCTCAGGTAATCTGGGCTTTTTCCTTTATGAAAACAATGAACTTTGGGTGTGAAAATGAAATTAAGTTCATCATAATATTTTTTTCCCAGGAGATATATAAAGAAAACTTGGCAAAAGTAATTTGAGTTTATATTTAATAGACATTGTTTACCAATATGCTCAGAACAGAAATTAACTTTTTTATGCTTAGTACTTCAAGTGTGCTAGCTGTCTTAAAATAAATGGTATTTTCATGATCAAAGTGTAACAAAATACATTACAGTTGTACACTACTGTTCTGATTAGTATACAAAATAAAAATAAAAACATGCTGGCAGATATCTGCAATTTAAGAAAAGGAGATTTCTGTTAGAGCTCTCACTTAGGTTTACATTTATTTGTTTTCAGGGATAAAATGATAGGAAAGAAGGTCTTCAAGGCTGTATTTTAGAAGCAGTCACGTGTCATTGAAAATTTCATTGTAAACATCAGTAAAAAATTAGATTTATGATGATGATGCATTTTGAAATTTATTTAAGCCCTTAAATCTGAAAGATTACCAAATTAGGACACTTATTTTTTAATAATTTAACTCACTCTCATATAAGCGCATCACGTTTTTTCAAGCTGTAGATATTTGCCATTTTAGATAGTAAATGTGATTGTTCACTGGTTGTTTTCTGTGAACATTTCCTATCAAACTTGTCACACAAGTGTGAGTCAGGAGTATAGCGTTGTGCCTGAGACAATAGGGCTATAGACCCAAACTTCCTCATGTAGTCTACCTGTATTCATTTCAGAGCAAAGACTCTTGATGTTTGTGAATAAACCATAAGTAGTCACGTGCAGAGTTATGTCAGTAAAATGAGAGGAACCTTGTGCATAACAAGATTCTTTCATCTTGACTCCTCTTGTGCCTGGATGTTTATGTGTCATTCACCTTCTGAACATAATACAGAAACACAGCTTAGTGAACTTTCAGCACATTCTTTGATTCATTTTCCCAATTATAAAGAAAGCGTATATATCTGCAATGTCTTGTGGTAATGGCAAGAATGCTTTTTATTGCCAAGACAAAGAAATGTGGAGTGAAATACAGGGAAGTTTAAGAAATAAATATGTTATTTGCATTTCTGGGAGAGTTCATTCCATAGCTTTCAGTATGCCCTCAAGGAAGTTGGGTCTTGCCATGAAGCACTTAAAGGAAAACTACCGTCAGCAAGGAATCAGTCTGCTCCTGAGCTGTGGCAGAACTGACCCCTGTGCATGCACATTTTCATCCAAGGACTGTAGTACAGACTTGGACCTTTCAAAATGCTTTCTCTTCATGTGCCAACTTATTGCTGTGTTACATGGTTTCAGCTTCCTTCCAGTGTTCTTCATCAGTGAACTGATTTCATCCAAGGACTGGGCTAGACTGATAACGGTGTGGTGTTATGCAAGGAAGGAAAGATAAGCCTGTATGAGCTTCTTAACGATGGCACTTGAATACATGGCATCTTACTAAAAATCTATGAAATATCTTTTGTTTGTACACCTAGGGGTGAAAATGCAATTTCTTTTTATTATTCTCCAACTATAGCCTTTTAGAAAAGATTTAAAATCTTAATTATTTATCCTGCATCCTAACCACTTCTCTAAGAGAAAAGTAGTAGTACCTTAGTTAAGCTATGAAATACTTCAGAGAAAAATTCAAGAGAATGAAAATAAATATTCGGCCAGCATTTGTGGTAGGATAAGATCATCCTTTGCTGTTGATGCTTAATTTTTTCCTTTAAAATTTTGGATAGAAAATTTATTCTATCTGATTTATTGTATTTGATTAAATTCTGAAAGCCTGAAAATTCTGATTAAGTGGTTAAGTATTTGATTAAATTCTGAAAGTGGGAGACATTTTTCAGGTTTTTGTATAAGCTTGTTTGGGAATGGGAGGTTTGATGGTGGCTGATAACAGCAAGATGTGAAACCAAGAGTATGGATTTGTTTCATGCTGGTTTGTGTGATGAAGGAAGGGCAGAGGGGCACTGAAGAATATAATCTACACAGAGGCAAGGCTCCTACTACAGGAGCCAGCTCTCCTTCATGCACAAACATGAATTGTCCTCTGAGCATGTATGCATATGTATATATATATATTCTCAGATTTATTAAACATTTGTGCCCTTTTAGGCAGAGAAACAGGATAAAGTTGGAACCAATATGTAGACAGTACTAGTGGCACAATTTCCCAGTGTTTCTAGATCTTTTAGCAACTTTCCAGAGTTGAATATAATTTATCCTTAACATGCTACTTCATCCCAAAGAGCTAAATATTATTTGCTGCATACTGAATCGGCTTAGCTGAATGGCATGTGTTTGTATTGTGCAAGCTATTTTGCATCCAACCTAATAGTATACATCATGGTCTAGATGTTTTATGTCCATAATCTCATTACTTATTATCTACTCTTTGGGAAGCTGGTGCAGTCCAAAGCAAATTCCAAAAAATGAAATAGTTTGTATTGTGGAAAGTATTAGTAGGAAACAAGGTTGTTTCGTTCACCAGGTGCTATGGAGAAGGCAGTTTTCCTTCATCTCTTCTCTTTCACCATCAGTAGGAATTATGAGACACTAACGCTGAGGCAGAAGGATGGCTTCTATCTCTGTGGTAGCTGATACACTGACAGGGGAAAAGTCACAATCTGATATTTTTTAATACCTCCCTAATTTCTGTTTCCAATTTTTTCAGTTCAGAAACATTAGACCCCCAAAGTCCCATCTTCTGTAGGTCTGATTGGTTTTGCTCTACCTTTTATTGCTCTTTTGGTTTCATTGCAGAGCAAATGATAATGGTTAGAAGAGTGACGACCTGGCTTCCAGAATTAAGGTCTTTAAGAACACATTTTAATTCTCTGTCTGGCCTGCCTTTTAGCTAAAAAAGAAGTTGAAAAGGAAGTGAGATTTTTACCCGAGAACCCATAAACTGATTTTATGACTTTCATGCTTAATTTCATACTCATATGGGAAATGAGATATATAAAGATTTAATATTAATTAGGGAGGAAAATGATCTTAATAAGAAAAAAAAAATCCTAACTTTCATGAAAATTACACTTTTGACTTCTAACCTGCCTTGTTGAGGAAACTCTCCATTTGTAAGATTTAGATAGTAAATAATTATTTAAATTAAAAACAAAAATTCATGTTCAGAAAGGTTTTTATCATCTGTGAATAGTTAAATGGAAAGCTCATCAAACCAGATAGGCCACTGAGATGTGTTACTATAAATTTAGAGTGTTTGACATTTTAAAAATAGTTTTTTCCCATTTTAAAAATGCACATGTTGTCAACAGATTTTTATGTTGATGACTCCAGCATCTGGTGTGAAATACATTAAATTTTAAACATGTTGGTGCCATCTTAGACATTGCCTCTTTTTAATTAAAAGCCATAATTTAGATGTTCTCAGCTTAATTGACTGTCATTGCCAATGATAGCAGGAGGTTCTCTACTTAGCCCGTCACTGAATAATGGTATCTGAAAGACTTATTGCATTAAATAACAATGTAAGTGGTTTGTGTTTTCTTCAGCTTTTTTTTTTCCATGCTCCTAAAAAATATTGTGTAGTTTCCTCTAGGCCAGACTGGGTTTCAGCATAGGAAAAACAGGTAATTGTTTGAGGCAGCAGACTCAAAAAACTGGCAAAATCATGGCCAAAATAAGATGTTGGTTTTGGATTTGCCTCTGCCCCCGTTCTGTGCTGGTGAGGGTGATCTCATGAGTCCCCTTCCTCTCACATGCAGCCTGGGCATGGAGGCTGAGCAGGGCTCCTGGTGGCAACGCTGCATGGCCAGTGCCTGGGGAGGACTGTTCCCAGGAGCTGAGCTGGAACACTTTGTTGTTGGCGGTAATGGCGCGTTAGTGTCTCCAGGGTTCATTGATGAAGGGGTTAACTCTGCTGTTGCCACCGTAAACTTTTGTGCCCTGGGAAAGGAGTAATAAATTATGTTAGTCACATTTTTCAGGTGGCAAGATGTACTTCTGCTTAGTCCAATCATATGAAGATGGATAGCTGGGAGAGGATAATCCTTCTGTTAAGCTGAAAATATGTAGAAACCTAATGGGGAGCTGTAATTCTTTTGGAAAGGGCAAGTTGAGGAGAAAACCTCTGCAGTCTTCAAACCCAGCTACTGTCAAGTTGTGTGAAGCTGAAGCTACAATCCTGTCCTGTTTATCAGTCTGGCATAGATGTAAGGATGACTGGAAGATGTTATGGCTAGTTCTTCCCTGAGTGGCATGTGCTCTGTATCATGTTGGCAGAGGAGCCACACTGCGCTGCAGAGCTGCAAGTGTGTCGGGCAGGGCTTGTACAGCCAGGCTCAGCCCTGGGATACAAGTAAACAACTCCCTGTCAACTACTGCACTAGTCTCAGCTGTTTATTACAAGAAGAGATGGTATCAGTGCAGAAATTTTCTCCAGCTTCACCACACACATCACTGCCTGACCTGGATGCTGTCGATCATAAGGCTTTGTAAAAAGCTCATTTAAGAAATTAGAGCACATCCTTCAAACCAGCTCTTGCATTATTAATGTTAGCTGCTTCACAAGTAATAGTTATACTGCTGCTAATAAATAAAGCAGGTATTCTCACTACTATTACTTGTGATGTACAACTGAGACAATCATCCTGTTGGCCTTTTGTCCAATGCATCATAAAGGCAAATTAATTTGTCTGAATTAATTTTCCTGTGAACGTTGGAAAAGTCATTACATTTTCAATCTGTTGTTACTGAGTTACTCTTTAATTCATTTTGCTTCTGCCCCATTTCCAAATGATACCTCACAAAAACATGCATGAATTTTATAACAAAAAAATAGTAATTACAAGTATTAATTTAAAAAGAAACACGATTTGAAAAGTGTGATGTATTTATCTTTATAGTATGGATTTTATTTACAAATATTCTCGTTCCTGTCCTCATGTAGAATTTTAAGTTCTCAGGTGCTTAAGAATACTACCTGAGGTGGAGTATTTTGAACAGCTCCTGTCTGCTCTCTGCTGGTCTGGGATGACAATCACACAGTACAGTACAAAGACATTTGATCATCAACAATACTACTTAGGGAAGGAGAGATTTTCCTTTTTAATTTGATAATTTCATCACTTGGATGATGAGAGAAATTATTCTTCATATCAACTTTTTTAATTGCATGCAACCAATTCTATATTTTTTCAACATACAATATTCAACAATGTATTCTTCTGTAATTATAACCAATGTGTTTGCTAAAATCCATGCAGTGGTACAGTATAAAGAATCCATCAGCTAGAGTAAATCCAGAGGAAAGCAATAGCAATTTTTTTAATAATTAGATTTTCAAACATACCAGGCTGAGTCTGCTTTTATGACTGAAAAAAATATTCCCATTAAATTAACTAAGAGTACCCATTAGTCAAGGTGACCAAATTTATTAAGTTTGCTGGAATGTTGGCTACTAAAAGGTATAGCAAGCAAATAGCAGGTGAATTACAGAAGGCCTTTCCCCTATGCCTCCCTTTAGCCTTTCAGATTTCTGTGTTGAGTGAGGAGCCTGAGAAGGGGACAGTAGTAACCTCCCAAACTGATAGGTGTGAAAGGAACCACCAGGCCTGTTGGATAGGTGTAAAGTTGGGTGACAAGGACCAGGATGGCAACTGGAGCATCCTCCTCCCCTTGAGAGCTCTCTCTCCAGTCATCTTTCTCCAGTCATGGAAAAGCACTGTTTTGGTTCCTTAAACACAGGGTGGGATACCCCTCTCATTTTTGTTCCTTTTTTTTAAGCTATTGCTACTTGCTTTTTTCCAGAATATGGTGGTTCACATTTAGCCGTGCTCCAGTGTTTCTCCTTCTGGCAGTCCTCAGACTCACTAGATGATTCTCATTCTCATTCTCCATTTTTTGCTTGATTCTCAATCTCACTGACCCCCACCCTAACTGTTCAGGCTGTGTACCTTCACCTTGCTCCCACACCACCTCTAACAGGTGGACAAAAAATATGTCCACACTTTCAAATCCTGATGTATCACTTAACCTCACAGCTTGGTAACATTTATTGAGTTCCAGAATTTCTAGGATCAGAAAATCTTCTTGCACTGATGCATGTGTCTTCTGTTTGAGACACAGCAAATTTATCCCACTGCTTAAACATCTTCCCACTGAATTAATGCTTTATATGGTCAGGATTTCTCATTGCCAGCTAGGTTTATTATGGAACACTGTTAGTGTTAAGGCTAACAGTTGTGGCCTTCTAAGGAGCTAAATCAGTTACCTTTATGTAATATAAACTCTCTACTGCCCATGGAAAATGGACAATGATGTCTAAATAATGGTGTGTCTTATAAATGACACACACGTAAGCAACTAAATACCTTTTCAGCTCTTCTGAACTGTCCTCTCTGCATATTCTGAGCCTGCCATTGCTACTACTGATATTCCTTTATAAAGGAGATTTCTAAGTTGGTGGTCTCCAAACTTTTTGCTTGTGTACCCCTACCAGGAAAAAAGATTTTTGAGTATTCACCCTAGATATATGTATTTATTTTTTTTCTTTGCAATTGTATAGATTTTTTCTCTGTCTCTGATCTGGAGCTGGTCCAGGTCTAGCCCCAGCATGCATTGGCCCAACCTTTTTTCTAACACATCTAAAGAGTGCTCCGATGGTCACAGGGAGGGACTCTTTGGGTGTCATGATATGCAGATAAATAACCTCAAGGAGGCTAGGAGAGGACTTATTGATTAAGAAAAAACAGATTAGTGTAAAGCACATTTCAATGGAAAGGAATTAATCAACTACCTGAAACAGAGTATTATTCACCTGATTTTTACATATTCCAACCATGCACAAAGTTAAAAAAAACCCTTGGAAGATGTGAGTGCTTTTCAGAGAATAATGGCTGTGTGAAGGGTATATGTGTTTCCTCTAAAATGCCTGCCAGCGTAGCAGCTGCTATTTGGAATGTTAAAAGTAAAATAAAGGAGGATAAAAGAAATATTAAAAACTGACTATATGAATACTGTGAATTAGATGCTTCTGGCTGATTTTGATGTCTTCAAAGATAGAAAACACGAGCTGCCTCAGAGAAGATGTATTTGTGTACTTCTACATCAGTTCTTACAGCACAGAATATCCAAATATGAATGGCTGAAGACTAATAGTCTAGACGTATTAAGCTATCTGAACAGTGGGCTTTGGTTTGAAAGAGGCTTTTTACAGTTGTCATATTTGAAACTAAAATAATTTATTTTAAGATCCTCATGAATATATTTAGGAACCTTATGGTGGTTTGGGCATAAATGATATTGTAGCACTGCCATAATTCCTGGAAACTTAATATATTTAAATCTTTTTAGTTTTTGATGGTGCATCTGTGAAGCATTATAGGATCAAAAAGCTGGATGGAGGCTTTTTCCTAAGCAGAAGGAAAACTTTTAAAACTCTGAATGAGTTGGTTGACTATTACAGCAAGAACAGTGATGGCCTCTGCGTGTTGCTCAGAAAGCCATGCCTAAAGGTAAGAGTGGATGCTGCACTCTGCAAAGCATTTTATGTAAACTAGCTCATCAGATATCTGTCAGAAAGTGTTGACCCCATATCTGCTTCTGCCGTTTCAAAATGTTGGTGATCTGTTTGTTTTCAGGAAGTTCTGGGTAGTGTTACAGTTTCATTCTTGAGGTTGACAAATTAGTAATAAAATACCATGCTATTTTAACAAATCATCAAGTTGCTGGGGGAGAAAATATGCCAAATCATGATTTATGAATACCTTTTTATAAATATATATGGAGATGAAATCTCCAGCTTCATAACTCTAGCTGTCCATGGGTAATTACTGAGACAAAACCACAAAGTTCAGGCAAACAATATGTCACTGTTCAAAAAGCTTACTAGAGGGATGATTTCTAATTTTTATTTTTAATGGCAGAATATTTTCTTTAGCATGTTTCTTATTTCTAGCAAAAAGTGCCCAGTATGTGGGTTGTATTTTATATTCTTGGCTCACTTTATCACCTGTGTGTACTCTAAGGTAACTATATCTGTTCCAACTTTACATGGCCTGGTTAACAATAATTTGTATAGGTTGTGGAAAAAATATTGCAAGTCTCAATTATTGTATTATTTATTTTCTTTTACCAGGTACAAATTCCTGCTACTTTTGATTTGTCATATAAAACTGTTGATCAGTGGGAGATAGACCGACTATGTCTGAAATTGGTGAAAAAATTAGGATCTGGTCAGTTTGGTGAAGTATGGGAAGGACTGTGGAATAATACCACCCCCGTGGCAATCAAAACATTAAAACCAGGTATGTGAATTACTCTTAAATGCTAATAATATGAAATGTTAGCAAGGGTGCCCCTTTAGTTTTTAAATGCTGCAGCAAAGACAGCCTATCCATATATGCACTCATTTTTAAAATCCATGCACTTAAACATGAAGATTAGTAAAGCTCAAAGTCCAGATATTCTTTGGTATTTTGAATTACAATTTTATACAATTTTCTGTTTCTAGAGGAGCTGAACTCATTCAACATCTATATTGCATAAAAATGCAACTCCTCCAAGGGTTGTGCCTCTTTTTGTCCAGTATCGTTTGTATGGAATTGGTATTAACTTTATCTGTAGGTAAAGTAATTGATTTACTACTGGTTTATCATCTGTAGAATTATTCTAGTGATTAGATGCTATATTTTAGTGATTTCTTTGGTAATATAGAATATGTACTATGCTAAGTTTGTACTTAAGTAGTGCTTTAATCCTAGACTGATGAAATAAAAATTTTCAACATTTTTGATACTCTGCATTAATACCCAATATTTACATGTAAGATTGTGACTAATACAACTTTTAGCATTTTTCTTAATTATGTTTCATTAACTTCAAGTAATTTGTGCATTTTAAATTGACTACGTAAAATATCTGCCAGCAGATGGCAAGAACCACATAGATAAGAAAGGTAGCCTGAATGCTATACATGTTTTTTAAAAAGACATAACAAGATGAGTTGTGGTTAATTGAAAAAGCTTGTGTTGGGCATTAATGAACATGGCTCAGGAAGCAGAACAGATTCAGACCTTTGACTCAGAATAACAGCAATATGCTTGAGCACTGCTTGGATGGTCTCCTGAACAGGGAGGAATTTAAGCATGTGTTTTAAGGCTCCCTTGTAGCAGGAAATTGTTTGTGTTTTGGGACATGCAAATTGAAAGAAAATAAGCACCTTTTTTTTTTTAATCTGCTTAACTGAAAATCTAAAAACTGCTCAGACTAAAGACCTTTCATGTGAAAGACAGTACTTTTTTCAGGGAACAGGTGCCTCTCCCTAGTGACCCAGTAAACAGAAACCATCTTGAAATCTCTTTCTCACTGGAATAAACAAAAGACTCACTGCAAACTTGTTATCATGTACAGACTAGCATAGTATAGTGTAAGAAAATCCTTCAACTGTGATTCTTTTTGTAGTATCATAGTTCACCTGGGAAAAAGGGCTCGATTAATCAATACTTTTTCTATCTCTGTTTTTTCCACTCTAGTCTGGCTCTTGCTAAGGTCAACAGCAGTAGTCTCATTGATTTCACGGTGGGTTATATTGAGTTAGGACAGCTACAAACTCCACCTGGATGCGATGCTTGGGTAGCAGGGAGTTTGTGACCCAATATTATGATAAGGAAGTCGTGCACTGCACATGGTGTTGCAAGAACACAGAATGGAGAATTTGACTCTCAAAGCCATCTTGATAAATTATGTAGTTAATGCTGGATCTCTTATCACTGTACTTTGTGAACTATTTCATTCTACAAAAACAGTTCAAACAGTCTGAAATGTAACCATTTAACCTTGTAGTATTACTTCTCTAGGGAATCATCCTCTTCTATAGAGTGTTTTCCCCAATCTGGAATGCCTTACAGTAATCAGTTGGCACACTGTTTTTCCACAGCTTGTTCTCATTGTTACTCATGAGGAATAACACTTCACTAATTAAAGGAAAACTACAATATCCTCACCCTAATCTGAGTAATAAATGCTTACCTTGGTACTACTAAAATTTCAGCAAAGGGTGGGTCTGGTAACTTCATTCACCATAATATAAAGATGATAAATAAATGGAAAACATAATGAGTAAACAAGAAATACATTGTGTTGTATGTTGATGTTTGAAGATTCCAATATTCACATAAGCAATATTTCAGGCTTCAAGCATAACACACCGTAAAATGATGCTCTGCTGTTGCTTGGCTCAAAGATCTAAACCAGCTATCTTTACACTGGGGCAGGAGGGGGCATATTATAAACTAAAGACTTTTTGCTAAGCTGTTTTACAGTGTAGACCCTCTGGACAAGAAAGTCATCAGAACAACACAGGAGTGTGTTAAACTCAGAGTGATCTGACAAATATAGGGGACTGAGATGGAAAGGGTTCTATTAAAAAAAGCTTTACCACAAGAGAAATTGAGAAATGGAATATGCTCTCATTACCAAGCAGGAGCAGGTTGATCAAACAGGGTAATCACATGATGAACAATATAGATGAGCATAATGCAATCAGTATGTCATAGATTTATAGGCCTGAAGGCCAGAAAGAATTTCTGTTACTCTGAGATTTTCTGTTGAGCATTTTTTTGCAGTGTACATCTGTTCTAGATCATATATAGTCTGAGTACTTTGCTGTTATATGTCATTACACATCAACCCTCTGCTGAGATTAGTATTTATATTTAAAAACAGTTTGTTCTTGACTAGATAATAATTAGAAAGTCTTCTAGTCCTAAGATGAAGGCACTGTAAAAATGTGGGCCTAATTTCACATCTGAATTTACCTGATATCTTCTCTTTAACCCTTGTTATGTCTCCTTGTAATAAAACAAAAGCATATTAGTATGCATTAATTTTAATTTCTGTTCCGGAGTCACACACAGGGTGAGTTAAACCAATTTTCAATTGTCTTTAGAAAGGCTAAACATAGTTTCTTGTTATGTAGTATCCTTCTCATTTCTCATACAGTTTTTATCTGGACTTAAACTAATTTCTCGCTATTGCTGCTAAAAGGCTTAAAGCCAAGTAGGCAAGTGGCATCCTGGCCCGTATCAGCAATAGTGTGGCCAGGAAGACCAGGGCACGGATCATCCCCCTGTACTCAGAATTGGTGAGGGCACAGCTTGAATCCTGTGTCCAGTTCTGGGCCCCTCACTACAAGAAGGACACTGAGGTGCGGGAGGGTGTCCAGAGGAGGGCAACAGAGCTGGGGAAGGGTCTGGAGGGACAGTCCTATGAGGAGTGGCTGAGGGAATTGGGGTTGTTTAGTCTGAAGAAGAGGAGGCTCAGGGGAGATCTTACCACTCTCTACAACTATGTGAAAGGGGGTTGTAGTGAGATGAGGATTGATGTCTTCTCCCAGTAACAAGTGACAGGAAATGGCCTCAAATTGTCCCAGAGGAGGTCTAGATTGGATATTGGGAAATATTTCTGTGTAGAAAAGGTTGTCAAGCATTGCAATAGGCTGTCTGGGGAACTGGTGGAATTACCCTGCCTGGAAGTAGGCATGCAGATGTGGCACTTGGGGTGGAGATTTAGTGGTGAACATGACAGTGCTGGGATAATGGTTGGACTCAATGACCTTAGAGATCTTCTCCAACCTTAACAATTCTCTGATTCTTTGACACTATGACCTTCCAACCCATAGGAAAAACTAATCTCACAGAATTCTGGTGAGATGTCAGTGATGGGTTTTTCCCAGAGCCAGTTCTCTCGTGATGCAAATGTGTGGTTCCTGATTTGTGAGTAGTTAGGGCATTCAGAAATCTGTTTCTGTTCCAATTTGAAGCAAGAGCAAATTTTTCAAATATTGTATAAAAACTGGAAATTTCAAAACTGTTTCTTTCAGAAAAATTGATGTGCAGCATACTAGCTACATTTTTCCTCTTTTTAGGCTTCTAACATCTCAGATATATCAGAATTTTAAAATAATTAACAGCAAGAAATAAACACTCACATATCAGATAAATCATATTATAGATAAAAAATACACATTACAATGAGAAAATAACATGTTATTAAAGCACATTTCTTTACATTGATTGTAAAGTCTGGAATTCAAAAATCTTAAAACACCTTCCACTCACTTCTCTCTTCTTCCTGGGCTTAACTTCACTCCTGAGTTCTCTACTTCCCCCTCCACAGTGGCGCAGGGGAACAGGGAATGGGGGTTGTGGTCAATATATCACATGTTGTTTCTGCCTCTCCTTCCACCTCACAGTAGGGGCTTCTCACGCTCTTCCCCTGCTCCAGCATGGAATGCCTCCCATAGGAGAGTCCTCCACAACTTGAGTGCTACCCATGGGCTGCGATCTTCACAAAGTGCTTCAGCATGAGCCTCTTCCAGGGGTGCAGTCCTTCAGGAACAGACTGCTCCTGTGGGTCACATATTCCCCCTCCTCGCTTCTCTGGATGTTGCTGGTGTTGTACAGGTTTTCTTTTCTGCCTTTTAAAATCTGTTATCCTAGATATCCACTTTTTGCTCTCAAATGTCATTCAGTCCTTGTCTTGCCCATTACTGCTCCTTATTCTTATTACAGCCTGTTGGTCAGTGTGACTATAAACAAAAAGCAGTAGTAATTTGATGTCTTCCTTCCGATAATTCTCTTATTTGGTCACTGGTTCACTTGTCTCTCTTTTGGAGACATCTGTGACATTTTACCAGCCAAAACCATAGCCACAGATGTGTGAATGAAAAGACAAAACGCCAGCACATCTTTGCCTTAAGGAATATCTCTGACTTTTGAGCTGTTGACCATAGTTTTCAAGAGGTGTAGGGATCAGTAGATAGGGAAATACTCTAGAAACCAGCAGTTGCTATTTCTGTTTTTGGCTCAGTACAGCACTGTCTTGATGCAGGTCCCTGAACATGTCATTTTACATTTTTGTTTTTATTTCCTCACTGAGACATATTGTTTTTTCTATTTAAGTGGAAATCATTGCAGCTAGGCTTTGCACTTTGTCCTATGCTGAGTGTGATGGATTTTCTAGAACTTATTGTCTGGGCTAGCTTGCTTCTCCAGCTGTCAGCATGTGAAGCAGACATCTATCATCACCAATTAATTGTATCTGATAAAGTTCCTTATGCCTGTTGAAGTTGACGGACACATTTGTCATTCTCATGTTGTAAAGCATCTCCCAAGCTTCTCTCTGCATGGAAGCTCCTCAAGCATGATTTTTTTTTTTCAGGAAGCTTTCCCAAAATAGTGTCTGGGTTGGTTCTGTCAGTGGAGTTTTTAACAATATTTTTAATTCTTCAATATGTCATCTCTTACTGCATAAGCAATGCAAAACACTTTACACTCAGGAAAATCCCCCAGTTTCCCTGAAAAAAAGAGGTTCTTTTATTCCATTTAATTCAGTAACTGACCTTGCATTAACTTGTAAGTTTACTTCTGTATGGTGGCACAGCTGCTTGAGAACTGTCAGATACCTGCATCATTCATCTGCTAATGTGAATAGGTTTTTTTAGTCTCTTGTGTTGCCAAATACTTGTTCTTTTTAATGTTATTTCCTTATTACTCATAAACTTCTTCAGAAGATCACAGTTATATGCTTAATACAGTCTCCACAAAAATTCATTTTGTATAAACTAATTCAGAGGACTATATTCCTCTGAAGTACAAGATTACTTTGAAGTAATTTGGGAAGGTTTATTCAAAGTTGCAAACAAAGGGTCTTGTGAGGGGCTTATTGAATATTTAAGGGCCACTTACATTTATGCCAGGGGAATCTGGAAAATAACTGACCTTCCTGTCTAACTCATTTCCAGATTATCAGTGTTTACCTTAGAATGTGAAGCTTCTTCAAATTTAGAAAAAATATTTTCAAAAAGAAGGTAGTCAGGACTGATACACCTGTTTTAAGTAGGCTTAAGTTAGAGGTGATTCCTGGCAAAGCAGCACGACTTAGAACATATCAAAGAAATAGATTCCAACATTTTATTCTTAAGAATTACTTTGACATTTAGAAAAGCATTTTTCATTCAAAAAACATATTACCAAAACTTATTTTCCTCAAGTACTGATAAATCTACTCCCAAACCGGTATCTTACACAAAAAAAGCCCTTACTTGTTTCAGTAAAGGCTTCTGTTAACTAATTGTTTTATGAGCAAGTGGTTTCTACTTATGTTAACCTGCTCTTCATGTTGTGTTTATCACTTACAGTTGAAAACCCATACTTCATTAAAAACACACATATTTGACTACAAGCTAAAAACTCCTCACTTACATCAAACTCCATGTGGCATGTGTTTCCTTCCTCAAAGGGATGTACTGTAATTTCTTTGCCACTATTGTGACAGGCTTTATGCAACTAATTTGTAACAGGCATGTCTGGTTGCTTTTAGAAGCAGTTTTTAATTTGCTTATCCAGTTGTTAAAACCTAATCTTAGGCAAAACATTCATAAAGACACTTTTAAAATTTTTTCGGTTGGCATCCAAACCTCTTATTAACTACAAGATAAGATCTACAGGGCTCTGGGGGGATTGGGGCACTGTCTGCTACTTGTATTATTTAAAAATATAAGCTAAGTAAGACTGAAGCTTACATATGCTCTTTAAAATATGCAGGAAATACTTATTGATCTTTTTCTGGTTTGTTATCGTCATTATCATTGTTATTTGCTTTTACAGTGTAGAGAAGGATTTGCAGCTATTCAGCTAATAGAATGCTTCCCCCCGATCGACGTATTGAGAGTTGTCATATGTGAAAAACATATTGCTTGGTTTCAGTTTGTTGGGAGAAGTTTATAGCATGATTAAACTGAGAAATTCCTTCTAGGCAAACTTTGATGATGGGAACAAATCAGACTGTCATATTCTATGGTGTGAAGAAATCCTGTATAATGATCCATAGAGGGTCCATTATTTGGTAGACCCTAACTGAGCAAATACTTTATCCTTTTTAGGATCAACTTGTCAAATTTTGGCACTGATGCTAAATCAATAGTCATGCTGATGCATTTGCTTTTGGAGGCAGAATGCTTCACACCATGCAGCTTCTCCGTAGATCTTAGGTTGATTTTTATGACAATGCATATATCATGAAATGAGTAAGAAAGTGGTGCACAATTTTAGGTCAGTATCAAAGTGAGTCCAAACCCTCTAAAGACAATCCTGGACTTTTTATTTTTTTTTTTTAAATTTAGAATTGGTGGAAAGTTCAAATAAATCTGTAAAGATTGTTCCACTCTAAACAGGAAAAGGACAGAATGTAAGCATTACAAATATTTGGGTTTTTCTCTCTGTCATAATCTCTTCTTTATCCAGACTAAATACGATAATTTACTTTTCATTCAGGCCCCCACTTTCTTCTGACAGTGACAAAAGGAAATGAGTATAGCCTGTACTTGTTGAGGAGATGTATTATTGGCTGCTCTCCATTTATTGATGGCATGGAAATCCATTAATTTTCACCATCCCTCCTAATGATGTCCTATAAAGTATTGCCAAATGGGACAATATGGGATTGCCAAGGGAAGTATGAGGACACAGAAGAGAGAAGTACCTGTCCCTTGCAATAATCTTTCCTCTCCCAAGCTGCAATGTCAAGTGGCTCTTTTTTCATAAAGTCTGTGTCAGGAGCATTTCTGAGTCATTCCTCTTGTATTGATGCAAGGATATGAAATCACACATCATTACTATGTTTTGGGATATAGGTTGGAGCATTTTTCAGGAGATGGCATTCAAGGTTGGTATTGGGGGAACAAGGTTGGTATTGGGTGATTTTATGGTTCATTTTGTAGAAGAGATTTTCTGTTGGAATTTTATTGCTGAGCAATTTAACATCCTCCAGGAATTTCACTTAGTTTAAACATCCATGTTTGGAACAGAGTCAAACTTCCACATGAACCTTGTAGGTTACCTAATATTAAAAAAAACCCATAAAGACTGTTATTCTTGCAGTCTAGATTTCTCAAATTACTCAGTCTACTTACAGAGATGAGTTTGTTTTTAAACATGACATAGAGCAGAATCACTTGGATAAACAGGGTTTTCCTCCCTAATCTTCACTGTAATATTTTCTCAATTAAAGTATTTTGATTTGGCGACAAGGAGACTTTTCTGTATTTGAATAATTTCACATTTGTTTGTACAATCATTTTGGAGTAGATCTTATTTACTACCTTCCTCAAACATCTGACAATATCTGATCACTACTGGATCATTCAAAGAGAAATCTTTGGTTCATTATTTGTGCATGTTTTTCTAATCTATTCAGGACATATGAGCTTTAATCCTAAATTTGCCATGACTTTAGCTCCGTGTGACATTTCTGATTTCTTCTTTGACATAGTTTATGCATTTGCTCACTATGTATATGAATAGAACTGGAGATATTATGTTCTTATGTAACACTTAAAAAGCTGGCATCATTTGCTGTTAAGACACTTTGGCATTTAAGGCATTGTAAAATTAACATTACATCTGTGCATACTTTGGTATTTCTAATAAGGTTGCTGTGAACATTATAAATAGCTATTTGTTTTTATACACATAAAATGCACACATCTCTATATATGCTAAAGCGATTTCAATGCTTTCAGGCTTTGATTGGTGAAGCTGAAAATACAGTGCAACAAATTCTTATTGCAGCACTAGTTTTCTGTCAGAAATTTTGTGTTCATTACCTAGACACTCTCACCTCGGTTTCTGGTCCTTTTGTTAACTAGTTTGCTTAAAATGTATCTGTCAAAATTCTAGCCTCACTTTTTTTCCTGTTTGGGGGATCCCTGGGGGCGGTGGATTTCACCCTTTATATTTCTGGTGGCTGGGACGCATATGTTCTCTGTCCCTATGCAACTGGCATGTTTCACTCATTAACTGTTTGTTTCAGCTGAACTGTCTGTTTTCTGTGGGAACTGTGAAGATTTGAGATGCTAATGTACTTTCAAAGAAAGAACACAATCTCAGTTACTCCCTTAAGACTGCCAGGCTGGTAGAAAGGCCTTTAATAACCTCAGCTTATGTTTTGTTATATGCTGTTGTTTCAGGTTCAATGGATCCAAAAGACTTTCTGAGGGAAGCACAAATAATGAAGAACTTGAGACATCCAAAGCTTATACAGCTTTATGCTGTCTGCACTTTGGAGGACCCAATTTATATTATTACTGAGCTGATGAGATATGGAAGTCTTCTAGAATACCTTCAAAGTAAGCAAATGACTAGAAACTCATTTTAAGGGTGCCACAGTTATCAGTTTAGTAAATACACTAACATAAAAGATAGAGGTACAACACCCTGGTTTAATATAAAAGCTGCATTATTTGTCATGTGTGGGGATGAGAAAAGTGGAAAGAAAGGTTTATGAATTTTTGATGTGCCGAAATATTTGAGAAGTAGGGAAGAATCACATTCACTGTTTGATTCTTGCCTTATGATAGGCCCATATTTTTTCACCCAGTTCGATGAGTAGATGGGAACATACACCAAAGGAATAAAAATATAAGTATCCAGAAGGATAGGTCATCATATTTGACATGAAATAGAGGCACTTCCACAAAATGTACTTAACAGCTTTGAAAACTATTACTAGTCAGGGATAGCTTTTCACTATGAATTTGTCCCTTGCCTATCTCATCAGGGCTTTTATCTCAGCAGCACTTCAAAGTGCTCTTTTGAAGGCAAATAATAATTAAAAATAAAACTGTACAGCCTGGAACAGACTAGCATAATGATTGCACTTTTAAGTTCACTCCCGTTACTGGGAAATGCTTGATTCTAGTGTTGTTACCCATTTTCAGTTTAGCAGATGTCTGTGAGATGCTAAATGTCTTTAAAGCTGTAATGATCTCTTGAAGACAAAATGTTTGCTGCAATTGTCATGCTGAATTTCTTCTGTTTCCAGCCCATAAAGCAAAGCCCTGTGTAATACCACAGACAGCATTTACCATGACACCTGCCTTCTCCCCATCTTTAAATGAGGCTCTGTCCATGGACAATTGCAGCTAAACAAATCTCTGATACAGGGACAGCCCTACCAGGAACTGTGCAGAGAGGGTGTGCCATGACCTTGGGCCAGATCATCTACAGTTTTGTAGGCGTTTACTGGCCAGAGATAGCAAGGCACAAATTTCCTTTAAATTCTCATCTTTGGTGCCTTTGTGTGCAGATTGCCGCTTACCTGATTGAAAGAGCCTGGCACATCAGGAGATGATTGCTGTGCATGGAAACATTTATTGCACTGGGGAAATAGCTCTGAGAAAGCCAGGATGAGTCACAGTTATTGCAGAAGTGAAAACTGGCCTGTGTGTGCTCAGAGTAAACATGTCCAGGGCACATCAGCGCTGCAGCCTGTGTGTGGATCAGTTGCCAGCACATGCACAGCAGCTGCCCTTGCTGCGGGCAGCACACGTATGCAGCCTGCTCCTGCCAAAATGCTCACTCCTGTAGCTCTGCATCAGAGACTGTGGAAAGTCAGTTGGTTTCCAGGCAGCTGTCAAGATATCCGTAAAAATGTCCTGTTGAAACCCAGCCTAGTGGTATCCCTCCTTGTCTGATGGGCTATGCACAGGCAGGTACACAAAACTAAGAGGTGGAGGCAGAGATCCAGGGGCTTTGATGGGTGTTGTGGTCAGGGAAAAGTCATTGCTGTCAGTGAGAGTAATAAGGAAAGAGATTTGAAGCTTGCATAGAGCTCTGTGACTGGAAGTGGTCTGTATTAGCTGGCAGAGAGTGCACAGCTCCTGGTAAGTTTTCTTAAAATTCAACCTCTGCAGGGAACAGGAAAATATTTCCAGAAGGCTTCTGTCTCTGTGTGCACTATGGGTAAATCTGGCAAACTAGAGCAGAGGAAAGTCCAGAGATATTCTTTTTTTCCTATTCCCTTCCTAGAATTGCATGATATGGTTTTCCAGATTTAAAAGTCTCTAATATTTTATTCACAGTTACTATCACATTCCACCATAATGACAGCTACTTAATGATGATGGACATGTGAATTCCCTGTGCACCCTGTAAATGTACTTTGGGATAGTTCTTGATGAACACTGCTATGCAGAGTTATTGAGCTGCCACCAGTACGAGAAAAATGCACCTGAAATCTTTTCTTTGTTATTGGATGTGAATGAAATTGTCATAAATGTATGACTGCTTTTATCAATTCTGATAGACTTGGGGCTTGTTCTGGCAGGGATGCAGTCTTGAAGTTCTATGAGTTATTATGGAGGCAATGCCCTCACTGGAAAAAGTGCAGCTTATTTATTTTTCTCTTTTTTTATTGTCGGATATCTGTCAATGAGAATACTTTCCTGTCTTTTCTATATGAGATATTGTGAATGATTGCTTAGAACAGGGTGCAGACCCCAAGACTTCTTTAATATTTTCTCTAATAAATTTTTCATATGAGGTTGAGAGGTTTGTCAAAAAATATTAGTAAAAAAGGACATGGAGGTGCTACATTTTCTTTATCGGCTAAAGAAAAACCCCTGGGAAGATTTTATAAATTCAGCAGTAGTGCTTGATTTTGAGTGCGGAAGTTATATAAACATATACATATGTTGATATATAAAACTCATAGCAGCCTTCCAGTACCTAAAGGGAGCCTACAAGAGAGCTGGAGGGGGACTTTTTGTAAGGGCATGTAAATATAGGACAAGAGGGAACGACTTTAAACTGAAAGAGGGTGGGTTTAGATTAGGTAATTCTTAGATATTCTTCACTGTGAGGGTGGTGAGGCACTGGAACAGGCTGCCCAGAGAAGTTCTGGTTGCCCCATCCCTTGAAGTGTTCAAGGCCAGGTTGGATGGGGTCCTGAGCAACCTGGTGTAGTGGAGGCATCCCTGCCCATGGATGGGGATTTGGAACTATATGATCTCTAAGGTCCCTTTCAACCCAAACCATTCTACGTTTATATGAATGTTTTTGTTGTTATATTTTGTCCTCCTTTAAAACACTTTAAACCAAACTAAAGCACATATGCCCTTATGAATATAGCTGTAAACTGTTTGGAAATGTTCTGAACCATTAAAATGGGAGCTGGTTCTGATCTGGAAACTTCTGTAGTTGAACTAGTGCAGTGCTGTGCTTGAACTTGTGTACTTTGCCTGGTCCAGCCTGGAGTTTTGGAGGCGTAGTCAGAAATCTTTATGAGACAACCATACATGATTTACACTTCAGATCCCAAAGAGACTTGTGCTTTCATTCTCTATGTGCACAGGCTGTAGCTCCTTATCAGCTGAAGCTCCTCCTTAAAGCTTTCCCTCGTTTAACTCCAGAACAGCTGCATTGCAGAACCAACTTACAGAGAGAAATCATTCAAGAAACTCTTCAGCAACCAGGGCAACAGTGGCATCTTCCTCTCCCTCAGCCCACAGGCTAAAGGCTGTAGGTCAACCCAGTCTGGTATTCCAAACAGGCCCCAATGGAAGAAAAGGCATTTAAGCTGCAACTCCGCTGTTAGAGGTGGATCTCATCCTTGTCCTTTAGCATGGTGCACCTGAGTGTCCTGCAGAGAATAAGACAGAGAGAGTTTAGCAGCTATAACTCCTGTTCTGCACTGAAGCAGCTCATTAAATCTGTCTTATGAGTCATCACTTTTGACCGTGACATTGCTGAATTCTGCCTCTTGGAGCAAGCTTATGTCTGGCTATCCTGGAGCACTGGCAGGCCAGTGACAAACCTGTGCTCAAGTTTGTCTGCATCCTTGTCTGCTCTCACCAGGAGGTAGTTCACAACCCACGCAGAGGAAGAAGCCGTGTGAAAGGGAACATTTGAAGCTGACTCACATAAGTCAGCTTCCAAACCCTAGGTAGTAATGCAAGGTACTTGTACATATTTAGTTATTTTCTGTTTAGATACAACATGAGCATCATTTGTGGATTTATATCTTTGTCTAGCAAGATGAATAATAAATGTTGATGCCTGCCAGTTATCAGAACTTCAAAACTTCAGAGTATTGCATTATTCTGTGCCTGAGTGGATTTTCAGACAGCCCAATTTTTGTCCCTCTCTCTTTTAAACGTCAAGGTAACTATGAACCATATGTGTAGGAGAGGAAAAGACATTCTGAGTCAACAATAGAAGTCAATACTCTTCATGCTGGATTATCATGACAAGTTTAGCCTCAAAAAGGAAGTAGGGTAATTCACATAAAGGACAAATTTAATAATTTTTTTTTGTTTGCCTATTCATGTCAAAGCATCCAGATGAGTAGGAAATTCAAGGCCTGGAGATTGCAGAATAGATTAGTAAACAGTGCAATTTCACAATCTTCATAAAGTGGGATTGCAAGGTTACGTCAGATAAAATGCCAAAGCTCAAGGAAGTTATGCAGAACAATGCTAAGACACACTATCACTACATATCGATTAAAAATAAATAACAGAAAACTGCCAGCTACAAAACTTTTATTTCTTTAAAACAGAGGCAGTAAGTAAAAGTCACCATCCTGGTGAGAAAGGAAAACTGTCAATAAGCCTAGCAGCAAGCATTCAGCTTTTTGATATTGCTAAGATACAGAAACAGAAACTGCTTTTAGTGTTAAGTGCTACAGAGGTAGGAACTCATGCTTCAGTGCTACAGCATTTGGGATTGGGTGACAGTGGTCCTTGAATGTAACACTGACTCGGTTTGCCATAGATTACCTTGGGGTTTAAATTCTTTGCTGTGAGGAGGTTGGTTAGCTGCCCCCAAAATGCCAAAAAGGCCCTGATTTTGTATTCTAATGTGTTATACCCCAATGACTTTATTTTGGTTGCCTGTATTACAATTTTTGGCTGCAGTTTTTCATGGCCTAAGACTCTCTTTCATTTGTGGAGGCAAGTTGCTCTGCTCAGAGTTCTACTATGTAATTTGAACAATGGATCTTTGATTGTCAGATCTCAGTTTCTGGAATTTGCTGATCCTGGAGTGGTGGGAATGACATGCACATTGCTTCAAAAAGTTCTACTATAGAAGCAGGCAGCTTAAAAGCAGCTCAAGGAGTCCTACTCTTCAGTAGCAATAACATGAGATAGCAGCATGAAGCAGTCAAGTGGACTGGAAAGTGAAAATGAGAGTTACACTTGACAGCAGATGGTATTTTTCCTAGTAAGAATTACTGGAGAACAGGGAACAACGGTAATTTTGTGTTTTTACATATTTAGTCAGCTTTGACTACAGCCACTGGGTACTGATATTACTCTTACAGTTTGGAACAGTTTTAAGCACCTGTCATAATGTTGCATACAATGTTGCTATAGTAGACAAAAGGCTTTCTCTTTGGAGTGTGCCCGCAGCTCCTTCCAGGCCTAAATTAACACCTGCATTTAGCATCTACTATTTTAGAGAAGATGGGACAGGCATTGTTACACAGTTACTGTGACATAAGTAATGTAATTTGCTAATCTTTGCCATTTGGCTGGGCTGTTACTTTGTTGTATTGCATGTTTGTGTTTGTTTGTGTTGGCTGTTTGAACTAGTCAGGTTTTCAGCTATTTACAGCTGAAATATGTAAATATTATGGTGTTCTTGCCATCTTCTTTTTAAACAGAAGATGGAGGCTCTCAGATCTTCCTGGCACATCAAATAGACATGGCTGCTCAGGTGGCCTCTGGGATGGCATACCTTGAATCTCAGAACTATATCCATCGGGATCTGGCAGCCAGGAATGTTCTTGTTGGTGAACACAATGTTTACAAAGTGGCAGACTTTGGACTTGCAAGAGTTTTTAAGGTAGGTTGTGAGAGGGTGAATTGTCTCTGCTTTTGGCTTTGGAGAACAAGGTGGAGGAGGCCAATTAAAGAATGAATTCTAGCCCCTGAATTGCTGGATTCAGCCAAAAGGCAAGCCCAGGGATAAAAGGACGAATAATGTGTTCACTTGTATCTTCCACCTGCATTATTCCATGCAAGGTTAGAAGTTGTCCTGTCCCTTTGTGTCAGGCTGAAGAAGGCATCCTGGTGTCTTCTTCCCACTCAGCCACCTGGGAAGGAGCCTGGCAAGCAACACCCTTTGCTGGACAACCTTTATCCACAATGCTAGTGTCTGCAACATGGAGAGAGATCACAGGAATGATGAAAAAATTATCTACCTGGGCCTGTAAGGGAAGGAATAAATATACAAAAGGTATTGACAGCTATTCTCTCCTTGTTCACTTCCTCACTGCCTCCATGATGCTTGCGAGTGCAGGTAGTAATCATAAAAGGACCTTATTCCTCTCCACAGCTACCAGCAAATTGCATAAAGTGAGCTCTCAGAGCTTTAAATCTGATGCAGTCACAAATTCTTTGCTATTGCACTGTTTTTTTTCCTCTAGCCCTTGAAGGCAGATAATGCCAAGTATTACTAACAAAGATCTCCCTATTAAAGAGAGATTTTCTACCTCTGAAAATGATTTGATCAGTGTTGGAAAGATTTAATTTGCCATATTTTGTGAATTTCAATATGTAATCCAGAAATTCTGAGGTATTTCTTTGTTTGGGTTTTTTAAAAAATTTATTTATGTTCTTGTACTGAGAAGGAAAAACAGAGAAAAAAATCCTCTGCTTCTCATTTGGTTTTTTCCATTCAAGCAGCAGAAATTGAAGTTCGTAACAGAATTGGATTTATTACATACTGAGGTATGGAAAAATGGCTTAACAAAGGCATCAAGGGACTTTGAAAGTTCTTTTTGCTTAATTTTGATTCCTCTAGATGTGCATAAATTCAGATTACACAGTTTTTAACATGAAATATGTATATTTTTATATGAAGAATGCTCACAATGGATATTTCTCTTCTGTCCTCACTAGAGAGGGCAATAATTTACAGATGTTGACATTTCTTGTTTAAACTGAACTTTTCTAAAATGCTCAGTCATAGAGTCCTTTGAGCAGACTTAGGACTATTTTATCTAAGCTAAAATACTAACATGGCCACATAAGAAGACCACAAGGGATTCAGTGTGAGAAATGAAATCTGTATTTTCATAAGACTTATTAAGTATAATGAAATAATTTCTTTATTCTAGAGATGAGTGTTTTGGTCAGGTTGCCAACTGTGTCAGTATATAGATACAAATCGCTAACAACCAGTAATTTCAAAACCATAGAGCATTGCAGCTGGGAAACATATATTCTGTATTAAAACAACTGAAACACCAAAACCTGGTACTTGTGTGCCCGGATTTGCATGTGAACTTGACCAAGGCTCAGATGTGACTTGTGTACACTAAATTACATCTAGGAATTAAAGAGAGGATAAATGTTCACAAAATTTAGATGTCTGTGCAACAAACCTTTAAGGACATGATTTTACAAATTTGCAAGTCAACAGTTTTTATGTGTCTTTCACCTACACTTTACATTAATTAATTTGACTCACTGTAAGCTAAAATGTTAATTTGAATCAGAGTTTATTCTTTGGTCCCTGAAAACCTGCTTAAGTGACTGTTATCAAAGTTAATGGCCCTTCAACACCACAATAAATCAGAGAAGAAAGGTTCCGAAATTGATTAACTCTTGCTCTTGCCTTCTCTGTTTACTGAAGACCAGACGTGGAGCCATTTGGTCTCTAGAGTCAGCAGGATGCTTACACTGCCACTCCTGACAGACTTCTGAAGTCTTGCATGCCAGGTCCAGGATTCACAGTAGCAAGTCACTCCAACACTGTGTGCTTACTTGAAATGATAAATGCTTTAGAAAAGCCTCCAATGAAACCTCCACGTTTCTCAACTGTGAAGCTGAATTCAGTGATAGACTTCAGAAAATGTGTACTTTAATGCCATAAAAGACAAGAATTTGGCCTAAAGGTGATATAAGATTAAGCACATACTGAGCTTAGTCAGGTGCTTAAGTGCTTTGCTGAAGCAGATCTGAAGTCAGGCTTGCTTCGTTTTACCCATGACAGGTAGAAAATGAAAATGTGTATGAAGCTAGGACTGAAACAAAACTCCCAGTGAAATGGACAGCCCCAGAGGCAATCCGCTACAACAGATTCAGCATTAAATCAGATGTCTGGTCATTTGGGATTCTTCTGTTTGAAATAATCACCTATGGGAAAATGCCTTACGCTGGTAAGTTCTTTCGCCTAAAGAATGTCTCACTTTTTTCTTCCTTTCAGAATGACACGACAAAAGAAGGTTGAATGCCTGTACTATGAACATGTTAAAATGTTAAAACTGTAAAGAGAGAAAGAAGGCTGTTCAGATGAGGTCCATTTAGTGGGTCAAACCTTCTGTCTTCCCCAGGCTCCCTGGAAGCTTTGCAAGGGCTGTGATTAGCACACATTCAAGCTTTCTCTTGCTGGAGTCAACCTGCGCTGCACAGGCACCTAAGCCAGCTGGCTATTTTCCTCGAGCATCAGATCAAAGATGCCAATTCTTTGAATGTGGAAAAAAGGAAGGGTTTTTTTATTGCCCATCCTGTTCTTTTTTAATATTCTTTTTTTTAGTATATCTCATGGAAGAATAGATTATGTGTGAAGCACTGCACAGACACTTCAGGAAGAAGATGTCTGAAAAATAAATCAGGGTGTTTTTACCCCCTTTCCTCGTATTTGATTATTGCAGTGAAAAGTCTTCATAAAGAGAAGGATCACAAGAATTAAATAAATTAAAAAAAAAAAAGTCACCAATCTCAAAAGTAGATATGGTGGTCTGAGAGCAGCTGCTGTTCCTAGCACTGTGAGAAATGCTCAAGGAACTGTAGCTCCAATAACACAAGATATCAGTAAGATGATAGACTGTGACTCATTTTGTGCTGGTGAGTAGAGCACAAGAGAAGGACTAAAGCAAAAAAACGTTACATTGCATCTGTACAGGCCTGAGGGGTGGTGTGTTCGCCATAAACTACATTTCACACGGTTCCAATCTGATATTTCCTGTAAAAGGAAAAAATTGATTTTGCTTTTCGATTCTCACTCTCACCTCCTGCAAAATTGTTGTGGAGAAAAAAAAAAGAGAAGCAAAGCAAAAATCCCTAAGTCTTATATAAACTATAGCTGTGTGCATATGGACACACACACAAAAGTAAATTATTTTAGTATAAGCAATATGTAACACCATGGCTCTGAATAGTGTATGATAATACATTCAGTGCTATTCCTTTGCAAAGGCATAGTTTACCTGTATCTTGACGGTAGAAAATGTCCTTTTGCCATGGCTATTTTCTTACTTGGTATTACTTTCAGGAGCTTCTCAGTAATCAGTTAGGAGAAGAGGTTATGTTGATTTGTGGTGGCAGTGGGTAATGTGCAGAAGAAACACCATTCAGAGATCTAGGGAAAAGAATTTAAGATTACACAATTCAAGATTTAATTTAAGGAGTAGAAAATTGAAAGGGAACGGGACAATAGTCAGTATGTAAAGAGGTAGCAAAGGTAGGGGAGTGGTTTCTTGTCCAGGACTGGTGGTGACAGAGCAGGCAGGATGCCATCACACAGCTGCCCTCAAGGAAACTTTGGGTTGACTTTAGGGAAAAGTTTCTAGATGTGAGGAAAATTCAGTAGCATGACAGGTTTTCTTGGGAGATTTTGTAGTCACTGAGGCTAGAGGGATTTAGGAACAATTTAATCTAAATAGAGGTCAGAAAAATTTTGGCATACCCAGGTGGTGGAGGAAAAGCCTCACCCCCAGAGAAACCCATTTGTGATGCCTCGCAGGCGGTACAGTCAGAGTGAGATGGTTGGGAATCATTGGAGGTGGTTTCTAGCTGCTGGTAAACAGTAAAAGATAAGGCCCTATCCCTGGGGCCTGTTCAAGGTCGGGCTGGAAGGGGCTTTGAGCAACCTGGTCTAGGGGAAGGTGTCCCTGCCCACAGCAGGAGGCTTGGAACCAGATGATCTTTAAGGTCCTTTCAATTCAAACCATTCTATGGTGATTCTATGATGAAGAGACAGGAACACATGGCATCACTAAGTAGACCCTTAGTAACCTGCTGAACTCGTTTCATCTTGCAGGTATGCCAGGACACCAAGTGATCCAGCTGCTGGATGACGGGTACAGGCTTCCCCAGCCGGAGACGTGCCCAGCACCGCTCTACGAGATGATGCTGCAGTGCTGGAGCGCGGAGGCCGCTGGGCGGCCCACCTTCGATGCCCTCAGCAAGCAGCTGGAGGGCTACTTCGACACCAAGTCCTATTCCTATGCCTAGGCCCAGACCACGGTGAAATGAACCCCTGGGAAGGTCCTGAAGGACAGGTATGATCCAACGTGGCTAATGGGGGTTGTGGAATCAGCCTAACCTCAGGTGTGGGGGTTATTCAAGGGTGCTGAGGAATCCTGGTACATTTTCATCCCCTCGCTGATCCTCAAAGACTCTTAAAATTTTTGCTGCTGGCAAGTGTTTTGCAAGACAAAGCATCTGGAAGCTGGAGGCGTGGCGGCTTCTAAAAAGTTAAGTGTCTTCTATTTATTTTAAAAGAACAGATTGCAAGAGTAAACAAATGAAATGAGTCTAGCTATGTAACTATTGTAGCTTTTGGTCTTTTTGTTATTGAAACAATTATTTGCTGTTACTTAGATTTTGCATTCCTATTAGTTTGTTCTCATGAAGGAATGTGATGGCTCTGCACAGCAGGATCTGTGGTCCCAGAGTCCTCTCATTGTACAATATATTAAAAGTAATCCTGTGACTGTCATGGTTCTGGTTTGGCAGAATCCAAATTAATTGCCTTGCTTAGACTTGAAGTACATGTGCTTTTGCTATATTGGAAAATAAACAGTTGTTCAGAAAAGGAATTATTTTGTTTTGTGGATGCAAAGGCTGATCTTTTTATACTTTGTCTATTGTTACTCTTTTACAAGAATAAACTTAATTATGATTAGATTCCTGAAGCTGCTTATTCTTAAGATTGTTAAATAGTTCAGCAAACCCAATGAGTTATTATCCATTAAACTGCAAGGATTTGTTTTATAGTTCTTCATTTTAGAGATATTGGAGGAAAATATATTTGAATATGTACTCAAGACTGCCTTAGCCTTTTAAAGTGACACCATTTTTGGTTCTGCTCCCCCAAATAACAGTCAAACAGGACAGGGCCCAGGGCAGGTCTAGGTATTTTGCAGAGGAACTAGCAATCTTTTCTTCTACCTCCTCCAGATTCAACTTTAATAATTTAAATAATAGATGATCCATTTTATTTTGTCCCATGGGGAAATGGAGCCCAGGTGCTTCTTCTAAAAGTCTTTACAGCTACAGATGTTAAATTCTTTTTGCCCTTTCCCTAACTAACTACAGTATTGGTTCTGCTTAAATCAGATATCATTGTGACAGTTTTATATTCTCACTTGTGAGGCTTACAGAATCAAGTTTTAATTATTTATTTATGATTCATTAGTTAATTATTTTACAATATAATTCAGGAATTAGGAGCTGTATTTTGTTGATATAGTGTGAGGTCAGTAGAAGTGTGCTACTATTTTTCTTTAATATCAAAAAAGGGTATAAATAAGTTAAAAGATCACTTTTTAAAGATTCACTTTTAAAAGATTTCATTACTTTAAAGTCTGGGTGGCTTTATTACATATTTTTTCATATTATTTTCATCTCTTTATGCTTCAAATCTATTCATCTTGTTTGCTTGCCTTACTTCTAATTTTTAATTTCCTTTTCCCCTTCTGTACCTCTGGAAGGCGGCATACTGCTTGTTTCTTTCATACACACTCTTATGTACGCATTATTCAAAAGCCCTTTCCTTGTGTATTGTTTTTCTCCTCTTTCTATCTCGCTACAAGGTCTTTCTAGCATTGTGTCTGTGTTCAACTTCATTTTCTGTGCAGTGTTTCTCTCTACTAACCCTCTTTATACTAATTAAATTTGTAAAGCACAATACAGCTATAATTAATTAGCTGTCATAGCATCCATGTGATTTTGGAAAGTAATCATCCACTCTGAAAGAAAAAGAGGTTAAATGGCTTTGCCAAACCCATCTGAAAAAATTGGCATGGAAGGACCTGGGGGATTCCCAGGCAAAGTCTCCTGCTGTCCTCCATCCATGTTTGTTTTGAGACTCATGTTAGCTACTGGCTCATGGCCTCAACAAGATGTTATTTATGATTATGAAACCTCCATCAATCCATGTATCTCTCATCTAGCTGTGAGCTGTGTTTAACACTTAAAGTATGAGGCTAGCAAATCCCACAGAGTAGGTTTATGTAATAAGAATAGGAATGCTGTTATTTGGAAAGATCTCTGCCTCAAACTTGTGATCTTCACATTCAAGCAGCATTTCTAAGATGATTTTTCAGACTTATTAAGAATGTTGCAAATAAAAGTTGAGTTTGCCCAATCAAAAGGAAAAACCCCACAAAACTGCTGATAAAAGATATAATCTTAAAATGCACAGATGTATGCAGTTCAAAGAGACAAGTTGCCAGGGAAAAAATATTGACAGCAGGGAAATCGCAACGTTTTCAGAATTCCAAATTGCACCAATGGTCCAAGCTGTTCTGTGTAGGCCTCTGCCCTTGCATGGAAGTCAACAGGATCTTGCAGTACTCCACTGAAGTGACACCAGTAATTCTGAAGAAACCCCACCTGTACAATGAATATATTCCTAAACCAACATTTATGGAGTAGAAAGTCTATTTGTCCAGCTAAGTTCAATTCTTTGTCTCCTTAATTCCTTATATTGTCAAAGGGGAGAGAGAGAGAGAGAGGCAGAGAGAGAGAAAGAGAGAGAGGCAGAGAGAGAGAGAGAGAGAGATAGAGGAACTCCTTGAGATGACGAACCAGTGCCCAAAACTGCATCTCTCCTCTGAATCCCTCTGAATCACCCTTGACAGCGTTCTCTGTGTTTACTGCTGTAGAGGAATCCAGCAGAGATGAGACCCTTTGCTGAGCGGTGTGTGAAATAATCCACAGGTTGTAAACTGCAATTAGCTGTTTCAACCTCTCTCTACCAAGTGTGGCCTCAGGAGCCACCTTAGGCTGAAAGGAGCAGAACCTGCAAGTGAGCTGCACCCTGCTGAGCTGTGTGAGGAGCAGGCACCTGCATGTGATGGTCTCCAGGTGATGCAGCCTGGCACGCCGGGCTGCTGCTGGCAGGCGCCTTCCCCTGCTGTTGCATCCTGCCACTTCATCTCCTCTGCTTTCTTTTTGCGTGCTTGCACAGCCGCAGCTGGTTAATGGAGTCTGGATCTGCCAGCTGCCTCTCCTCTGTGCTGGCCCAAGGTGGGAGTCCAACAGTGCTGTCTGAAAGCAGCAGGTAGGTTCACTTTGACGTGCCTCATTATAGGCACTACATCAAATAAATTAATTTTCTGTTCATCTTTGAGGTAGCCTGTGCATATCTGGCCTCCGCAAAAAGTACTCAAGGTGAAGAGGTGCGGTCAATCTTTGTCTTCCAAGTCTGAGCTCCGTTTACACTTCACTGATGTGTGTCCTGAGATGAGTGCACTCTCTTTTCTTAGCAAATTGGAAAGCGAGAAAAGGCAGGAAAGTATGTTGTTCATTTTTCTCTTGCTCTAGGTTGGACTGACACAGTCTGGTGCTTGGTAGAGTCCCTTTGCCACTATGAACAACACAGCGGAGGCCAAGCTTGGAAACCACAATTGCTGATCTGAGATCCGTTGGTTCCTCTTTCTGGCTTAAATCCATGCACTTGTGCTCACTCCTTCATTTTGGCTGTCTGGAAACTGCTTTTATACAAGTGAAATGTTGCCATTCTAATATGAGGTCTAATTTTGGATTTTTGTTTTTCCTTTGGCTGGCAGGGGAACAAAGGAGACAAAACCCACCAATGCAATAGAATCAGTAAAGCTCTGGAATAAAAAGTAATGTGGAAAATCAATCATTTGTTCTCAGCTCTTTCCATATTTTTTGCAGTCAGATGGATCCATTATTAAGAAAGACTGGAGGAAAAAGGCAACACAAAGTAATAAACCTTCACAGAGTTCAATTTGCTTACAGGCAATGCAACAAGCAAAACTATACCTTTTCAAGCCCATTTCCATTTTATAATAATTTTATTTATATGACAGATAACAATTACAGTCAGAAGTCTTTGCTATGAGTTGTTTTAAATTAAACCTCAAGGTTATCATTTCCAGTTATAGTGCACAGCAAGATATGTTTAACATATCTCATTCTATTCTTGAGGCTTTTTATGTTCAAGGTTCTGCTACAACTATCTATTGCACTTGTTTTTACCTGATGGATCATGGAGGGAAAATAATGGATTCAGTTATGAGAAACAGTAATAGATTTTTTTGAACTGACATAAATTTCTATGTTTAGATAGAATAAAAGAATCAGGAAGAGATAAGTTGAATTTTCTACAATAGACTGGTCCTTGTGAAATTCACTTCACATAAATTGTGCTGAGATGTCTTTTATGTTATGTTTTATTTATATAATTCAGTTATTCTTTGACAACTAAATCATTTTATGTGGTTTTACAAATGATAACTTAAAAATGTCCAACCAGAAAGAAAGAACCTCTATTTTTCTTAAACTCTTCACTTTTCAGAAAGTTATGGAACAATGCAATTGAACAGTAAGTGTTAGAGAGTCCCTAGTGTTTATTTTTTGACTTCTATTGGAGAACTTTTCTCACCTAATCTGCATTCAGGAATATATGCTGGACTACTAAACGTGACAGGGTAACAGGGAACCTTCTATCTCCTGCACTTTTTTCTTTTTCTGTCCACTATAACCTGTGCTTGCTCTTTGAGTTATTTGACTATGAGCAGCCCAGATGATCTTTAAGGTCCTTTACCAACAATTTGTGTATATTTGTAGAAAAACAAGCAACTGAACCAGCCAAGTGCATTATTTTGTTGTGGTTCAGACCCAACAAGTTATCAGTACATGGAAATGAAGCACATGACTTATTCAAGTGACTGCTCCTTATGCTCCCTCTCCTACAAGTTTCTGTTTCACTCCTTTAAGAAGTTCTGTAGCAACATCTCCCTTCAGTGCCCTCCCTGGTCATTGTGACTGGTCAGCTCTTTGTGGTGTATGGATCCTGGAGCAGGTAGAAATGCTGCACATAAGAGCTGTGCCACTGTGCTCAAAGAGATATAGATGTGTGGTATATTTTTATGGAAAGCTGTGTGGCTTGCATTCTATTCCAACAACATCTGAGCCAGTGTGTGCCTCAATCACTGCTGCAAAAGTTTGCCCAGAAGAACTCTTTCTGTGCTTGAACAAAATACTGGAGTGGGGTCTATGAAAAAAGATGTAATTCTATCCATGCTTACTATTAGCAAGTCCATGTAATTTATTTTTTCAGTCTCAGGCTTCTCAGGAAAGACTAATGCAAAAATAAAAAAAACCCAATGGCATATATGAGCAAGCTGGGGAAATCACTGAAAAGTACTTTGGCATTTTAATCTTCACAGCTATATTGTGCTGAATAATTCGGTCTGGCCTTATTTTGGTATAGAGAAAATTAAAATGTATGTTTGAAGCATTCAGTACCCTAGAAATGAATTTTAGCCAATTCTTGGATCTGAATACCCCTAGAATTGAGAACTGTGATAGAAATTGTACCTTGGTTCTCACCACTATTTTCAACAAAATAAATTCTGCAAAAATTAAGTAGAAATGGAGAAGACAGATATACAACAATTTTATTTCTTCCCCTTCCCCTATTTCTTTACCAACATTATTATAGGAGGATTAGAACTGCCACTGAATGAAAAGAGTCTTTGGTTATGCTGAGAGATAACCAGCATAACCTGGTTATGTTCTTTTTCTAAAGATAAAAAAAAAAAAAGTTGAGCCTTAAAGATTAATTCTAAAACTATCTTAAAAAAAAGAGAGGTAGGAAGAGTTTTTCATACTTTCTCAATTGTTCACGTCTTTAGAAAAGACTGTGGTGAATATTTAAAAGCAAAGAAATTGAGCATTTCAGAAAACTGCTACTGAATTTATAAAAAATGTTTTGAATAAGCAGATTATGCTATTTACACTATTAAAGGAAAGAAAAGCATATTGCATTGCATTCTTTTCTTTAATTACTTTGATGTAACTATCTGAGCATACTGATTGGACTTCTGTGTTTTAATATACTAGAGAATTCAAACACATATGTGCAGCCTTATCAAAACAGTTTTATTTGCCGTCTCTCTCTTTAGCTGGAAAGTTATATCTCTCTGTTTCAATGAATATCTAAACATTCTACATTTTTTTTTGTTGGTCATGATGGTTTTCATGGTTTTCAATATTGTTTTTTTCTTCTATTTTTTTTTCTGTTCTTGATATTTGAAAACATTTACTTGGATGTTTTTATGCTATGTTCTATTTATTTACATTTGCAAACAGCAAAACCCACTCATATTCCAAAGTGCTCTATCACTCTGCCATATGTTTTAAATGACCAAAAATAGAACACAATGTATTTGGTGGGTTGTTTTTTTTTTCTGAGGCAGCTTCTTATAAGAAATGCCTGTCTGCTCTGTGTCATCACCAGCATCTCAGTTCCACAGCCCTCTCAGAAGCCAGAAGAATGAAAACTGAGCTTGTATGGTCTTCCAGAACTCCTTAGCTCTAGGTTAGTTTGGACCAAAATCAGAACTTGGAAAAATGTACATTTCATTGTTCCTTTCACCTGATCTTCCAAATGTAGGCACCAGATCTCCAAAGTCAGCAATGTCATGTGCAGCCACACTCCTATCACAACACTTCAATAACTGCCTCCTCTTCCACAATCAGCATTGGCTGTCTCCTTGGCAAGCTGGCTCTCATCCATACTATCATCTCTGCCAGATACCAGATCAGTTATGGAAAGACGTGCAGTAACAAGTTAGAAACCCAGAAGTCTTCCCTGATTTATTTAACTGTCCTTCTGCCACACACACGTATGTTGGATTATGATAATAATATAGACTCCTACTGCAGCTGACAGACTGCCTTTGGAGATAGTGAGATATGACTCAAGACAAATCTTTGGGAGCCCTCAGCTATGAATGAATAATATTACTGTAGTCAGATTAATACTAAAATTTGGAAGAAATTAGGTATGAGACGTGCTACTTCATAAACTTCACAACAGCCTTCCCTGCAAGAGAAAACACAGGCCTGTTTCTGTAGGAAAGGGGGGATGGGAAGAGAAATTTGTTGATGGTGGGGCCCAAAAATTGTGCCTAAATTCCTGATGTCAGGGTCTTACTATTGAACTGGCATTTCCCTGTGCAACTAGAAATAGAAAATGGACTAGATTTTAGTGGAGGAAAAATCAGTGATACAGGGTGTGACTCTAATCTAAGGTGTTAGTAAAGCATAAATCTGAAAACATGGCTGGGTTGGAGAGAAGGCTGGGAAGCTCTTTTTCTCTCTGCACTGTGACTACAGGAGGGTCTGGCTCCTGGGCAGTTTGCCTCAAAAGGCTAACACACACTAGAGACCAAAACTGAGAGGAAATGTCACCAGTGTCAATTACCTTTAAGAAAAATTCTGCCTTGCAATCCTGTAAGGCAAACACTGGTGACAAACTTTAAGTATTTGTTTGCACACTGTGGACGTGTGTAGGAATATCCCAAACAGCTTCAGCTGTCTGTCTGCAGTAGCTGCTGCCTTCTGGCTATGGCATGTGAAAACAGCTGTTCCTGATTGGGATCGTTCTTACTTTTGATGTGCATGAGACATCTGATTTCTGAAATACCATTGGTGTGTGTTGGACCAGTGTTCTTGTCTTGGAAATTCTGCAGGAAAAGGCTTTGTTTTGAAAAGTGTTTATACCCTGCTCAGCTGCTTTCCCATGATCTTTCAGAGATTTTACAAGACCTCAGGTTGCAGTAGCAGAAGACCCAATCCTACTGTCATTGACTTTCTGTATCACCAGAAGTAGATAATGGACTAGGTAAGTTAGCACAGCTTCTCAAGAGAGTATAAAAAAGAGAAGAATAAGGAAGAAGAGAGTTCAGAGCAATAAATGAATTGGGTTTTGAAACTGTTATCCATTTACATCTTCAGGTTTGTATGGATAATTCATTTTATCTTTTCCACTGGGCAGTTTATAAAGCTTCTTTTCTTGGCCTCTCACGAAAACCTAGTCCTGATCAAAGCCTTTACTATATTCTAGAAATTCAAGCTAATTTTAATTTAGCTTGGCAAGTGAAACTTTTTAGTGTCATACAGACCAAATCAGGTGAAAGTTGGAAGCACTCCCATGTCAAGTTCATTTCCCACCAAGCTTGTAGTTTTAGCCCTGTATAGCCCCGTAATGCCACGGATTGCTGAGTAGGATCACTGGTAAGACGAAACAGCTTCAGGGGAATCAACAGCTGTCTCCATCCTGGCACTGCAGTGGTACCTGGTTGTATCACTACATGTCTGCCTCCTGAAAACACTTACTTGCTGCATTTTGGGAGCTTGCAATGTGGCTGTGATTTCCTCTAATCAATTGTCATGCTAATAAAGGAAGGGTGTTTGATAATCCCTGCCTCATACAGTGATAAGAGATTTCATATACTTGTAGCTACTGGAGGTCTGATAAGTGCATATCACATCCTCTTATAGGTCCCAAAACTCTAATTTTGTTTTTCTTAATAATCCTTGATATAAGAAATGTGGCTCTAGCAATCAGTTATCATGTGAAATGATTCTTAAGGACAGAGATAAAACATGCAGAGTATTAGAGAATAACCATATTTTATTTCTTTAATTCTTCATATAACTAAATTATGAGTTATAATGTTATATTACAAAAGATTTATTTAGGATGGATTTTGGAACATCATTGCAGAAGACATGCTTTCAATTATAAATTGTTTATTATTTTATTGGTCCTTCTTAGCCTGATCTGTGGAATAGCTGTGGAACAGTGAATTCTTAATGTACTTTAAAGCAATATAATTTAAATATAGTGCAAGTGTCAGATATTGATTTGGAGTTAACTTATGACTGATGTCTAAATCATAATGATGCTGTTTCTTAAGGTTGCAAACATCTGACCCCTTACTTTATTATATTTTATATTTTATTAGCAAAATTAAACTTCTGTCCTTCTAAAATTAAAATTTACAGTTGCATACACTCTACATTGCTGATGCTATGAAAGCAGCTTAGAAACCTTCTGGCACTTCAAGGAGGCTTTTTGAAATTAAAAAATAACAGTTTTCTCTATGGTATTTTCATGCTGCAGCCAAAAGTGTAACTTAATTCTGTGTGGATGTAACAGAGAAAGCTTTGCTTCAGAAGGCAACTTGGTACCATTACCAAATAGTTGTAGAAAACCAGAACCTATTACCAGCCTCACAGAGAAAGCTGGAGAAATGTATCACCAAGTCAGTCTCTGCAATTCTGTGATGGTTTGGCCTCACTATTGGCAACCCCTGCATTAGCTGGTGAAGATATATCAGGTAGGCTAGCATAAGTTTCAACAACTGCATTGAAGATATATATTCTCTGTACTTTTGAGAAATCAATAAGGTGAAGGCTTAACCACCTCATCATCTGTGTTCAGTGTTTTGGTTTCAAAAGTGAACAATGAAAGTTTCATAGTCTCCTGAGTGGTATTTTGAGCAAGCTCTTAAAATGCCATTGTTTCTTACCCATCACAGGTAACTCAGAGATCAGTACATTGCAAGTGTTCAGCTGAATGCTGTTTTTTACTGTTTTACTGCTGTGTTACTGCAGATGTGCTGCTGCTGGGTTCAGTTAATGGGTTAGAAATGGTCTGTACAAACCACAGACTTACTTTTGAATTACAGCAAAAACCATTTAAAGTAATTTGTCTGCCTTTAGTGGATGAAGGTGGGATTAAAATACAAGTAACGAGGGGGAATGCCTGGAGTCCTCCTTTAGATGTTTCGAAGATAATGAAGTTAAAAGACTGGGTCTCCTTGTGACACTATGTGAGTTCAGTAAAATTTAGATGTCCTTTGTTTATTTTGTCTAGAAAAAAATAATTCAAAAAAAGGCATCAAGTTTTTTTTTAAAGGCACAAATTCCTTTGGCAGTTTGACTGCCTTTCCTTGTATTTGTATTGGGAGTAGTAGTACTGCTGTAAAATTTACAAAAGGCTTTTTCAAAGTTTACACAGTGCATGGCATGAGCAAGCCTTCAGTACCCAGTCTCTGTAGCAAGTGCAGCAATGAGCTGTGGGGCATTAGGAACAGCCACTTCTGTCTCCAGGCTCTTTGGCACAGGGCAGAGCTGGGACAGACCCACACCTCCTGGCATCTAGCAGCTTACATTAACCATTTGGTTTCTACTATAATGAACAGGAAACAAAAAAATAATAATATAGTTCTAGTTGTCATACTTATGGAAAATGTGACCAAGAAGTCATTCCTTCAAGGTAGCAGTTTTCCAGCCTGACCCTCACCTTGGTGCCTCCTCTGCCCTTTTCTATTGCTATATATTCCAGATTAAAGAAGGGACACTCCAGCAGTCCTGCAGTCTTGGCAGGTAGGTGTGTGATTGTGAGTTTTATACGTATGTGGTCTGGTTTTGCTTTGCTTTGTTTTAAAATTTGCTTCAGCAAAGACATAAACAATTTAAGTTACAGAACAGTTTGGGAGGCAATGCAAAACCCTGTGTGAAGTCCCCTTCATGGTCAAACTCCCTCCTTATTCCAAATTTCACTAAAACTTATTTCAGTTATGATGCTACACTCAAAATTGACATGCAGGTATTTGCTCAACTTGACTTTACCTGCTGTGATCCTTGTAGCTGTGGAAAGCCTTGCCAGTCTTGAACTTGAATTCAGCCTTTGACATTTCTGAGAGAATTTCCCTTCCTGTCTTTGCTGACAGTGTGGGGGGATGGGGATAATAGAAGACAAATGCTGGATGCAGAGGCAGACACTTGCTAGCAGTTGCTTATTTGATTCCTCCTCCCTCTCCTTCATGGAACCTTACTGAAGTGCAGGAAAAAAGTAGAGCAGAAACAGACTGGTATAAATTATTCAAGGATGCTGCTGTTTCTAAGAAGAACCCAGAAGGAGTCTGCCTATAAAACATTAACATGACATTTTTGAATTGTGATAGGTGGGTTGGGAGAAGAAAGCTTAAGAATGAGCAGAACACTGCTCTAAGAAAACAGAGACATTTTTTTAAAGTACAAACAGGTCTGCTTTATCACTGAGTTGCACGCAAGTATCCAGTGGTTATGAGTTTGGGAAAAAGGGAGATTGGGGTGGAAGAGGGCATATTAAAATCTTACAGATTCTTTTCAATAGGCTACAAAAGATCTGTTCAGTGCTGCTATGGGAAATCAGAAAGAGAGTCAGAGTCCAACTGAGCTACTTTGCTGTTTCACTCCTTTGGCTAAAACTGGAGAGTGATCCACTTGTCCTAATTAAAATGTTGAAAACTTCTATTTCTTCTGATTGATAATTTGGAATCTTAGCTTGGTTGTGATCTGCCTGATTTCTCTGGAGACTCCAAAGTACAAAAGGTGCAAGAAAGATGTAATTTTTTATTTAGCTTCAGTAGATAGTAACAATACAATGATGCCAAATTCCCTTATCTGATAGAGCATTTTTTCAATTGGGAAGCCCTACGGCAATGTCAGATGCCCTCTATTTAATGACATTCCTGTATCTTAGAACTAAAATACTATTTAGGCCAGACTGGAGACAAGTTTCCAGGTGAATAAAATATCTCTCAGGACTAGAGACAGTGAACAATGCTTTATATTGAATGGAGTAACTATGTAGAATTCATGAATTTGTCACTGTATTTTTTGTAGGCTTTGTACCTTTAGCTCTATGTTTCAAATCTTTGACTCCTATGATTTAGCCCTATGGCCTTTCTCTTTTTCCCTATAGGTGATTCAAGCTTTCTGTTCCTAATGCAGGTTTTCTGCAAAAGCAAAGTGTGCCACCTATACAGAAGCTAGGCATAAAAGTGATACTCACAAAAGGCCAGCCTACAGAAGTAGATTTCCTTCTCTCTTTCTTTCCATATATAATTTGTATATAGTACGATTTCATTTCCCAGCTGAATTTCTTTCTTTACTGTTTTTATCCCTCTTGGGCTGACTTCTTTTCTCCTCTCCTGCAATGCATGATTTTCTTTTTATCTGCTCACCGTTCCTTTTTTTCTCAGATATACAATGCCAATAGTATTTGAGTAAAATTTTTAAGAGATGAATACATTTAAAATGGTGCAAAGTTATCCTGCCCAGTTTGCCCAGACAGTACAGGAAAATAACACCTTTGCATAGTTAGCCAAAAGTATGAATCAGAACTATGTCTTTAATTAAATTTTCATAAAATAGGGGCTCGTATAATGGAAATACCTTGTGTGGTGTAGATGTGTTTTAGCTTGCTTTTGTTATTGAATGCATGGCCAGAAAATCCTAGGTTGGTCAATTTTTTAAAAAATACCCTAAAAGGAGGCTGCAGACTTTTAGACCTGCTTACAGCACAGAGGGGCAAATCTGGGGCACTGAATGTCCTTTCCAAAAACAGCAGTCAGGCCTGCAGACCAAGTCCCTGTTCCCACTTAGGCAGGCCCATTATCTCCTGTAAAAGTAAACATCCTTGTTTGGGAATGTGGGCCTATTAATTCACAGGAAACCAAGGGCTACATCTGCCAGCCCACGTCAACTCTGAGGAGAGAAATATTCCCTGGTGTTTGCAGCTTGTGTTTGCAACAGATCAGAAGATATTATTCACGCCACGTATTTGTTTGCCATGCAGTTTTGTTTCTTTCGTATCCTCCAAGGTGTCGGCTTCTGCAGCCATCCCCACATGCAGGTGATGGCTGAGAGCACCGTGCATCAGGTCACCCTGGCACCAGGCAGCATTTGTGTGAAGCTCCGTGCCAAAACTCTGCTGCTAGAGTGCTCCAACTGTTCACTCTCCATTTTTGTCTTGGCTCAAGGAACAAGCACCTCCTGCCACGTCTGCTACTACAGAGCAAAAACTGGATTCCCACCATTATCGCAGCTCACCAGCCAACTCCTACTACTTTTACCAACTGCAGAATGGGCATGAGCAGTCACATTTACTCAGTGTGCATGCTTCCCACATGTTAACCCCAACATGCCTTTGGATTGCCAATCACTTGCTCCCATGCCATTAGAATAATACATGTAATGCTCCTTCGTCTCTTGGATGGAGGTGAGACTGACAAGATCTCACCTGTAAACCACATGCTTGGCTTGACAAGTCAGAAAGCTTCATTCTCTGAACTAAAACCACCAAGTCAAAGCACAAAGCTGAAATCTCTTTTGTGCACTAAGTTTGGCATGATAGTTGAAGGTATTAGGCTGAGTAGCCACATGGGAAATTTGTGATAGTCTTCAGGCTTTTTCATCCCCAAGGATGGGATGTGAGAGAAAGCACAGCTCTAACGTGCTGTCTTTGGCATGAGTGAGCCAGGCAAAGCAGTGAATGTTTCTTCACTCCCAGCTGCTGGTTGATTGATGGGAACTGAGTTGGTGATAACTCTGGAGGGAGATGTTTGCCCTGTCTTCCATCTGGAGCTGCTGTGTTATGTCTCACAGAGATGGCTATTGAACAGGCTGGGCTGGCAGACCTTCTCCAGCAAGTCAGACTGGAAGCTGTGGAAAAAAGCAAGTTATCCAGGAGTGCTTAGAGTGAATGAATTTTGATGTATCTAATGCTGATGGCTTTCATAAAAACACAAAGTGCTGGGAAAGCAGAGTGTCTCTCTGTCTTTAAGACAAGAAAACATTTGCAGATGGCATTTTCTAGCTCTCAAAATGATTGCTTTCTCAGGACCAGACTCTGCCCTTGGATCTACTTGATGCATCACTGTAAAGTGCTTTAATTTAGCATGTAAGGTGGTACCTGCTGCCAGGGCTTAAATTATAGAGACTCCCCTCTTTCCTTGAGCCCAGTGTCCTTCTGTGCCTGAGACTTACCGTAAGGTTCTGAACCAAATGGGTCATTGCAAAACAATGTATAAGGCAAATGGAGATGTGCTGCTGCCTGAACATGGAATTCTTTTATATTCATTAATGGATATGAAGTATCTGCAGCAGGTGTGATATTAAAAACTTGCTTCAATTTTGGTAGCCCAAGAAAAACATAAAGCTCTCAAGAGAATCTGGGAGAAAAGAAAGTATAGACATAAATTGTGCAATACAGTACAATGAAAGGGGATATCACGTGGAGAGAATCACAGCTGGGGTGTGATATCTGGGGTGAATATGCATGTTGCACAGTATTTGAAAAATTCCATTCATTTTCTACGTCTTTCTAACTATACTGAGGAAAAAAAGTGTTTCCAAATAACAATCCAGAAGAAAATCCTAGGAGAGTTGCCCAGAGTGTGGCACCTTTAATCTTAAAATGTACTGAAACTGGTCTATGTACAGAATTTCTGATGTAGTTCTGGGTAGAAATATGGAGTAAAAAAGTCCTTCAACTCTATTCAGAGAAACAAATCCCCACATACAGACTACTGGGGATGTGAGGTCAGACTATGGCAGCTATTCAGCTGCTTCTGTTTTGATCAAATTATTCACCTATATAAAATTAAAAGAAAATAATATATTAATGTCTGGGCTTGGTTATTTTAGGCAAAGATGGATTTGTTGGGGTTTTTGGGGAGTTTTAGTCTTTTTGGGTGGAGGTTAAGTTTTTAAACTTTGTAATCTACAAGGAAATTGTTGAAAGAATAACAAATTTCACCATGTTGTCTATGTATTAGAGAAATTTCACTTTGTGCAATGATTGCTCTTAGTGTTCAGTGGGTTCAATAGATAACTACATAACAGTGGACAAATAATTTTTTAAATTTTCTATAAATCTTTAATTATTTCTCCTTTTAAGTTCAATCTTTAATTTCAAACTCTCATTTTACTTCCTAATATTTTTTAACCTATAATCTAGAATGTTGTTTAAGTATGTAGTTGTATGTAGTCATTCAGACCAAACACATGCAAGTTGCTTTTTAATATCTATTTTATTTTGTAATGTTTATTTTTTTGTGTAAATATATATCCTCCTGAAAAAACCCCAAACACATGCTCTGTAACTAATTTTAATTTCATAAATTAGAAGGGTCCTTAAAAATAAAAATAAATGAAATGCCAGCTATTGGAGGCAAAGGAAGTGCTTAGTTGAAAACTCTTCTGATTGCAAAGTTTATAACCCTTGGTATCTACCCAGAAGTCCCAGCTCTAAGCTCTTTTGCATTCAAAGCAAAGTGCCTGACATACAGAGAAGAAACGTGCTGAGAGAAAGGATTACTGCTCATTTCTTTTATCTTTAAAGTTGTTGGAATTCCTCAACCAGCTCCTCCATATTCTGTCCTTCATGGTGCCCCAAAAATGACATTTTCTCACTGCTGGTTGGCAAAAGTTTGCTGAGCAGGTTGTAGTTAAACCTGAAGAGTTTAGTAGGTTTCTCAAGTTGAGAATCTCGCAGGTGACTTTTTCCTTCCTCCACTTGCAGCAAGTGGTCTTGCAAACCTCTAACACCAATAGGTTTTAAAATATTTTAACTACTCTGTGTCAAACTTTGAAGACAATTTCTGCATAATCTGTGCAATTTTTATCAGGTCTGTTAGGGTAAAGACGAATTCTAAACATCCTTCTGCTCCAAATGGTTAAGGTAGAAAAGCTATCACCACTGAAAAGGCTGTCTATACAAAGCACTGTTTGTCCTTGTGGAGTGTGAAAGGATGATGTTAGGTGCTGTTTGCCCCTGAAAGTTATGTGACAGAACTACTCAAAACATCTTCACACACACACACACACACACACACACACTCACAAACCTGAAATATATATATTACTATGAAAAAGACCAGAAAAATTTCAGTTCTGCTATTTTTCCAATTTTTTTAATTAATCTGATCTGAGGACTTTTTGAAATGTGCATCCAAATAAAAATATTTTATAATGTCTATATGATTTGTTAAAAATATAGTGAAGTACAAAATTCACTTCAGTTATTAAAATGTTTTACTTGACTAGAAATAGAAACATCTTTCACTTCTTTTTATGCTAATAGTTTTGGAATTTGTTCTGAACAAAGAGAGCACTTCTGCTTTTCATTTTAATTATAAACCAACTGGAAAGTCTTAAAATGTCTATAGAAATAGAATGTCACTTTACTTTAAACAACTTGATTCACACAGATAGTCTCTAAGAGATTTTCAAACTCCCCTAAAGAAATTAGAATAGTGAAGTGAATGTTTAGACACCTAAAAATCACATTTTCATATTATTGGAATCCCAACACTGTTTGCTGTTTTGGTCAAAGGAATTATCTCTAACTTATACAACCTCTGAACTATCAAATGTTATATTACCTTAGAACCATGAATAAACATGGGTTTATGTAACTTAAGATGGCATTCCAATTAATTTTTTTTGTAATTTGTCAAAAGTAACATCATTAGAATGACCATTAAAGATTTAGGAATTGCCCAACAAGCCTGGATATTTTAAGATGAAAACACAGCCACAATAACAAATAAATTCCACATTAACATGCAGTGAAAACCTGTTGAAACTTTACCTTAAGTAAAATGAAAAAGAAACTGTGTAGTGTTTAACTTATCCCTAAATGAGATATGTCTCATTTATCAACTTTAGAGACTGCAACAGAGATACTGAAATCAATGTTGAAACGAAGTACTATGCAACATAAAAAAGGAAAGATGTGAGTTTTTGACAGAAAGTGTAAAATATACTGACTTTCTATCATGATTTGTTTTCCATTAAAAAGATAAATCAACACAAAATCAAATAATTTAATGAAATGGGTACACATTTAGAAAATATGTTGCTGACCATGTATTTACATTTTGCTCCTTACTTTTCAACCAGGAGTATTTATGAACAAACTAATATATCCTTTGGACTTAATCACATCTTTAGTTAGTCACCTATTTCGGAAGGAGAATTCACTGTTTTTGAATTGCTCGTTGTCATATTTTCAATTTATCATGTTGGAAATTAAAATTATTTTGTCCAGCCTCTGTATTTTGGCAACAATGGACTAAAATTAGTGAACTTGGTACCTCTTTAACTGTTTGACTTTGAAGTACAGGGGGGCATTTTAAAGTAGGTTTACAAGGATATAAAAGTTTATCTACAGTTTGTTTTAGGATTTTGCCATTAGATGTAGATTAAACTGCATGTGTGAAACGGTATAAAGTCTGTGGATGCAGAAGCTTTTTATTATGCCTGCTAATAGACTGGGAAAAAGACAAAATTAGTGGCTTTTTAATGGCTTGCAAAAGGGCTTCTGTGCTTTTTAAACTTTTCTACAGCTGTAGTAATTCTAATTACTCCATCAGCAAACATTTATTTGCATATGTCTAAACACTATTGGTGTCAAAGCCTGCTACAGTTGGACTAGCACTAAACAATCCAAAATCTTAGGATGTACAATATTATAGCTGCATTTACATTGCATGTCACCCCTGGGTTTAAACCCTGGATTTAAATGTTAGATAACATCTCTCTTACTTGTTTCAAATCTTTCCTTGGCTCTCTCATCTCTTGGTCCCTTTTGGGGCAGTATAAAGGAGATCAGGTTTGGCCAGCTGTTGCTATTTGGCCAGCTGACCTCAGAGAAGACATGAACCTTGAGGTTGGCTCCAAAACACAGCTGGGCAGTTGAGCCAGCCATTTCCAGCTGGGCTTCCAACGTCACTGTGGTCACAACACAGCAGGTCAAAGCATGGGGGGCTGATTCTGGCTGAGTACACAGAGGATGCATATTTTACCAGTTCAACCTTTCCTGACAAGGGCAAGGCTTGTAAAGGAAGGTGGTAAAGGGGCTACAGATGAAGAGACTTCTTTGCCATTTTCCCTTTCCAAAGGACCAGTCAGTCAAGGCTTAAGTCGTTGGCAATCTTTCTACTGTCTATATGTTGAAAACTGTCCAAATTGCCTTAAAAGCTGTAGGAAAACTGTCATTGCCTCCTTGGGGGACTGACTTACCTCTTTAATACATTTTTGACCATAAGGCTCAGAGCTGCTCTCTTTGGGAGATACGTGAACTGCTGAAGATGTTTCCAGAACCACTGCACAACTCTGATTACCAGGTGAGTTTTTGGTTTGGTCTTACTATTTAGAAGTCACAAAACTCATAAAAGGTAGAAAAATAAATCCTGAACTCCCAATGCATACACTTAGACCACACTCACCATTTCATTTCTCTGACACACAAGCTGTGGTATTTGTGTACTGCAACTGGCTGGTGAGCCCCTTATTGTTCTTAAAGCTTTAATGGCCTTTTCTGTATGGATGTTCTGTGTCCTGTGTCTCCAGAAACATCTAATGGAAACCAGTGCATGTGAGCACAAACATGACAATGGGCTCTCAGGGGAGTGTATTGTGAAAATGGAGTGTGGTTTACTGTTTGCATGCCTGGATAAAATGCAGATGTTGTCCTGCTTCATTCCTCTGTATTTTTCCCTTGGTGAAGGATTTCTAATTTTCTTTCTAGTGTAAGAAGAGATAAAATCTATCCAGCAATAATAATAATAATAATAATAATAATAAACCAACCACACATTTGCATAAGTATCATTATTATTTAACCACTCGTCAAAACACATATTGAAAGGTAACTAAAAAGTCAGGCTTGTACACCCCAAAAAAGATTTGCTCGTTATGACACAGAAAGAAGGAAGGAGAGTTTTCATCTGTTACACTTTCTCACTAATTGCTCAATATATATTTCTAGTTCTATGCAAAAACGAATTGCACCCAATTACCAAAGGCAATAAATTACAGGAAGGTCTGTTATTAAACAGCATTAAAAGGCTTACACTCAATTTAGTGCACAAAATTTAATTTTTAATGTCCATCCAAATTTTTTGGCTGCAAGGTCAACATCCATATAATAGTTGAAAATCTGTGATATTGTGTATCCTGTAGGATGCAAAAAGATTGTAGTTCTTTAACTCTTCCTTACTTCTGGGGATAAGATGAAAATTACCATGAGACTAAACAGTTTATGACAGAAATAATACTGATGAGATGATCTGATTCTGCAAGAGACACACATACACATTTGTCACCACAATGCAATACCTCCATGTCCCAAAATCTATCAGGATTAATATCTTTTAGGTCAAAGAAGTGAGTGTGCTGGTAGTCCTGACGTGAAAGAGCAGTGGTTTTGACTCATTCATGAAAGTTTGTGTGCATAGCAAACAGGAAAAACTGGATCCTGCTCTCTTATCGTGATAGGATTATTGTTGCCCTGTGAAACCTGAGTCAGAAGTGCTTTTTCTACAGATTTCTGAGACTTCTCCTATTTTTCATACCTATTTTCACCTAAGTCCAGAATGTAACCAAAACTCAAGCAATTAGCTCATCTAACTGAGTTGAAGAAGACTCAGTTATCTTCAGAAAGAGTACACTGGGAGACTTGGGTCTTTCATGTTTTAGAGGAGTGCCTTAGTTCAGTGGTGACTACCAGATAGAGTTTCATTTTCTTTTTCCTTCCCTTTTATTTTTGACCAGAATTACATCATGCAAAAAACCATCCTACCAAAAACTAAATTAAAGGTGGTATGTTTCTATCAGAAGCTTTTATTTCCAAAGTAAGTATTTTACAATTAAAACCAAAAGAAAACAAACAAATAAAACCCACATGAAATTGGAGATTTGCTATCCACTCAGTCTGGGCTTTCCTACTTGGTGTAGGTTCTGGCTAGATCAGCTCTCAGCTCAGCGTGATTTCTTTTCTTCCTTGTATACTAATCCATCTCCTCAAGTTACTGCATCTTTCCTTAGATGAAAAGCAGCCAATCTTCTATTTAAGTTTGAGCGTGATACCTGGCTGCTCCAGTGTTAAGGAGTTTATTAGCAACCAAGCCTTTGTGAAGGCTTAAGAATGACACCGTTGCTCTTTAGTGCAATGTTTGTGTAACATGTTTTCTGAGCCAGCCCCATGGCCAAAACAGATAATATTCTGCAGTCTCACACTTCTCAGATACACACAGTACTAGACTTTGGCAGCTTATACCACCTGAAATAAGCAATGCTGTTTACTGTGAGACAGCCATAGAAACTGTAATATCAGAATCAGGAATACATTTTACTGGTATAATGGCTTTTAAGAGAGTTATATAAAATGTCTATAAAGTAAAATTCTATTACACTTATTTTAGTATTCTCTTGTACTTGAGCAGTGACAAACTAATTTCTGTTAGTGCTTCAATTAATGCACATTCTAAAGTTCATGCTTAGACTTTCACACTCAGATGACAGGATACCTCTAGACCTGGCTCAAGGCCATATGAGAAGTTCTATGTTCCCCTTCTCCCTTTCTTGCTGTACTTCATTGTGTTACTCAGTGAATATAAAATTGGGAGGGTTTTGTTGGAAGGAGATAAAAATGATGCTGCACCTCCATTAGCATTTATAGATTGACTTTAGATTCAGCCTTTTATCCGTTGTGCCCGCGTTGTGCTGGAAGGAGTCATGCTATGAAAAAACAGTACTTACTGGGTACAGAAATATAGTGATGCACAAAGAAAGTAAGCAATTTTGATGATATTATGTGGGTAACAATTTTTAGTATTTCCAGAGGTAGTTTATTTAATATGATTAGACTGGAAATGTTCGGTGAGAAGAGTTAACCTGATAAGAAGTCACTGAAGTGAGTGTTTCATCTTTGACATGTGGTTGAAACCAAACTAGACATTTTCAGAAGAGATGTGAAATGGCACTTCCCTGTCATGATATTATTGCTTGAGATGAAACATTTCCCCTCACTTGAGTTCTGCAAAGGTTTTCTTAATGAAAAAATCTCATTATCACCTTCTTGCAAATGAAGAAATGGAGCTAATTATTAAAGATCACCTGATACTTTTCTGGTAGACCTGTGTATCGAGTTCCTATGTGTATATACCCCAAGTTGTGATACAGATTTCAGTTCACTGGTCTTTGGATAACTACAGTCTCAATGTTTGCAGTTTGACCAGTTTTTGCATCTCCTTTTGTAGCTATTGGAGAGACATGGGAAGGAAGTTTTAGACTGTACTTCATGTGATATAGTTTGATTGGTTGTCTCAGATCAGGATGGACCTCTTCCTAAAGATGCTTTCTTTTGTGTGACTACAAAGATAGTCTAGGGGGTCTAACTTGGATGTACACATATACAATTGTTGACATCTTGCATTTATTCACGTGACTCCCGCATTTAATTAATTGCATCTGCACATTAATTAATAAAGGTACTGCCTTTAGGATGCTACGTTAATCACGTTATACCAAGAAGAAATGGCAGCTAATATACTTTCTGAACAACATATCCTAAGTATCATAATGGCTTCCTGTACTTTCAGCAAAGTACATAGCACTTGATGGATGTCTCACAAAAAGAGTCAGTGATTCTACTTCTCTTGAAAAGATCTGCAAGAAATATTAATTAATGTTTAAGTGAGTACATGATATTTTAATAATACTGTCTATTTATTGGGGAATATTATCTCATCTGGATTTCCTTCAAGAGCTTCTAAATTGCTATCATGGCCTGCACACATATACCTTCAAACTTGATTGTCCTGCAACAAAATGGGAACAACAGATAAACCAAGGCAGAAAATTATGTGACTTGCACAACACCATACCTAGCTAATTAAAAGAAGCAAAGTCAGGCTCGATGCTGAACGTAGCAGCCACGTTTCAATCTGGTAACTCCAATCATCTTTACTCTAAAACACTGGCAAGTTAAAAATTCTAGTTCAGCTTTGACAGTAGAACACAAAACCAAAAGATAGTCTGTTTACTGTGGTTAATATTCTTACCATGAAGAACAGGTGTGCCTATTCATTCTCAGCCAGACAGGTATAGTCATCAGAGGCATTGCAGTCTTTTGTAACTCAAAGTGTTTAAAACAGAAGTGTTTTCATTGATAAACTTAGAAACATGAACAATCCAAGAAGTGTTTCCCCCCTTGCAGTGTTCTCTAGAGGACACATGATGGAGCCAGAAAGTTCACAAATCTTTCTGCAGAGGATCTGCACTGAAAACCAGATAACGCTTGCTGGCTTCTCTGAAATGTGTCGAAACAGAGGTGTCAAGGTGTTCCCTCACCAGTGCCATTCACGAATCTCCACTAGCTCACACAGCAAACAAAGACAACTCAAGAGTATCAGGTAGAGTCTAATGCTTCAGTACATTTGGCAAAAATACCTACACTGAGGAAGGTGACTGAATTGTTAAGATGTTGGCCCAGAAGATCCTGCCTTGCAAGATCCCAGCCCTTTCCCACTTCTCCCACCTTGTGGAGACCCAACTTCAAGGAAGGTGGATTTGAGCCTATATCCTCAAAGTATAAGCTTCCGTTAGGTGTTTGTTCTGAAGCTTTGAAGTACATTCTTCACGAGGTCTTCATGAGGAGGATTTGAAGAAGGTGTAATGATGCTGGGTAAACTTGGGGTTGTCAAGGGAGGAGACAAAGGCTGGGATTGCTTATGAATCTGTAGTAGTAAGAATGTCTTGGAAAAGTTAAGAAACTTCTCTCCTTCTTGGCCCGTGGACTTGGTCAGATGCTAGAAGTGACCTGAATGACAGAGGCAGAAACAAACCAGCTGGGGACAGAAATAGACCTTTAACTCTTGCCTCTACTCCCCTCGTGCTTGTGGGCAAGCTATGGGCTGACACAATCAGTACAAGTGGTTAAGCACTGCTGTGTTTGCCTGGGTCAGATCTCTTACCTTTCCAGAAACTTGGATATAACCTTCTCTTTCAAGTTTACACTTGAATCCTGAACAGGATTCTGTAATTACCATGAAATGACCAAATGAAAATTTGAAATATATTTACAAAATTATCCCTTGATGAGCTACAGAATAAAACTTCTCTCCCTTTCTCCTTCACCTCCAATCCACAAAGTGGAGGAGATTTAAGCAACTGGTTTGGAAAATAGATGGTACACTGCAGCCAGCAGTGCGTTGCAGAGAATATTTCTGAGCTGGCAGAAAAAGTAACAAGTTGTCTTAACATACTTTTTTCACCTATAATCTTCGGAATTGCATCATCCTTCTGAGGATGTTTCAGTTTTTAGCTTGAATCTTGATCTGACAAGTTAAATATCACTGCATCTTCAAAGTGTCTCCTGAAATACCTGTTTGTGTTCAAGGTCTATCTGAGTATATTCAGAGGAAATTCTGAATTTCCACAGTAAAAAAAAATCTCATTCTTTTCTCCCAAAATGTATTCACAAGTGCAAGATGCTTCAGGGAAAGTGAACTGGTTTCTTTTATTTCTATTGCCCTACTAACCAAATTTTATCACACTACCCTAACCATTTATCTAAGATAAATTAATTCCAGTCCTGCAGCCTTCATCTCCAGTGAATTTGATTTGAAATTCAGAATGGAAGGTTCAAAACCATTTAGAATGATTTAGGAAGATCATGACTCTCTCTTATTTGTATAAGAACATACATTTGGAACTAAACATTGAAGTTTAAGTAAAGCTGTGGATTGGATGCCAAGGATATCCAACCAGTGGCACCCATAGTGGGGGTGAGACAACCCTTTTGCTATGCTTCCTTCTGCAGTAAAAATTAAGAAAAGAAAGGAAAAAAAAAACAGGGAAAAAAAAAGGCAAATGCAGAAGCCTAGGAACTGAGGAAATAGAGGATTTTCTCTTTTTTTGTGGGGTGTGTCTGTGCCTGCAACGGCTATTCTTGGTAAGACGAATATACAAAGAATGTTTCAAGCAAAAACAGCAAAGGAATGCACTGGCATATGCAGATAGTGCTGAGGTATTTGTAGTGAGAAATGTTCTTAATGAGGGATCATATGGAAAGTACAACTATTCAAAACAACACAGGAATAAATTATGCTTATGAGAGAATTTCTCCTGCAGTCCTAGTACTTCACTGTTTGATCTGGAAAACCTAGAAACATGTAGGGGATAACTTCGAACCTGGACACCTTATTTCCCAGTTGGAACCCTCCCAGTTTCCCAAGGGAATCAAGGCATGAATATTGGAAGGATTTTGTTGGGATCTTGTTCCATCAGAACCTTGGAACTGCAAAAAAGACAGCTTAGATGCATAGTGGTACACTAACAGAATCTGGAGCTGAATGGAAGATACTTCTCTGGCTAAAGTGACATAAACCAGAGCATATCTATATCTCTTAATGACTCTCCACACAGAGCTGGTACTGCACAGGCTCACTCTGAACTGTGAATTGAAGCTTTCAGCACTACATCTGAGTAAATGTTCACTGTTTTCAGGATCTGAGCTAATATCGCTGTGCTCTGTTGAAAGATCAACATAGCCAGACCCAACTTAAGGACCAGGAGAATTATGCTGCTTTTGAAGTATTCACCCTGACTCCAGTTTCTGGAGATTAGGATGATATATTAAGTTACTTGAGTCAATACAAGGAGATTGATGGGTGTTATTAAAGGCATCTTAAAATATGTACAACTGTGTGTTAACTGAGGTGAAAAGTTAGCAATAAAGTGAATGATAGCCAGTAGGTAGAACAAAAGGATTATGGCTAACACCGTTTGCCAATATGTTTCTGAAGTAAAGATTTCAGGGGAGTCACTGCTTAAACCATCCACTCCCCTCCCCACCAACAAAATCCACAGTGGCCTGGTTATCAAAGCAGGACTTTACTATCAAGGTGTATTTCTGAGGTCAGTGATGTGAACAAAGTAGTTATCTCAATCTCTTTGTTTAAAGCTGGAAGAAAATACCTCATTGGTAGAGGTGCAGCAAAATCTAATGCAAAAAAAAAGTAGATAAAAGTTTGCTGTGTCTAGCAACAAGAGAATTCAGACGATCAATTAATAAATTCCACTTTTGAGGTAAAGTAGTGATTGAGGTGATACTGCAAAGCCAGTGGCTTAACACTGCACTACTGAATAACTATAATTAACAGGTTTTTTTCCTTACTACTACACTCTGACAGACATAGGTTATGAGAGATTATACATTCCTATCGCATAGCAAGGATCAGAATTCAAATGTCTGTTTTTACAGGATTAAACTCACCCAGTTGAAATTCATCATCAGAGTCAGCAGGCAATGATGTGTTTCTTGAAAGAATTTTAAGGTCTATAATAAGGAAACGAACCCCTTCACAAAAAGAAGAGTATCAAAGCAGATCAGAATATATGAGCACAAAACCATTTCTATCCTATTTGGGACAAAAATAGAATTACATCCTTTTATGCATATTCCTGTGTATAAGCTCACTCTCTTAGAGAGACTGAGTTGGCATTATTGGATGAATTTCAATCTTCATAAACAGAAGGATGAGATTCACTGATCCTTCCTATCAGGAGATGCTGAAATTCAGATTCTCAGATTTATTTATCCACGTATTTCTGTTCAAAATATATGAGAACCTTCTGGCAAACCAAAGGCCTGTACCTTTATAGAGTTCAGACTTAGCTATGCAGTGGTTTCTGTGTATTCTGTAATGGTAGCAATTCTTCTCTGTGCTTAAGAATTTAGTGAAAGGGATCAGAGGACAGAGAAAAAGGAATAGATAAACCGTGGCTAATACAGAAGGACAGGATGGTTTAGTCAAGAGAGAAAAAGACAGAAGGATATGTAAAATATGGCTATGACAGGGAAAGCAATAATCTCTTCCTTGATTCATGTTTGTAGGACAAAGAGGGTTTCATTACAGCAGAGAAGACTTAGCTTAGACCTTGAGAAAAAAAATATTCTCAGGTTAAGAGTTGGAGCAAGCTGCTGAGAAGTTATGAAGTTCACATTCCTGGGTGTTTCTGAAATAGACTGGACAAGTTTTTTGTGAGGAATGACATCAGTATAGCTGAATCCACCTTTGGGCAGGGGGTAAATGAAACAACCTTTGGATGTTGTTTTCTAGTCTTGCTGTCTATAATTGCAATGATTTATGAGGCATAGAGCAGAGCAGGTCCTACTTTTGTGCCAATTTGCATACCTGAGAAGTTGGCTTATTGTGTGCCTAATTCTTTACTGGCCATTAATTTGTAGTTAATTATCCCACTGTTCTTACATGTTAGATGGATTAGCTATGTAGCATGGTCTGCATATCCATTTTGGACGGCATTAGTGGTGTGCTTGCAATCTCCTTCCTACTTATATTCACTGAACTTCAACATGATGTGGAATTTGTCAGAATAAGCTTAACTTTAGTCTTTGTGTGTGTGTGCTTGCTAAAAAGAATTTGATTTACAGCCATTCAGCAGTTATTCTGTCATACTATTTATGAAGTGAAGAATATAATTGCTAGATTGCATTTCTTTACCTTAATTGACTTCTCTAACAAAAGATTATATTAAACAGAATGGACTTTTTTCAAGCTCTTAATAATTAGATTGACCCCTTTTGGTGTAATGACTAAACATTGTTGAAATGGCAGAATTATTATTGTCCAAACTGTTTTTATTAATATTCTCTATAGGTCTGTTGTTTTCTGTAAATGCATTTGAATGTGTGCTGTGTTCTGTATTTTACACTGTTGAGGAACATTTATCTGGAGATTTATATTAGAATTTGTTCTTGGAGGCTGCTACCACATCACTGTTCTGCAAGGAAATAAGGAATATTACTACATATCTTGTGGTATGCTTAAACCATGTGTTTCAGCAGATACAGCACTGTCAATGAGTAATAAAATCCCAGCAGAGGTTGATGTAAATGGAAGAATTGGGGCAAATCAGATCAGGCCCCAGAAGGAATGAAAGTTAATAGTTCAGTTCAAATTGAGATGGGTTTGAAGGATCCCTTGACCTTTTATTTGACTGCAGATTTTACTCTAGTTTTGGTACACCAATCCAATGCTTCAGAGTATTCTGTATAATATTAAAGTAGTACAATTCTCCAGATCTCTGTTTCAGCTAATAAGAATATTGTCAGAAAATTTTGAACAAAGCATTGATGGCTTTCTTCATCTTTAACTTTCAATACCTAAAGGTCAGAGTCTATTCCAAGTTTGGTGCCAGAGGTTAATAACCCAGAAGAAAGAGTTATTTCTCTGAACGCTGATTTCTGAGGCAGCCTAGACAACTAACTTAGGTTTGGCTTGAAGTGTAAAGTCACCTAAGTTGAATGAGATAAATCTGGGGGTCAGAATATTAATAGATAACCTCAGCCTAATGTCACTGCTTCCACCTCTCACAGTGCAATGATCAAGAGGGAACCCTGTAGCTGTGCCTCACCTGTACAAAATAATCTGCTACTGAGGAACACAAAGCTCTTCTTTCATGCAATTATTGCTATAGATACAGTTGGGAGGTGGTGGTGTTTATGTGCTTTGCTTATTTTTATTTTTCTGTTTTCTTAGCATAGGCACACTTTGGATCTATAGGGATGCAACGTAAAATCAGCAGGACTACATTTAGATCTGGGAGCAAAGCTGAAAGAAGGTGAAAAAGACTGAAGAACACTTTCAGCTACTCAATGGCAGGCACTTCCAATTGGGAAGTGTCTAAATGGCAATGTGAAACCTCTGTGTATCAGTAGGCCTTTCATTCACTGGACTCTATGTGTTATAAACAGTTTGCTAGTCCAGCCAGGGTGATCAGAAAGGAGACTGCAGACCACCAGGCACTAAGTGCACCTACACTGCAGTCAGCCATCACCTACAGGTAAGTTTCCATCCCCACCCATGTCATAGAGCAGCCAGGCTTCCTTCCCTCACGGTGGGCCCTTACAGGCTGCCAGTCCTGCTCGTGCTCCAACAAGCTTCCACCGAGACACTTTCTGAAGTACACTGTGTTGACTTACAGGCACATTTCCTAAAAGAGTGGAACCTGAGGAATATTTGCCACCTCCCAGCCTGCAAGAGAACACCATATATCCTTGATGAAGCCTGTTCATCACCTCCTGATAGGCATGGCTGTCCTGTTCTGCAGGTGGTGGAAGGAAAGCTTGAAGGGGCTCACAAAACACTGCAGCTCTTAAGCACTGCCTAGATGACGGGAGGCAGGAGAAGAGGGAGAAATGTGACACACTCTTATGGCCAAGTCTCATCCCCAAAGCCATCCCTTGGGCTTGAATTTAACTACATGTTTCAGGGACAAGGCATAGATGTCATTACTTATCTTGCACATGAAGACAGCAGAAGTGGTTTGCCAACATCCCCAACATAAAAAAGATAAAATAACAACGGCAGATTCTTCTTTGCTGTACTGGCATAATCACAGTCCTCTTCTATCTTGAGGAGTAAGTGAGAGTAATCCCTGTTATTATTCTTCTTGTCTTCCTTTTCTGGAGAAGCCACAAGAAAGCCTGTATGTATATGATTTTAGACGGTTCCAGGACTGGAGGCCCACCTCATGCCTTTTAAAAGCATTGTGGCTAAATTGAGATTGCCCTGTTGAAATAAAGTGGCCCATGTGACTATATTCTCCAGATACAGGCTCCATTTAATCTCAGTAGGCGTGAAGGAAGTATGGTCTTTTTCATTTTCAAAAGAACAAAAAGTCTCATAAGAAATTGCAAGCAGGAGTTCAATGCCTATTTCTTCCTAAAAGCCTTTTAATGCGAGGACATCATTTCTGCTTTCTTTTGACAACAGGAAAGTGTTTTCTTAGTAATGAAAACAGTAATTTTCTTTTACAGTGGATAATATGTATCTGTTGTCTTAAATCAATACCTGTGAAACCCTGCAGAAATGAAATTCTCCCCACAGCACCTAGATGGACCTAGCTGCAGCTTTTTGTGGGAGTAGATGATAAAGTTCACATGCTGGAAGAAAATGGAAGAAGGATGTAAGATAGGGCAGCTACACTTGACTCATCAGGGGAGTAAGAAAGGAAGTGATATAAGAAAAATCCCCAGGTGGGCATTGGTCATTTCCCAGTTATTTTGTATGCTATGATGTAATAGCAGAGTGGCAAATAGATGGTAGAAGAGGTATTATTAAGACCCTGGAAAGGTCTTTTCTCCTTCCCGTTAAGAACAGAATCAGCTTCCCTCAGGGTCAAGCAGAAAGGTGAAGGTAAAATGCGAAGAAAAAATGCCTTTTGTTTGGTACCATTGTTGGATCCTCAAGTTTTTTGGATGCATTAAAGCGCTCTGTGTGTTGTGATTACAAGTGTTCACTGTGTGGGTACCAGGAGAAAGCAATTATCTTCCAGGGTCAAGCAAGCTTTTCCTCTAGACAACAAGATGAAGCATACAGTCTCCCTCACATTATCAGTATCCATGCAATATATTGCAAGTGTAGTACAGGGAGAGATATAGCCGAACTCTGAAACATGTGGATGTTTTACCTTTGCCCTTGCCCTCTAAAATTGGTCTAACTAAGCATAAAAGACTTGTAATTTGATTTTTTTTAGACTCAGAATACAATCAAAGGATACTTTTAAACCTCCCTAGCTGGATCAGAGTCTTATCAGCATTCTGGTCCAATTTACTTTCCTGTGTTAGGGATGTGCTGATGTTTAGGATGTCACAGGTGAGCAAGAGAAGTAGACCAAGCAGTAGATGATTTTCTACACTCCACAGCAATGGACTTGCTGATACAATTGTTGCTCTGCAGGTTCTGTTCAAGTCTTCTATAGACATCTTCCAAAGGCTAGTGCATGATCAATTCAAGATTGACTGTAGATGTAGAATTCAGACTGATGCAATCAGTCTCCCTTTGTTTCAGAATGCAGAGAAAGTGACTTTTTGGTTTTGGACATTTGTAGCTTGCTGCAGCTGTGAGTCTGGAGATGACAAGATACAAAATATCAAGATGTTGTGATTTCCCACAAAGGTGGCATTGTGCAGGAATACAGTTCAGTGTGCCTGGGACAAGGTGCAAGGCTGGTGGATTGCACTTAAGAAATGAAGTCAGGTAATTACAAGGTTATCTGCACAGCACCATGTAGTTCTGCAGGAACTAGAGTCTTGTTTTTTTCTCCTACCCTATCTCCTATCTTTCCCCTGCGCTGCTAATATTGCTAGGCTAATGCTCATGGTGCATCAACGTCAGGGGTGAATGATGGAGTGCACTGGACTTGATATTATAATGAAGGAAGTTGCAGAGTACAGCATGACATAGAGGAACCCAGATGTATGTAATTATCATAAAGACTTAAACTTTAGATGTCTGTCATATACCTGGGCTTGGGGATCTAGTATTATCCCTAAAATCCCTCATCTGTGTATGCAAATCCCTTAAAGGGCGTATGCATGAAATATCTTACATTGTGAATGCAGACAGCTTCTCCAGGCTGAGTCTCCACCATACTGTTACCTCAGCAATGCTCTAGAAGACCAACAGGAATGTGTCCATACAGGCTGTGACCCATCAGAGTGCACCCCTGTGCCTTCAGGAAGCACATGTTCAACTCCCACTGGCTTCAGAGGAATCAGACAGGTGCTTAAACACTTAGTATAATCAGAAAATTAAGCTCTTTTTTACCACATATAAAATGTGAGTCCAAAAGTGAATTTACTAAGATTACCCTTAGCTCAGTATTTAATATCCTTTTTTCTTGTGTCTTTTCATTGCAACGTAGGATTTTTTTTTTGAGCACCAGTAAGGGTATTTTAATTATGGCTTTCTTGTGCTTACTCACAAGTTATTTAGAGCACCTGTTTAGAAGAGCTTTATTGAAACACAAAAAAATAAGTATTTACTCTAGTTTTGACATGTTTTTATATGTGTCATACTTATTTACATTATAGAGTTAATAATGTCTCTTGGAAAAATAAAGATCAGATAATAGTGGAAGTCTTATATGTTTTTCTCATAATTGTTATTTTTGCACATACAGGTCATTTAACATCCTCTCTACTGATACTTTCATTTTCCATATTTAATGCATTACATCTTAGTTTAATAGGAGTACTGGCCAAAATAAGGATACCATATTTTTTATCTAAATGTCAAGTTTTACTTGGGAGGAAGAATGTGTAGTTACTTCCTTGAATTATTTGTGGAAAGCCTATTGTTTTAGCAATGCAGGCAATTTAAATTGTTAATATTCATATATCAACCTTAGATCACCAGATTAATTCTTTGCTAGCATGCAAGAGTGAAAATGACATATGTTGCTGTCGATAAAAATTATGCAAGCAAACCTCTGTTGTTATTAAAAATGATCAATTTTTATTAATTTTTTGGTTGATGATTAAAGATTTATTTTAATTAAATTATTTGCTTTTTTATCTTGAGAAAATATTGGTTGTATAATATTGTCTTAAACAAAAGAAAGGATTACTATTAGTATAATCCTTTCTTTAACTTGATATTTTTAATTACTTTGACTGATTTTGTCTTTGGGATATGCAATATGAGCTGCAATTCATGACATCAAGATATTGCAAAATCTCTGAAAATGTAAATAAATGCCAATAATGTAAGCTTCATCACTAGCATGTAATGAATTTCATTGTGAGAAAAAAGAAAATACATTTTGGATTTTAAGCACCAGGACTGCTAAACTTGAAAAGTATGATAAGAAAACTAGATCACTGTCTTGGAAAATAAGCTACTGATTATACTTAAGCTTTTTAAAGGCAGCTATGCTCAACCGTCCTTGGACTGGAAAAACTACAAAGGCTATTTCACAGAACACATCCTTAGCCTATCCACTGGTGACCAAACACTGAAACAATTTCTGCTGTCATGCCCACTGACGAAGGTGACTCCCTGCACACATGACTTCCTCATCTAGTCTTCTTCCCTGAAGTTACTGGGCTCCTTTGTTGACTCTTGGGCAATGCCAGAGGGTGTTTCATCCATCCTGATTATATCAGAGGTAAATAAGAATAATCACCTCCTACAGTACCTTTTCTTATTTGCTTTCCTGATAAATAACCAAATCCAGCATGTATTTTATGTAACAGGATAAGATGTTATCCATTCGAAAGACATAAGTATGGTTTTAGAGACATCAAAGCAAAAATCCTGCATCCTTTTCTGTCCAAAAGTGGTTATTCTCAGAATTGCAGAATGGCTGAGGTTGGGAGAGACCTTAGGAGGCTGTCTGGTCCAAACCCTGTGCTCAAGTATGGCCTTACTGCTGATTGCCTAGGACTGTGTCCAGACGGCTTTTAAATATCTCCATGGAAGGCCATAATTTCTGTAGGAAAACTGTGCCAATGCTCAGTCACCCTCATAATAAAAAAGTGTGTCCTGACGTTCAGACAGACCCTCCTTTGTTTCAGCATGTGCCCATTGGCTCTGATTCTGTCCCTGGGCACCACTGAAAGACCCCTACTCCACCCTCTTTCCACCTTCTCTTCAGGTATTCATATCCATTGATAACGTCCTCTCTGAGCCTCCTCTTCTCCAGGCTAAACAGTACCAGTTCTTTCAGCCTTTCCTCATATGTGAAGGTCTTTCATCATCTTCAGGGCCCTTCTCTGGACTGTCTCCAGCAGCTCCATACCTCTCTTGGACTGGGTACCCCAGAACTGAACCCAGCACTCCAGGTGTGGACTCACCAGCACTGAATTGAGGGGAAGGATCAGCCCCTTGACCTGTTGGTAATACTTTGTCTAATGCAAATCAAGGTACAATTTTCTCTTTTAGAAGCAAGGATATTTTGCCTGCACATAGTCAGCTTGGTGTCAGGCAGGGTCCCCAGGTCCTTTTCTCCCAAGCTGCTTTCCAGCAGCATGACCCTCTGGATATCACCACTTTTCCCAGCTTTGTGTCATCCTCAAACTTGCTGAGGGTACATTCTGACCTGTCGTCCAGATCGTGAATAAAGATGCTGAATGGCATTAACCCAGTACTGACACCTGGGGTGCATGGCTTGCTACTGGCCTCCACCTGGAGGTGAGGCTGACCAGGCTGTGCTTCTCTGGGTCCTCCTTCTTTACCTTGAAGACAGGAGTGACATTTCCTTTCCTTCCATTCTTGGATACCTCTCCCAACAGCCATGATCAATCAAAGGTTATAAAAAATGGTGTCATAGTGACATAAGACAGCCTTAATACTCATGAGTGCGTCCTATCAGGGTCCATGGCATCCAGGGTTCTTAAAAAAACCCTACAAATATTATCTACTTTTCTGTCTGTATATCAAATCCCTTTAGTTTTAAAAGGAAATGTAAAGTTAATCATGCTGTTTCACCATTTTATTTTAAACATCTATGCTATTGTTTCTATCCCCATAAGCACAAAAGCTTTCTGGCACTACACCTTGTGTTCACAAACCCCAAAGCTCCCCATGAATTGAGAAACATTGTGAGAGCAGTGCAAGCTATAAAGTTCTGCTGCTTTATCAGCATTAAGAGCTATTATAATTTTCAAGTGGAACTTCAAATAAAAGCACACATAAAGCAGAATACTTTGGTTGTCATGCTTTAAAATATCCTCCTTACCTCTCCCCCAGGTACTAAGAGTTCAGTATTTCATCTTAATGTCCCTGTTGCTTACCATAATTATGGATAACGCAGTTGACCTTACAGCCTGTTTTAGTGATTAAATTTAGTTATAATTATTACTATACAAAATTCTTTCATGGTAAAGGCCACTTTCCCTCTGGCTCTGAACTCTGCCTCTTTTATCATTTTTCATATGTAGGCAGAAATTACAGGTACAGAAATATAGCTATTTTCCACTTCAAATTCACTAAACCATTAGAAAAATGTCTGAGTTCAACCAAAATTTCTTAAGGTTATCAAATGATTTATAATTTTTCCATTGCTGTTGCTCAACATGCTGTTCTTATTACCTAACACAGTAAACAGTACAGTCTGTAAATCACAAAAGCTGAAAGAATAGTGAATTGTGGATGAACAGCTATACTAGAACCTTTGGGAAGAAAAGTCATAGGAACATCTCAGAATTGCCTATAGGCTAAATTTCAGATGTGAAAGCATGGGTAAATCAGATCCATCTTAGCATGTTCCTTTGTGCGGATTCTCAGGCATATCAGAAATTGTTTTGCTGCTTCTCCTGAAAGCTTACATTTGCATTCTTCTCATTTCTGGAAATAATTTTTTTGTTTAAAATGAGACTACTTTAAAAAATCAGATTTCAAAATACAAGACCTTGGTCTTTGATTCTGTGGAACAGAAACTTCTTCAGGAAGAGAAACTTTTTTCAGAAGATATGGTTCTTAAGAAAACTCACCTTTCTTTTGCAGCAACAATTACCTTTTAAAAAAAATATTTACCAAACTAATCCATTAATTGAAAAATAATGAATAAGAAGTGACTAAGGATGATCTTCACTTTTGTGCATTTGTTTCCTATAGCAATAAGTTCCTTAGGAAAGAAAACAACTCTATTATATATAGTTTAGAACAACATAAGGTATTGTGGCAAAAGCTAAAAAAAACCTAGTACCCCAAACCTCTATTTCTGCATTTTTAAAAAGATTTGACACTCCTGTTGCTGAAAATTTTCACTCTCCTTCAGGTCTGAAATTGTCTATATTGACCTACAGGTTTACCAACTTCACAACTATCAGTCAGAGCAGCACTGAAGAATAGCATCCACCAAATCCCTTTGGTGAGTAAGACTATTCATGTATGGAAGTATGTCAAGGTCATAGGAGAACATGCAATGGTCTCTGTACCTGTGAAGATAGGTGGACCATCATGTCAGCCTACTTCCTCAGAGAGCTTCAAAACAGGTGCTGTAAGGGAGGTGGGAGAACCTGGCAGCTTCTCTAATTAGCATGGAGGCAGAGAAGTGTAATTCAATACTGGATGCTGACCAGTTCTTATGGAGCAGAGGGGTTGGATAGTCCATATGATTGGCAGGGTGGGTGCCATGCCAAGTGGTGCTAGTGGAGAACTTTTGCATCTCAACCCATTGAACCTTTGGAATAAATTCATACCTGTGCACAATGTCCTTGTGACAATGGGTCACAGGCCCTGTTATTGCAAAGGTTACCACGATAATTGGCTACACTGCATAAAAATATACTCTATGCTGTGCTATTGCTCCACAGGAAATATTTACAGTATTTTGAAGGTCACCTGGAACTCTTTAATGTGTTTTTTTTGTCTTTTTCTTAAAACAAAACAAAACAAAAATCCATACCAAATTATCCAATCAACCAAACACTTCTCCCCTCCCCACTGCTCCTCCTCTCCTCCCCTTCCTTCCATGTTTCTCGTAGCTAAATTTAGTTCATGGATTTCTGGCTCTCTGGAGTAATCTCTAACAGCTGGACATCTAGGCAGAAAAAAAAAGAAGAACAAGAAAGGGTAACAGTAATGTTACTTGTAGATAGCTTTCTTAAATAATTGATTATTTTCTGTAGTTTCTGCAGATGTGCTGGCTATTTGACCAGCATGGTGTGTCTGTTGCCATAATAAACTAATTGAGCATTTGGATAGAAATGGCCCACGGCTCTGTGTAGTATGGCAAATTTCACCACCTGGTCTGCCTGCAGTTTTCACCATGCTCACATGGGAATTTTGAACCTGCTCAGTCTCCTTTAATCTGTGACCCTCTTTATAGATTTCCAGCATGTGTGATCCTTGCCCCAGGGGAGCCAGTTTGCTTCAGAAACTTGTCCTGTAGGTAAAAGCAATAGGCCATCCATTACCCTCTTCCTTCCACTCAGGTTAATGACTATATAAAATATTAAACAGGGTTCCATCTCCAGAGTGTCTCTATAAGTGATTTTATATTATCTCATTCAGCCCTTCTCTGATTTCTTCTAAAGTGTGTTGCTTCTTTCTAGAATAACTCTAGCAGTGAAAACCATGATTGATTTGACAACCATTAACAGAAAGTTTAGTACTAACCTTCCTCATCAGTGAGTGAAGAAGATGGTGAAAATGGAAATAGGAAAACAGGAATATGATGTGAAGTTGATTTCCCTTATTTAAAATATTTCATATTCAGTTTCTACAAATTCTTACCTAGTAGACATAAACTGCAGGCTTGCTAGAGGGATGAGTGATAAATAAATGGAACATTTTCTACCAACTGGGATTAAATTTATGACCAAAGTGTTTGGTTAGCAAATCATAGAATCATAGAATGCTTCTGGTTGGAAAAGACCTTTAAGATCACTGAGCCAACTATGAACCTGCCAGCCTGTCCCCATGTGCCATACCCACACATCTTTTAAATTTCTCCAAGGATGGTGAAACAACCACTTCATTGGGCACAATGCTTGCCTTTCCTCCAGGCTAAACAATCCCAGTTACCTCAGCTACTCTTTGTTGGATTTGTGCTCCAAATCCTTCCCCAATGCCATTGTTCTTCTCTGGACCTGCTCCAGCACATCAGTGTCCTTCTTGCAGTGAGGGACCCAGAACTGGACACAGGATTCGAGGTGCAGCATCAGCAGTGCTGAGTACAAGCTGACAATCACTGCCCTGGTCCTGCTGACCACACTATTGTTGATACAGGCCAGGGTGCCATTATTATCTTAAGGGTGGGTAACAAGGGGATGGGGCCTGGCTCTTTCCAGCTGTGCCTAGCAACAGGAGAATGGGAAACAGGCACAAACTGGAACACAGGAAGTTTCATCTGAGTGTAAGGAAAAACTTACTTCTTTGAGGCTGACTGAGTATTGGAATAGGCTGTGGGGTCTACTTTGCTGGAGATGTTCAAACCCCATCTGGATGTGATCCTGTGCAACCTGCTCTCCATGGACCTGTTTTAGCAGGCCTCCAGAGGTCCCTTCCAACCCTGACCATTCTGTGATTCTGTGATCTTATGTGTTGCTAACCTAGGATTTGACCAAATACCAGGAAAAGCTGCAGTATAATATAGCCCAGACCCTGAGGAAGAGCTTTGTAAATTCCCACCAAAGAAATGAGCATGTATTTTGACCTAGGATGTGAATTACTACATAACTTGTGATACTGTAGAGATATTATTATATACGAAGATCCTTGTTTGGATATTAAAACTAATTTTATTTTATCCAAACCATGAAGAAGGGATCTCAAATTCTGCTGTAAAAGGTATCCTCTAAATCTTTCTAAAGTGTTCATTGAACATAACAACAAAAAAAAGCAATCCTACTATCCATACCTGTAAAAACACTATCAAATACCTCCACTTCCACTAGAAACATTTAGCAGGTGTAGTCAGTCTGAAAATGAGGACTTCAGTGGTGTTAATCTTGATGTATAAGGTTAGTAAAAAGTAAATGAAGAGGGTTGCTTTTGAAGTGCACTAAAACTAAGAGTTGGAATAAATGCTCTGCTTATCAGACACTAGTCACAACTATATAACCAGCTGTATAGTAGTTAAACGTTTGAGATTTTTTCATCTTAGTCTCTGACAGAAACTAGAGAGTTCTGCTCTTCTTTCTATGAGCAGAAGTTGTTAATGTATCTTTTTGCTGTCTCCATCTTCTGTTCTGGTTTAAACAGGTGCAGTGAACACAACTCTAATGCAGAGATCCAGTTTGCAGAGTTGCAACCTCGATGAATGACTGGAGGTTGAAAACAGAGCCTGACCTAAGAAGAAGAAAAAAAAAAAAAAGTCAAAAATGAGATAGCTGTGAGGAATCAAGTGTGAAACAAGTTCCTTTGATTTCATTACTTCACTCTGTTGCTGCCCACCAATTCCCAGTGCTGCCGTCAGCAGCAGGTTATCTCAGAGCTGGCAGCATCTACAATCTCTGTGTGGCACCTGGCACGCTCTGCTGTAGGCTGAACCTCACAGATCAGGAATAAGGTGCACTGATGGGAGTGCTGAAGACAAAAACTCTGTGATGGATCTTCACTGTCTAAATATAATGAAATAATCGCTGCAGAGCAAACTTCATTTTCAGCTTCCTTTCTGTTTTCACCATTTAATCGTAGTTAAGTAAAAATATGTGACATAGTTTTATTTGTAATCTAGTATCTAATCTCTGTGTATTTAATGAAATAATATTTGGGGGTTTTTCCTCCTTCTTATTCCTTTCATTTTACCTCTGGTTTGGTCTACCTACTATTTAATCTGTATTCAATCATCCTTACCAAACCAGCTCACTAAATTACCCTCCCAATGTCAGAAGAAAGAGTCTGAAATGATGATTTAAAGGAATGATGCTTACTTGGGTCAAGTAAAACACATAAAACCCAAGCAGGTATTTTCACACTTTCTTTAGCTCCACTTGAATTGTATTTCTCTTTGACACCTCCTTTGTAATTACTGACACTCTTCATCCACAAAGCGCTGGCAATTAACACTGAGTTAAATAGGTGAGATAACATTTAATGTGGCATTGTCATTATTCTGTGGTTGGTACATAAGAAGTCACAAGCAAGTGACCAAAAGGGCTAAAAGATTAGAATTTAATGGCAAAAATATAAATAGATAAAGGATAATATAATGCCAGGTATTTGGTAACACCTTGTATATGGGGCTATTTGTTCTACAGAAGCACCAAATAGATTTTGCTTCGTATTTATCTTCATTTGTTGTTAACTGAAACAGGCTGTGAAAATCACAAAGGACACACACTGTCTATTTAAATTTAAAAAGCCATTTTTCCCTTTAAAATCTAAGCACCAGTTAAAAAGAGTAAATCGGAACAGATTTAATTGGTATTTACACACACCAACATTAGCAATTAGTAAAGCAACAGCAGGGGGAGAAGAACAATTACTGCACCCAGTCTAAATGGTTTATTTGGATGACTTAAAAAAACAGTCAAATTTAACCAGCTGTTTGCAGAAAGAATTTTTCTTTATTTCCATAAACATGTTTATTTGAATGAAATTAATCCCCATTGACAGCAGGGCAGGATTAGAGTTGTTTTCCTCCTAATAGTTTGTGTATATTTTTGGGGAATATCAGATATTGTAAACATTAACAGCTTGCTTGCTTGGTTTAATGATCATCCAAGTATGATAAAGGATGACAGATTAATAGTATTTTTACTCATGTAAAATAGCATTTGTCCATGGATTTTCTCAGTATGGATTTCCACTCGGAGAGATTAGGAGAAAGTACTGATTTGCCTCCTCCTTCCTGTCCTTTTAAGTCATTATAAGCAAAAGAGTAAAGGGTATTTGAAGATGAAGATGCCTTTGATCCTTAATTCTGAATATCAATATAACATACAGAGAGCTTATCTTGCAAACATGCAAATCTCTTCTAGCTGAGAAGGTGAAAAGTAGGAAACTGAACTAATTTGACTGCTCCTTTTTCTCAATCACTTTGACCAGGTGGTTGTGGTTGCATTTGTCCTTCACTGTTTGTGACTGATGAGAGGTGCTGGACGTATTTTTTGAGAATTTGACAAGCTGATGCCCATTTCTGAGTTTACAGTTCTGGGTGCTATAGTGATGGATAGCTGACTTGCTGTTCTTAGAGTCAGTGCCATGCGTTGTGATCTGGGCTTAAATCTGAAAAGTCTTTATGAAAACAGCTGACAGTGACTATTTGAGGCAGAGTTTGGAACAGAAATTTCATCTGTGCCTGATTTTTTTCCATGCATATTTTATATGATTTTAATTAGGACATTTATTTTAGGGTTTGGTTTTGTGTGTTTTTTTAGGTTTTTTTGTTTGGTTGGTTGGTTTTTTGGGTTTTTTGCTGTTGTTTTTTGGTTTTTTTGTTTGTTGGTTTGGTTGATTTTTTGGGGGGGTTTGGTTTTTTCTGCTATAATTTTTTTTGCATGTGATAAGCTTAAAATCGGGAAACTTAAATGTGCACAGAACTAAGGAAACATTTATTCACACCAAAATATTATGTTATCATCACAGAAAAGGTTGATACATGGGAGTGACCTAAATGTAGACTTCAGAGGCAGGCAGGGAGCTAAGACATCCCTGAAATTAATGGTATGGTCTATAGTTTGGAAACAAAAGGATATGTTCAGCATAATTCTTTGAGCAAACTCCCTGGTTTTGTAGCTGATTTGGGGTTTAAATTTTTAGTTCTTGTTTTTGGTTGTAGAATTATTTTAATATTATTGGAGACTTTCGGTATTTCTTAATCTCAGCAACTTTTAGCAAAGGGATGCAAAGTGTGACAGTGATATTACCTGTTTTAGAAATAAAGCAATCACATGCCCAAACCCATCATGTGCCAGAAACTCAGTCAGCCAGGAAAGCAGGCATCAGCTCAAGCACGCTTATGAAGGGGCAGCAGCCACAAGGGGAGGAGACACATGAGCAGATACGTGGTGATTTACATTGGGAGAAATGGGAAGAGGCACACAGAGAGAGCGGGTACTGCTCTGGAAATATGCAGCCCAGGGTGCACTCTTGGAAGGAGGCACTCCAGTGTGAAGGGCTCTGGCCTGCTGGTGGACCCAACCTGGGCCAGGTACACCCCCGAAGGACTGTTGCCTATGGACTGATAATAAAATGCACAGAGGAGTGGAGAAATCCCAGTAAGGTGCATAAAGGAGCAGGGAAAAGCCGCTAGGAAATTAAATACAGCAGAAAGGAACCAATATAGTCCACTGCAACCTTCTGTGCTGCCTGTCACCTTACTGAAGCAATTAGGAGGGACAGTCTGTAAATTGTTTCCAAAATAATGACTGTCAAGACTAGGAAGGTGCAAGAAAGGGTAACTGGCTTAAATTAAGCCTTGAGAAGGTGTTTGACTGAGCATTTATTTTTAAATTATTTTTAAAAAATTAATACTGGAATGAGTGATTAGATGTTTCTGCTTATTGGGAATAAATTAATTCAGTGAAAATTCTCTCAGTCGAGGCTGTTTTGCCTGCTACTGTTTATAGCCCTTGTGAAGGTGTGTATGTAATAGTTTTCTTCTTGGCTGACAGCATGGAGCTTAACCAGTGCTCAAAGAATAGGCCAATTATAGTGACATATAATTTTGTGTCAATTTTACCTGTTTGTAGGCATTCTCCTGGAAAAGTTCCTCAGGTTCAAAATGGAACATGCAATAAAAAAGTTACAGAAGTTTTCTGGTTGAAGTAAGAGAATACTACAAGAAGATATAAACCTAATTGAAAGAGTACAAAAATACCCAAACAAAAACAAACCTAGAGGAACAGATACGTTGTGATGGAGAGAAACAGGGAAAATGAGTACCTTGCAGAACTGTGCCAGGACATGAAATGTAATAAATAACATGATATTCAGAGATGTGAACTGTGAGTATTTAGCATCTCTGAAAACCAAGTCGAACACTTCTGTTCAAGGGAACTTTCTTTTGTGTGTTTCTATTCTGTAACAAAAATAGCCAGTAAAATTGAAGGGAGCTGAAATACTGACAATAAGTTTTACAAAATTGACACATACAATGTGATTGATTCAAAATATTTGAATCAATTTGAATTTGAATTGTGAGAATAAATGAGAAGAAACAAGGGTCACTCTCTAAAAGAAATATAAATAAGTATTTAGGAAGAACTATATCTTCTGGTTTCATGAAAGGACATTTTAAGCTTTATGGAATGAATTTTTTCTTCCAGAAACTTGTATAAAGTTTATTGCTCAAGGTCAGTTCTCTATTTCTCACAGGAAACTGGAGGAACCCTACTGCCAGAGCACAGCAGTTGGTTCAAATACTCGGGAAATGAGTGACCTGTTTTGACACAGGGCCTGAATCTGTGAGGACTATTGTGGCTGCTCAGCAAATGGTCAACACATAACACAGTTGCCCTCAAATTCTGTTTAGTGTCTATCTAGATCCTCTAGATTCTTCTTTTGAAATCACACCCTTTCACTTGTATCTGGAGCTGGCTTTAACTTTTGCCGCTTTTTTATTATTTTAAGTTTTACACTTCAAAAGCAGTCTGGACCTGAATTTGTGCCCTGAATTTCTGTTTTCAGAGCAGACATTTATTCACAGGAGCAGAAATCTAGAGTTTTCCAAAAAGATCGATTAATGATATTAAAGAGTCTGTATGTAAAAAAATGTTTTAACCTCTTGACTGATTTGGAGAAGCGTTAATGATTGTGTAGAGGAGGGGTTGAAACTGTTACAAAGTAGGTTAAGCAAGAATGTGAAATGGGCAAGAGGTAGAGGTAAATTAGCTGAATTTAGTGTGTTATGTAAGAATAATATTTTGGTTTATTTTGTGGTTTGCTTAATTTTCTAGTTTTTGTCTCTGACTTTCTGCTCCATCTCAGTAATTTTATCTGCAAAATATATCATTTTACTACCCTTAGAACTGGAGTGACATACTCTTTATAATAAGGATTTTCACAATAAGGATTGTGAAAGATGCAAATATAGGTAGAACAGTCAGCAAAGCGGCAGGTTTTGATTGAAATTCTGTGTGTTTATTCTGTCTACAGCTTGGTTTGGGAGTGTTGTTTTCCTTACACTGACAGTTCTGTCATATCCTGATGATAGATGGCCATGTATTCTTTAGCAGTTGTAATTGCTCAGTAGTTTGCAGGTCTGAAAGTAGCTGCTATGGAAGGCAATCTCTGACTCTGGGATTTCATTTATCCAGGAAGTCACTTCAGAACGGATCCCAGGCAGCCCCACCTAGTAAGTTACATTAAACATGCCTTGTCTGTACTAATACAGAGAGAAAAGAAATCTATATTGGTTAAGTCAGATAACTTCTTTTGCTCTTGAGAAAGAAATCCCCTTCTCCGCAGGACTGAAGCCTTTCCCTACCTGTTCCTACTTATATTTTCTGGAACAGCAGACAGAAACCAAGACTGGGAGAGAAGTTCAATGTTTTTGAATTTCACAATGGGAACCAAGATGGGCTGGTTTGAAATGAAAGGGACAGGGAATGTTGTTCACTTCATGTCATGAACAGGACATTTTTAAGGCTGGCATATATCCTGGTTTCATCCAGGTCAAGGTTAATTTTTACAGTAGCCAGGAGCAAGCATGGCCAGGACACAGAGGTTATTTTACACCACATCACATTGCTGGAGAGAAAGGGACTCTTCAGGGGACAAGGGGTTCCGTCCAGAGTAAGTGTGCCAGAAGGAGATGGGGGGTTTCTGTGTGAATTGTTCCCTACTTGCACCCTCTGTCATTACTGTTGCTGCTGTTACTGTTCATTTTCTTATCTCATTGCTGTTTCCAGCGAACTGTTCTTATCTCAACCTGTGGTCTTTACCTTTTGTGCCTCCAATTCTCCTCCCCATCCTTCCACAGTGGGAGGAGGAGGGGAAAGCAGGGGAGTCAGTGAGTGGGCATATTGAATTGAATCCCAGACCACAACAGAGAAGCCATTATAATTCTCAAAAAATAGCTTGTTTAAGTTTTTTGAAGAATTTTGTTGCATCTTTCAGCAGATTTCAAATTCTGTACCATCTTTGAATTAATATCAAAGCCAAACAATCCACTGAAACTTGGTGTATTGGAAGAACAATGTAAGGTTTATTCTTCCCTACGGTTATTACATTCACTGTGAAGAATCTGCACTACCTCGTTTAAATCTTTCCTGAAGTGGGTCACACAGTGAAACTGATTGATAAGGAGTTGGAGAATTGAACTTTATGGCTGATCAGCAGACCTCTATCAACTATGGGAAGGGAGGTGTGCCACAAATAGAGCTGTCACTGCAGTAGCCCTGCTATTAAATCTTTAAAACTGCCAAATATATGGCCCGTAAGAAGGGGCATGGGCTGATCCACACATAGAGATTGAATATGTAAGGAGAATACTTTGGAACAGCAGTGAGTTGTTGGCAGGAGACTTGAACTCTAGTGAACAAACCTATCTGAGCACAGTGGGGAGAAATGTGTAGTTGTGCTGCCTTTCATCAGTTCAGTGACAGGTTGAAAAACACACTAAATCTTCTAATACAGAAGCATAAAATTCAGTCTTTTTTTTTTTTTTTTTTGAGAGCATGAAACCGTGAGAACAAAAAGAACAGATATAAGCTTCTTCTTTTGTGCCGAAAAAAGAAAAAAGTAAAAAGAAGAAAAAACATGAGAAAGGAAAAAACTGCACATAGAATAAAGACATATGTACATGCAAAGGAGTAAAGAGGACTACTTTCATTCACACCTCATGGCTTCGTATACCGGCAAGGGGAGCAGAAGCCTTACTGGAGGTGGTTGAGGTGTTGTAAAACTATGACCTATTTAGAAGAAAACACTTAAATCTGCTGTACGCCAGGATGAGGCAATTGTACATGTATGACTAAGAGATATTGTGATTATCAGCAGATGCGATCAGTTCAGAATGAGTTTGAAGACATTAGCTTTTTGGAACAAGGCTATTGCATGATCTCTGCTGACAATGCAATTCAATTGAGCCGTCATAAATATACGTGTCTATGTCTAATCAAGGAAAAATTAAGTGCCTACAAATTCTGGTAGTAACAGAGCCTAACAGAATACAATAAGCAAGCTAACACTTTAATAATAACACTTCACAATAGGACCTGTCTTGTGCATTTCACCTTTTCAGCACAGTTGCTGTATCATAAATTTAAAAAAGTTAGCTACATTGTAGTACAAATCATTGTACAACCCCACTGAATTTTGTGCATTATTTCAATTGTGCCATCTATTTTTGTGTCTGCTCAGTGTTATAATATTGGCTATGCCTGAACTGTTGAAGTCATCCTGTTCCCTGGCTCCCCAGACAAGAGAAATGATGTCTTTTGGAGGAAAGTATCCATATCCATACCTTATAGATTTTTCCAGTGATCTCCTATAGAGTCACTGTGTAACTTCTCTGATCAGAAGCTTATCCTTTGTCGTGTATCTTATCTAAGTTATTAAGTATTGGCTGATGTCCCTAAGAAACTGAATACAGCTTATATTTCCTGTAGTGTAATTTTTTAATATGTCATTCTGCCATTCTTGTCAGTCACTTCTGATTATGACCTATACTTAAATCCTATTTCAGGATCAAATAAAAGATCAAAATTATGTGCTTAGTCCCTGCTATTTATAGAAAATCTTAAAGATGGTTGAGTTGGTGTTTGGTGGATGTCAAAGAATAGAATAAGTAAAGATAGACATATAATTATTGGTTAGAACTTTAAATAATTTAAAAATCCATTCCTCCTGGACTGAAACTTAAACTTTATCAGGTTAAAATAATAGAGAATGAAAAAACATCTGTACTTAATCTCAGAGTACAGTTGTTAGTTCAAAATACTTCTGCAGGGTGAGTAAGAAGAAGCACAAATCTTTGTTTTAGCTGATTCAAAATAGGGACTTGAACTTCATTACCTCACATGCCAAGTAAATATCCTCTCAGTGTTGACCTTTCTGATTGCTAATGTCATTCTTGTCTCTGATTTTGATTAGCTATTCTATCTTTGTTGAAATAAATATGATCATTCCTGCAAAAGTATCAGTTTTAATGAACCAGAACCTTCTAAAGAAGAAAAAACCATAATAACCTCACTGGAAATTCCTGAACAACCTACAGGTGCAAGCCTGTAGTTACATTTATACTCAGCAAATAGAACAAATAAACCCGAGGTTGTTCTCTGGCCCTGAGGGTGCCTCCCATGGCAGAGTTTGAATTCATACGGCTGAACTCTCCTGGCCCTGTTCACCGTAAACAGGTGAGTTACCAATGGTTTCCAGCCTGATCAACTCTAGAAATACTCTGGGCATTCCCAAGGATAGTACTGATTGACTCAGGCCAAAATTGCACTGTTCATCTAACAGTATGGAAAACTACAGCATGGAACTAACTTGTGTTTTCAATTCACTAGCAGAGATGTAGCCTGTGTTTACAGCCTGGGTCCTGTTCTGTGCTTAGTGCTGCCGGTGTTAGTTACTGAGTTGTATTTCTACATCAACCCATAGGTGAGCAGGTGTGCATCAAATAAAAAATTCATAGGCTCATTAATCTCTTAGCTAAACTTGATTTTTATTTATTGAAAAAAAATCATCAGAATCACTGTAAATCAGGGCAAGTATTTGCTGTTCCAGGCTGTGTAACCTATAGGCTAGTGCAGTCCAAAATTTGAGCAAAAATTTCAGTGTTGATGAGCAAAATTTTAGGAGAAACAGTGAAGTATCAAGAAGAAGAGTAAAAAAATCGTTCACAGCAGTGTGGTGTTTGACTAATGCATAAGATAAATATATCTGAATTTCTACAGCATTTTGTGTATGCCACTGGCACAAACAGTAAGAACTGTAGATGACATTTCTGATATACTAGAAAATTTTACTGGTAGTAAAGTTAATCTCGGTGAACTAAAGCTCTTTCACAGGAAAGTAGTAGTTAAAAGGGTAAGAGGGTGATTTGTATACAGATTTGAACACAGTCAGATAATTAGGGAACAACCTGAAGGACAGTTGTCCAGTTGGTTGTGTTGAAAAGCAAACTCGCATCTGGTTAGATTGCAAGTGTTCTTTGATATTATCTTATGTAATATTTCTATTAAAGGCTTTGGCACACAAGTAGGTGTGTACTAATGAAATCTGATAACGACACATAGGTAGGTGGCTGGCATTTATTCTTTTAATACTGAAGCTAGAATATATGATTTTCATTTTATCCCTCTGGGGCATATGGGGGAGTATATGTGGGCCCTAGAGAAGGATTTTCTTTTTCTTTTTTTCTTTTTTCTCTCTTTTTTCTCTCTTTTTTTTTTTTTTCTCTCTCCTTAATTTAGGAGACGGAGCTACTGATCTTGGCTGTTGCTATTGTGAACTGACGCTACCTAAAGGATATATACTCACCATAATGCAACATTTCTTAATTTATAGTGCTAATTCAGCTTCTCTGAGGGCTCATTATTTAAAGTAACATAAAGGCTGGGGTTTTTTTTAGATCATTATTTAAAGCAACATAAATGCCCTTTTTTATTAGATTTTTATTGTGATGGTGCATTTAACTAATGGTGCGTTATGAGTGAACACTTACTGGAGGCTTGAAATGAGCGTTACTTGAATACAAAATTAATTCATCATCCTCTGTGCTAATAAAAAAAAGTAGGAAATTAATGCATAATTGTGCCACTTAATGTACAACTTTTTCCTCCTTAATTGTCTTTAGAAGGTGAGAGAAACATTGCAATCGAATATTGGAAAGAGTCTGTTAATGCAGGAGAGCAAGCTTTCAAGAGTGTAATATCTGTATATATCGTGTATGTGATCTGTATGTATTTGTATGGGCACACATTTATAAACGTACGCAGACAAACTTCTGTGTCACAGCATGAAGATTTACATACACACATACCCACATAGCTCAACACGGTCATGCTATGCGCCTGATTCTAGGCTGGGGTAAGCCAGCAACGCTGTTACCATCTGCTCTGTGATGAGGATCTATCTTTGAGGAAATTCTAGGAATCCTTCAGAGCTGTACAAAGGGCACATCACTCTGGGGTACTCTCGTGGTCTGACACATACTGAGCTAAGGCTATTTCCATATGAAAAGAGGAATCCTCCCTCACGTGTTCCTGGCCACGCGCTTCCAATCCTGAGTCTTCTCTTCACTGTGCTTGTCATCATGTGATTCACATTTCTTGCTGGTCTGAAAACAACTACCAAAAAATCCTCTTAAATTAGACTAAATTCACTGAATGCATCCTAAATGTACACTATCCAGAGGCAGCCCAAAATGAGGAGTTGGAAGCTATGCCTGAGGATGAAAAAATTAGCTAGATCATTTATTTGCTCTCCAGCTCACAGATCAGCTAAAACTGTCTCTAAAATATTAAGGTTTAAACCATGGATATAACCTTTTTATATACCACAGAACTTAAGTGTTGGAGTTCTCTTTGAGGACTTTGTAATCCCAATGCTAACTCAATTTGTCTTTTTCCCCTCTGCAGCATTTAAACCTTAATGAACTAAATCACAGTTCTTTTCCTCAAAACTCATGTTTTACATGTTCCTTGCTCACAATAATAAGAATAGGGGACTGAATTAAGCTGGCTTTTAAATTAAATAATTAGCTAAGTTTCATTAAAAATTATTCTGATCTAAAGCCGGTGTAAGTACACTCAAGTAACTGGACATGATGTCAGAATCTTTTCCTTCGTTGCTGAATTTTTAGGTGTAAGTCTGACTGCACAGGAAAAAGGAGACATGAGAAAGATCTTTTAAACTAGTTTTAATTCATACAATGTATTTTTTTCTTTATCATGTGTCAGAAGGTCAATTTGTGATCAAACTATTTATTTTCCAAAAATGAACAAGATTTGGTATTTTGGGGTAATTTGACATCTATATGCCAAACACATCTCACTGAAGCCAAAAAGGAACACTATCCTTACAGCATACTTTTGTCTGCTCAGCCACAGGACTTCCATGCAAATCTCCACTTGACTGTGGACTAGAACCATGTCTGCTTCAGCTCCATACCCCAAGTGAACCAGGAGCTCAGAGGAGCACCTCTTTTGTTTATCTCCTTGCCTTTACGTGGTATTAAACTAACATTAGAAAGTAAATAGGAATGAGATTAAATATTTGTCTCCTGTGATTATTTCTGTTTAACAAAAAGCACAGCTAAGTGTGTGGGAGTCTGAGTACATAGTCTGTCCTCCTAGATAACTATAATTCATGTTGAGACAGGTAATAGGTATAAACAAGCTGGTGTTAATCCTTTTCTTCTGGTCCATGACCAGCACCTTGCCTGTTTTGATGGACTCCCACGGTGCATTACCCAAAGCCTTCTGACACGGGTCGGTTCTGCTGATGGGCTGATGTCACACAGACTCTTGTCAGGCAAGAGCTGAAGTACTGTAAAATGGCTACAATGTTAAGGAGTCATTTGCCAGGACAATTTCCAGTGTTCACTGTTCCATCCAGTTAAAAAAAAAGGAAAAAAGAAAATTTCTGGTGCCATGTTTCTTAAAGAAATCTTTCTGCATTCAAAGTCCTTTCTGCCCTCTACTATAGGCTTCCTAGGGGAAAGGATGAAGAACTGATGTTGCCTGTTTTCCCTTTTTTAACTCACAGAAGAGTCATTCTTTGTTCCTCTGAAGATGAAGTGTGAAGTAAATTTGGAAATCCTGGGAAGTAGAAGAGCAGTGCGTCTCTGACCTAGGACAAGGCTGTCTGACAAGAGGAATTCTTATGGTTAAAACCCATAAAGGATTAAATTTACCTTTAGAAAATTCAGTCTTAAAATATTTGAGAAGATATGGGGTCCTCAGCTTTTCCACTCATACTGATGCTCCTTCTCTTCTGATGTCCAGAAATTTCCAGAAGAAACTGGCTGTATGTCCCTGTAGTCTGCAGTTGGTCATCTCTGAAATATTCCTTAGCAGTAAGAGTAGGTGAATAGAAGTTTGAAAAGTTGCCTTACTGACTTTCTTTTTCAAATAGATGTGCAGACAGTCTTTTTGTTGCTTACCCTGGAAGGACAACACGGCTTTATTTCAATTAGTTCTGTACTTCTGAAGAATTAGTTCTGAGGAGCTGTGGAGATCTGTTATACACCTTTTCTTTAGCCTTCTAGGAAGACAAGTCCTATACTTTTGTCAGAATATTTATTTGTGAAAAGTATATTACTAGAGATGAAGTTTATGGATTCTAGAACAGACTATTAAACTTTTAAAAAATTCAGTTAAGAGAATCTGTGTATTAGCAAGCTCTGAAATTCAGTCTGTGGTAAATACAGAAGTTGGGCTTTGAGAGGACTTAATTAGTGCAATTTTTGGGGGGTATAGCCTAACCCCCACACTATGCCTTATTTTCATTTTGTTTGGGAATCTTCAGCTGGTCATTTCTTCAGGACTCCTGTTGTCATCAACAGGGTCTGACCTGATGCCAGTTTACAATGTCTACTGGACAGATGTCAGTGCACGCAGAGGGGTGCAGTGTGTCCACAAGAGGAAGTTTTTGGCTGTGAGGAAGGGTGTTGGAGAGCTGGAGAGATTGGCACTCTGCCTCTGAAGACTGCCTGAGCCTTGGAACAAGGAGTACTTTTGTACTAGGATGCTATTTGGAAACATCAAACTCTACAGCAACACCAGAAAACGTTGACTGGCATTTTTAGTAGCACTTTATCCTTGTTGTTGTACCTCTGGATTTTTAAGCCATGCAATAATACTGCCAAATGATCATTAGTAAGCCTGATCTGAGTAAGTGTAATCACCATTTAAATGGAAACAAGTAGTGTGAGTAAATGAGAGATATGAAGTTCATTATTTCACTTTGCAAATCACTAACTCTGGGGAAATTTCCATTTTAATATGCTGTTTGTTTCAACGTAATGACTAAGAGGTTAAGACCACATATATCCTGTAGAAAATGTAAACAAGCATCTATTTCAATCTCTTTTATTTTTCTGAACAGAGGCTAATAGGCTGTAAGGTTAGTTTATTTGTTTACTTACGTACTTTGCCAAGTACTTTGATATGTGTCATCCTACTGTCCTTCCTTCTACTGTCTGTATTTTTAAATCCCTGCCGAAAATATTTGCTAATAATGGTGTTGTGTATTAACAAGTTGTTTTAATGCAGAGAAAACAGGTGGTAGAATACGATTTTACCCCTTAACTTTGTATTTTATGGAAACCTGTATTTTCTCTGGACATATGTTATTTATTACACTACGAGGTTTACATCAGATCAGTGATCATGCTCAGGTATTAGTGAATAAATAAGGCTGTGAACTTCAAAGGTGCTTTGTATGGCATTCAAGGCTCCATTTTACCTTAACATCTCACCCTGCTATTTTGCCAGTGGCTGTTGCAGTGATGTTAAAGTCTTTAGAGAAAGCATACACTGGATTTTTAAAATTCAAACCAGAATCTGTTCTTTATATTTTCCCACCTTTTTTTCCTTCTATTTTACTGCTCTAGGGTAGAATTACATTAATTTAGCAAAGTTGGGAGGAATGGGAATTGTATTAGTTCAGAAAATATCTTCTGTGCTTACGAATAAATAAATAAATAAAGTAAAAATATTATCTGGAACCCTGGCAGATTGATTTAGCAGAGAGACTGGGGTCAAAGATTTTTACTTGGCTTAATGGTCTTCATTAGGGAATCAGAGCATCCTGTTGAGAAAGACTGGCATGCTTTGGCTCTACCAGTGTCAGACTGCATGATAAACATGCTCGTACCTGAATGGTGAATTGCTTGCCACATGGATGAATGTTTGTCACAGTCTCTGGGACACAGATGTCACAGCCTAGTGAAGGCCTGCTTATCATTCATGTGGTCACTTCTATTACCTCTGCTCAGTCTGTGCTGACCTGCCATTAGTGACTCTAATTTAATTTCCCCCCCCAGTGTCATGGGTTATTTCTTCCATTACTTTAGAGATTTAATTTACAGGGTAAACTCCATCACTTGAACGAAAGAATTTTTCATGACATGAAGAGCAAGTTCTTTTTGAAGATTAACATGGTTCTGGCTATTTATCTTGGTCATCTCTAAGGCATGAGGCTTAAACTCCAGTGAATGCCATGATATTCATATGTTGGTAGTATTTCCAAAATACATGAAATATTGTATTTTTTCTCATTTCAGCTATTCTACAACATCTAAAAATGATTCTGTGCACAGTGTTATGAAAGACCAGTTACCCTTTTGTTACAGCTATAAATAAGCTTGTCTGGAGTTGAGCCTGGGCTCACATTGCTGCATAGTATAGATATGATAGTCACTGTAACAGGCAAATATGTTAGCATCTGTATCCTTGTTTTCTCACCTATTATTAATTCCAAGTACTGAAAAATATGAGGAAGCAATCCTAAATATCTAAATATTAATTCATGTCATTAATATAATGATATACATTTTGTAGTCTAAGAAAACCTTGTAATCACTAATTGATTTTTCAGTGTCTTTTAATTCAAGTGCATGTGTCTCTTGGAAAAGAACAAACCTTGAATGCTTATTTTACAAAAATATAAATATTTCCTTATATAATCAGAAGTATAACTACCAGAGCTCAATATAATTGTATATGTTAGTGAAATAATTTTAACTGTTTACCAGAGGCTTGTTTTCCTACGTGGCTAAGACTGTTCCTCAGAAAAATATTTGCCAGCCTTTTGGGGTTGCTTTTTCAAAAATGCTACCTGAATAAATTTCTGATGTCTTGGAGAATTTCTATGCTTTTATAACTTCCAGTCTGAGGGCACAACCCAGGCCCATGAAAACAGATTGTGGTCACTGAAAGGAGGAGGGCAGGGCTTTCCTCATGCAAACCTAAACGAAGAAGAAAAAAAGAATGAATAGGAGAAAGCTGCCTGCTAAGTTCTTCAAGGACTACATGACTGAGGTCAACCGAGAAGACAGCACAGGGAAAAGGCACTTGTGAGTACTTTGACTTCCAAGGAGGAGGCACAGCATGGGTAGGTCTATGAGAGAATTGACTAAAATTTATGCCACATCATTTGGACATCTGCCATGATTTCAGCTGAATCAGCCCGAACTTTCATAGCACAATGGCACTGTCTGTAAGAAGTGAATTAAATCATCTTGTACTTGAATGCCTTCACTCACACACTGCCAGTCCGTTTCACATCAGTTTTCATAAAATAGCAAAACAGACAGTCTGGGTTTCCCCATAACTAAATTTTAATTCAGTAAGATATTAATATATATTTAAATGCCCACATATTTAAGTACACATGTAATGTATATGCCAGCATGTATGTATTGTATTTGCTTTCAAGAAAGACAAATATTAATTTTTCAGATTCTAATGGGCAACAAACTTATACATGGACTATATGGCATCTGTGAACAGCTCTTTGGGAATATTAGCAAATAGTATTTGCAATTAAAACTGTTTTGACTACCAAAATAGATCATGTTGCTCTTTCTGTTCACATGAAACTCAGAGAGAATTGGGTTTTTGCTGTAAGGACTTATGATTATTAATTTATAATTTACCTTCTGCAACTGCTCTGCATTATTCAATTAGAAATAAAGTTGTCTTACAAAGATTTTATTTGGAAGCTTTAAAAAGAACTTCAGAGTTTAAGTGCCTCCTACATTTCTCCTTGTGTTAGTGCTACCTCTTGAAATTTGGTTTTAATTCAGTCAACAGGGGTGGAGACCTGGATTAGAGCAGTGAATTGCAACACAGAGTCTTATTGCAAAGCATTTTTTATATCAATGATCCTTGCTGATCTGTCAATAAGATGGTCTTCAGTTTATATTGATATACACTAGTCATATTTAAAGAACATATCAGCAAGTAACATGCAGTAGGATGGTATTAGATCATAAAGAAAGTTCAAATTTTTATGCAAATGAATTTGTTTACACAAAAGTACAAGAAGCAAAAGACTAAATATTCAGAGGTATACTTTGTTCAGTGTCATAGATCTACACACAGAAATGTGATTGAAGTATTCAGGAAGCTATTTTTATTTAGGATCAAGTTCCTTTGCTGCTTGCTTTGAGACACATAAACCACTGGAGAACAGATTGAAATGAAAGGAATAAATCCTCCATGTTCTAGGACCCCTTCTTTACCTCAACATGTGCAATGTAACTTCTGTCATTTCAGCAATGAAGGACGTGGTCCAGAAGGTACTCTTGGCTACTCACTGATATAAAGGCTACAACTCCAACTGGAGAATATGGTCCATGAAGTACTCTATATGTTTAACTATTTAAAAAATATTTTTCAAACTCTTCAAGCAGTTCTTGCATTAACTGCCAAAATCTCTGCTAGCTGTACCTTCACTTTAAAAGAAATGCATAATCCCTCTACTGAAATATCGAATCAAATGCTGCAGTAAATGGCTCTATTTTGAAGTCTATCTGCAAGTAATTTAGTGCAATGAAAGAGGTATTAATCTTTTTGTTTTCTTACTTCAACAGTTCAGGGAATGACAGATATCCTGGCGATAGTTCTTTTCCTTCCAAGTGCTTCTAAGAAGAGGTGTCACAGCGAAAGCGATACGTGTAAGGTAAAAGCCAAAGTAGCAAAACTAACATTTTCTGAGTGTACAGCATTTGAGCATCAAGTTGGTAATTCAAGGTAGTCAGGCCCCCAGATTATAAATCTAAGTGAGAGATTTGCTTCCAGTTTCTGCTGACAGAGCAGCCCAAAGGAGCGCTGACTGCAACAAGCTTCTGAGCCTCAGGCGTGACTGAAGCTTACTTGACAAGATCACTTACTAAGCCAATGTGCCTGATGAGACTCAAGTCACAGCGGAGTGTGACAACAATGCAGAGTGGTGGAGAAATAGGAAAGGCAGCTGAGTCACTATATTTACAAGCCACTAATCCACTCTGGGTATAATTACTTTAAAAGCCTATGGATTTGGACAAAATATTTTGGTTGGTTTTTTTTTTTTTTTTTTGGGCTAATCTTCCTGACTTAATAGTGTCTGTTAAACAGAAATTGAGTTTTATAATAAAAAATGCCAGAGGAGGAAACGAATAGGTTTATTTTATGGTGTGGAAAAAATTTAGAGAGCTAAATTAGGGTCAGCTGTTATTGACAAAGGTCCCAGAGGAATGTATAGCCACATAGATGTAGCCAGTAATATTGCTCATAGACATCTTCTAGTACTGACACAAAATACCTCAAAGAAACAGCAATACAGACCATTTACAAAGAAATATGTTTTAAAGTTCGTGATTATATTAGTTTTTAATGCAAGATGAAGTACAACTGTGTCTGGAGGCTTTTAGGATATTTCAAATTTGCATGAGTTTAAAATTACTATAGATCAGTTTGTGGGGGGTTTTTGACACATTATATTATTCAACTCCTGGAGTCCTGGCTGCATGTGTTCCTTGTGAGAAGTGACTTAATATTCCTGCCAGAAATATTTGCTTTCTGCAAGAAGGGCCACGGAACACTTTTGGCTTGGTTTCAGCTGTCACCAATCCTTGGCATCAAACATCAGGATCCCGAGGATATAGTGAGTGGGAGGTTAGAAGGGAGTTACTGTGGAGATGAACCTGAACATAGTAACAGTAGGAAGAAGGAGGAAGTTCAACATACATATATATTTTTTAATATAATTTGAAAATAAAATATAGAAGTCCCTCATATTTTAATATTGTGAGTCATATGCTTTAGGATACTTTTAATGTAAAGATATGGATAAGGGGCTTATTGATAACACTCTGGAGATATAATGAATCTAGAGAGATGATGTGGAAAGAGAGATACCTTTCACTGGGTGAAATGAATAGAGTTTTATGGTAGGCTGGGGGTGCCTGCTCTGGCTGGGAAAATGGGCAGATCTGAGGAGGGAGAAATGGAGATCTGGAGTATTTTGACCCAGGTTAGGCATGTCATGAACTGCATGTGCCCTCTTTCCTGTTAGAAATGCAATAGCTCAACATGGACTGAAGATCAGAGACTAGATGAAGTTCAGTAATGACAACAGTTGAATGGAGGAGTCAGAATCGATAGAAGAGTGTCTTGCTGATAACTCAATGGGTTGTCATAGGAAAAAAAATGGCTAACAAGCAAAAATGTTCCCTTGAGTTCTGAAACAGAAAGTGGAAACCGTAACACAAAAATTAATTCAAGAAAAATCCATAAGATAAGACTGATTCAACCTCTGAAGAACATATTGTTCCTAATTAGAATCATGCTTGTTGACAGTGTGACCTGCTGGACATAAAGCACTCCTTGAGAATAGAAAATGGACAATCATACATGTTTAATTTTAGCTCACCATTGTATTCCATAATATTATTCCACAACAAATAGTCTTCTTAAGGAAGAATCGCATAATTGAAAAACATTCTTACACAAAAAGGGGAACTATCTAGATATAAACATGTAGACAGTAATTGTAAAATCAGGATATTTTCTTTTAAATTATTATTAAAGGGAAAATAATTTACATGTTTAATTTTATCCTTCCTACTGGCATTGCATTCAGAGGACATTGTTAAAAGGATAACAAACAAAGAAAATGAAATTATAACGAGATAAGAAACCAAGGTGAGAAATTGGGAGGCACACTATAACAGCTAGAGGTTTAACATGGAAAATGCGGTTTTCCAGGTGCAGGGCAGAGTTACACATTTACTTAGCTAAGGCTGAATATACAGAGAAGACCAAACCTTGCTTCAGAAACTTCCCAATAGAAGGAAGGGCACAATGAAGTGACTAACAGGAGCATCTGGAAGGGAGTGTTTGGAAGAAGTAGCAGAGCAGTCTCAGCCAAAAGTTCAATGCAAGTGGGCTAAATGGGAATTACTGAACATGTAAGGCAAGACTGGGCTTTAGAAGAAGGAAAAATACAAATAGCCTATGTTTTACTTGGTTTTCTGTGCATTCTACACACTCTTGGGTAAATTGCTACAAAACACTTTTCTCTGAAGTGGTTGCTTTTGGTTACTTTCAATAAACTAGTGTTCACAGTGGCAAGAGAGGAAAGGGGTCAGTTAAATTAAGAATTGCAGTTACAGGCACCAGGGAGCTGCCACCTGGGGATCTAATCCTTGTGCACCCATCTGTGATGTTGAACTTGAAAAGAAGTGCTACAGATCAGGGCTCTCACTTCTCTGGACTGAAAGGGATTGAACTGCCTTTTTCACCCACAACTCTGAGAGAATGTGTCTGGCATGCTGTAAACATGGGCACCGTCTATATGCTGCAATTAAAAAATATGTTTTCTCTACTCCTACTGGCAGGAGAGAAGTGGGAATACACTGGAAATAGCACTGGTTATGTTTGTCTTTGCCTCACTGCAGGGAGGTAGGAGTCTTCCTTGTGAACTTCCCCCTGGTATCAGATGCAAATACAACTTGTACTTTGATCTCAAATTCTGATAGCGCACTATTCGCCTGTGACGGCTTGTGCAATCCAAGTAATTTTTGGACTCTGTCCTCTCAGATTCTAGACCTACACATGGAACAGAAAACCAATTGTTCCCATTTGCCTTCTCCAACTGCATTTATTTATTTCAGTGTTATTCATGGATTCTACCACATGCATATAGACTTTTAAATGCATCAATATTTCTTTAACGAGGAGATTTCTGATGGTTACACAGTGTTCCTTTCTCTTTGTCTTCTTTACACTGAAGTATTTAATTTCTCTACAATATGGAGAAAATAGATTTAATCTTGTTTTGATGCCAGAAACTGGACAAAACAATCAGAACTGGCACCTCTAACTGAACAATGTGATTGTCAAATGTGACACAATGCAATGATTGGGCAGTATTAGATCACAGGCTTCCTGGCATTGAAGGTAACAACTGTGGCCAAAAGTGTCTGGTACATTTGGTCAGAAGAGGTTGATGATCCCACTTACATTTGGATTCCACCTCTGCAATCAGTGAATTTGCTTGTTAAGTTATTCACATTTCTTCTCTAGGGGCTGCATAGTCAGACTATTTCTAAAGAAACCTAATCTTCACAACTGGTGTTTTACAGTATTTGCTCATATGTAATTTATGGAGTATTTAGTAGTCATGTGTGTTGAGTTTGCATGGCCAAGCTTTGGTAGTAGAGGGGCTACAGGGGTGGCTTCTCTGAGAAGATGTTGGGAACTTCCTTCATGTCCAGCAAAGCCAATACCAGCCTGCTCCAAGATGGATGTGCCACTGGCCAAGGATGGGCCAATTAGAACTGATGGTAACGCCTCTGGTATAACAGATTAAAGAAGAGAAAAAACATTTCTGCACAGTTGTAAGTGTGACCAGAGAAGAGTGAGTTGAGAATATGTGAGAGGAACAGACACCAAGATCAATGGAGGAGTGGGAGGATGTGCTGCAGGCACTGGGGCTGAGATTCCTCTGCAGCTTATGGTGCAGAGCATGGTGAAGGAGGTTGTTCCCCTGCAGCCTATGGAGGACCATGGGGATGAAGAGATCTCCTTGCAGCCTGTGGAGGAGACCCATGCTGGAGCAGGTGGATGTCTAAGAGGAGGCTGTGAACCCGTGGGAGGTCTGTTCTGCAGCAAGCTTCAGGCAGGGACCTGCAGACACATGGAGAGAAGAGTCCACGCTGGAGCAGGTTTCCTGGTAGGACTTCTGACACTGCGGGGGACCCATGTTGGAGCTGACTGCTCCCCATGGAAGGGTGATGCATGCTGCAGCAGTTTGTGGAGGACTGTTGCATGTGGGATGGGCTCACGCTGGAGAAGTTCATGGAGAACTCACTGTGGGAAGGGCCCCATGTTGGAGCAGGGGAAGGACTCCTCGCCCTGAGCAGTGGGAGAAACAACTTGTAATGAACTGAACATAACCCCATTCCCTGTCTCCCTGTGCTGCTGGGGGAGGAGGTAGTTCTGGGAAAGAGGGAAGGGTGGGAGGTGTTTTAGGTGTTTTTAAGGTATTATTTTACTTCTCATTATCCTGCTCTGATTTTGTTAGCAATGCATTCAATCAATATCACCCATTCTAGCCTGTGATGGTATTTGGTAAGTGATCCTTCTTGGTCCTTTTCTCAACTCATGAACGCTTTGTTATATTTTCTCTTCCCTGTCCAGCTGTAGAGTGGAGTAATAGAGAGGCATTGGTGAGTGCCTGGCATTCAGCCTGCATCAACCCACTACATGGTGTCATGTAACCTGTGTCTGTTACTCTTTTGAGAAGAACTTTCCTCTTAAATCAGATGTGGTATCTTTCTTTCTGCAGACGTTGAGTTTGAGGCCAGTGAGATGGATTGAGATCTCTGTTCTTATTAGCACTGATTTGTTAATCTGGATAGTGGTGAAGTTTATCATCATATGACTGACGATAAATGAATTGTGAAACTAAATATATTAATTTTAATATCATAAAGTGCTTATAATGCAAATAACCTGTCATATTATAATTGAAATATATAGATGGAAAAGTTTTGGTGGAAATAATTTTTATTTCATACAGCTTGATCTTCCCTGTCCATTTTCATGGTCAGCTGTGTATTACAAACCAACCAAATAATCATGAAAAGACCTATCTGTGTACTTAAATTTAAATACACCTACATATGAATTAGATTCTGACACAAAATTTCAGTGTATTTTTGTTTGGAGAATGAAAACAGTCCTGTTTGCTTCCAGAGCCCAAAATTGAGCATATGCATCAGTCCTTGCACTTTCTTATACCCTCTACTGAATAATCTAGTAATAGATTCTCAGATGGAATTTCAGATTAAAGCACTGAACCATGAGAACAGTCAGCTATTTCAGCTTGGCAACATTTGAGCAGAGAAATTTATTCCATGCATCATCTATGTGAGAAAGATGTTTGACAAGAAAGAAAAAGATTAATTAGGAAAAGAAAGCTTTTAAGACTTTCTAGTAACAAGACTATCTCAAACAAAGTATGCAGAGAGTTTGCACGATGCAAGAATGAAATTATTTTATCTCTTGTTACAGGGAAGAAGAATAATTTAGTACGGTAGCTAGGTAAAGAAGAATGTCATGAAAAGGAGAAATTGCAGGTTGTGAATATAATGTAATCAGATATTATTACATAAAAAACGCTGTTATCATTAAGGTTACATGTGAACTCTATAAAAAAGGAAATTCTGGGACCGCTTAATCTGGTTTTGTATCATGGGCACAAGGCTCAGCGCTATGACAGTTTGGGTTTACAAAGTCAGCAGGTCAGTGGCTTCACGGATGTGGGAGCAGCTGAAGGCGTTGAGTAACTGAGCCAGGGGACCAGGGCAGGCTGGCAGACACTGACTGGGACCACCCAAGAGTCTGGACCACGAGATAAGCCCACGGTGCCAAGGCAGGTCCCAGGTCAGGCTGGGGAAGTTGCATCACCGACTCAGGGTCCCAATCAAGCATCCTAGGCCAGGGGCCAGCGTGCCTGCAGTGCAGCTCCAACAAGGAGCAAGAGAGGGCTGGAACTGAATCCCAGCCCCTGAGTGATGGGAAAACCCAGCAGGCCTGAGGGTAGATTTCTCCCAGCCCAGCTCTCTTCCAGTGGCTGGACCTTGCAGTGACACAGCAGCAGAGCTGGCTCTGCGTGTGGGTAGCCAGACCCCTGTGAAGGTGAAGAAGCAGCCTATTTAGAGTGTTTTGGGCCCTGGGTTAAATGGCCTAGCCCAGCAAAGCAGATTTAGTCTTTACTGAAAAATTTTCTATAGAGTTTGTTTTACGTGTAAACCCCTGATGTCAGACAATTTTCAAACCTTTAATTTTATTTTATATTATTTTGTTTATTTTGTACTGAACTGGTCCAGTTATTGATTTCTTTTACCTGAAATAGTATTTACCATAAAAGAAATTTATTTTAGATCAATAACAGAAGGTGTTATTTCAATGCCTCGAATGCAGACTAGTGTTTGGATTAAATACTTGTGAAAACTTTCCCAATGAAAAGGGAAAACTTTCCCTATGAAACTCAGAAGCAAAAAAGAAAGTTCACACTACTCCTTACACAGTCATGTTTTTGAGTCTTTCAAAGATATTGTCACAGCAGTTGGCTTCCGATTGACCCACCACTTTAACCAAATAGAGCTTAAAAATTTCCTTGGAAGAGAAAAACAAGGCAACAGAAGCATTTAGTTGACACAATTGCTTCCTTTTTTCTGTTCGTCTTTCTGTAGATATAGATGTATATATCACACTAATCCTGATCAAACAGGTCAGAGAGGGAGATAGCATAAGGCTCTTGGTGCTGTTTGTGTGAGTGCTGAGTCCTGACTGAGGAAAGGAAACAAAAATTGTGTAGTTTCCTTCCAGTACTATGATAAACCACATTTTCCATTTAGTAAATTGCTTTATTCATAAGCAGTAAAAGTGGAAATTTGAATTTTTGTGCAGGGGAAGCATTTTGTTCTACTTTTTGTTTTTAAATGCTAAAGCGCACTGCCTCCTTGTTCTTTCTAATTTCACAATAGAAGACAGTAAATCCATTAGGTAGGTAGGCATTAAAATGTGGGAAAACAATCTAATTCCTTGCCATGGGAGTTTAAAATTCCATGAGCATATTTTCTTCAGTTAAACTCAACTTTAGTCACAAATTCAATATTGCAACAGGGCATTCAGCAGTGTAGCTTGCTTGCTGTGTAATGATTTTCATTTCAAGTCTCACTGACTTCATATCCATATTTATATTTTTAGTTCCATATTTAAAGAAAAATAATACTTGGATTTATTTGTATAATAGTGGAAGTACTACATATTCAAACTTGATTTTCAAAGTACTGCTATACAGCTACATACACACAGCATTTGTCCTTCTGGTGACCCTTTCTTTTTGTGGTTGCGACTTTGACAGGTGGTTTTGCTTCAGGCCACTCAGAGGCTTTACACTATTAACTCTGGTGACATTTTTCTCTCTTGAACTGTTCCAGGAAAAAAAGCTGATGAGAAAGTTTTACTTTCCTTTTGTTTCACTGTGTGTCTTAAGGGCTTAATGTTAGTGCCTGAGTGACAATCAAAAAGTTAACATTAACACCTAATTTCTTCAGAGGGATAAGTATCTTGGCATAGCTATTTCAATGGGATATGAAAAGTTTGAGAATATGTGTGTAAACATATGTGGAAATTACCAATAGTAAACACTCACAAACTCTGCACTGGAAACACTGTTAGTATTAAGATCCTGATCTAGATCTATAGCTCAAACAAATCAGCTGTCATCTTTTTATCAGTTTCAAGGGACTCAGAATCAGTTTTTTAGGCCCTGATTATAAATAATCCCAGAGGACTCATTAGGTCATGATATAACGGCAATCTTAGGATCATTTGGAAAAGAAACCTTAAAAACCATTACTCATTTATTTAATCAGACATAGCACCTGCTTTAGGGGCTCAGGCAGAATTTCATTGAAGACTTTTACTACATATAGAAATTTACCTTTATTTCTTTATTGTCTTTTCTGATTTATTGCCTTTTTTTGGTCTTTTTTTTTTTTGTTTGTTTTTGAGCAATCTCTTTTTTTATTCGGAACTGGTTAACCGCATGGGAAATACTGTAAATCAAAATGTTTGTCTTTGTCACATTCACTTACACCAAATAAGTCATAAAACTTTTGATAGTCTTTGGAAGGTGAGAAAACAATTGTCTGTTGAAAGCTTGATATACTCTGGAGGTCAGAATCCAAATCTTTTTTTTTTAATGTTATTGGATTGAGAGGGATTTCTCTCACATACATAAATGAATTCATTAGTCAATACAAAACACACCACAAAACAGTATCCAAGCAGTCTTTTTCAAGTTACGTACAGATTTAAATCAACACACATGGAATTTATTAATATTTGTTGGCCTGAGGTTAAATGAGGCTAGATCTTATTTTATGTGTACTTTTATTTGGATTAATGTCTCTAAAGCATTAGTTACTTCTCTATTTAACACTTTTTTCCTTGAATAAACACATCTTTTTCTTCTTCTGTGTATATACATGTATATATATATATGTATAGTTATTTAAATATGTGCATGTATCCGTTTTTTCCTATACTTATTTGAATTATTATTAGGCATCCTAGTGAGACTGTTGGTGCTGAGTGATTTTATATTTTTATGCTAGAACTATTCTGGCACTGAAAATAAGTTGCTTGAAACTTCTCTATGGAAAATGGATAATGTGTAGAGAGGGTGTCTAGTTCAATGTTTATCTCATTAATCTGGCTCCACGGAGACCTGGATATGATTCTTTGCTCTACCACAGGTATCTTATTTGACCCTTGGCAAATTGCTGTGCCTCTGTATCTCCATTCTTCAAGCTGCCAAATGACTGAGGATGTGTGTTTATCTCTCTTGAGAGGGGACAGGGTAGGTAAAGAATAGAAGCAAGAAGGAAGGTTTGGAGGATAAAAGTTCAAACATGGCAATAATGGAATTATGGAAGACCTTTATTCCCCGTTCCTCAAACTGCCCCCCCCGCCCCTGTCAAAACCCCCAAACAAAACAAAGGCATAAAAAAGATAAGAAGAAGATAATCTATGTGAAATTATCTGCGCTGCTATTTTTTCAGGCTGTTTCCACTGTTGTCTTTCTTGGACTGCTAGTGATGTTAATGTAATTGAATAAAATTCTGTCACTCCATTCATATGGGAATATCATACCAGTGAAGGGAGTATAAAAAACCAAATATTAATTCTTAGTCTGTTTTAGAGACCATAACTTTATGACTTTAGTGTGAACCTTGTTAAAAATTTTGGCTTTACCTTTCCCATGCTCTCCTTATACTTGATTAGTGTGAACCTTGTTAAAAATTTTGGCTTTACCTTTCCCATGCTCTCCTTATACTTGATTAGTGTGAACCTTGTTAAAAATTTTGGCTTTACCTTTCCCATGCTCTCGTTATACTTGATTTGAGTGGGATGTCCTGTACTGATATGAATCACTCATAATTTCTGTGTTAAACTGGTAAGTCTGGATATACTGAACAAACCTCCTCCTGGAAATCATAGGCATTCAATAGCCTTGTTAAGCAGCCCTAAAGACAGAAAACACATGCTGCATTACAGACCACTGACAGGACGTTTATCATCATATTAAATTTATTTTCTATACTTTTTACATGGACAATTTTGAGAAGCAATCTTCATCTATGAAAACCTACTAAAAGGCAGGGGATGGTATTTTAAATGAGTCTTCTTGTGACAATCCAGGTAGTTACTTCAAGCTCATATGATGATATATTGAAACAGTATGTCAATAGTTAATATATGTATGAGCCATTATACCTTTCCTTATGTAATGCTTTCCTCTGTGCCAAACAAATCTTTATCAGTATTAGGAACTCATGGTCAGAATGTCTCCAAAATATCTCAGAAAGCGTAACCAGTCCTCTACCATGACAGAACAATATTTTCCTTGAACCAATATTTTTAAAACCCTATGCCCAAAGAAAAGTCCCAGAATCTGCATTTAAGCACTTAAATAAATAAGACCTTGTTTGCAGTGACACTGATAATCTATTCTATGCATTGAAGCTCAGCTGCTCACATATGTATTAAAGCAATAGACAAAGCCAAGTCAGAGAAGAAATCTATGAAGACAAAGATCTTTGAATTTTTTCTTTTTGATGTTTTTTATGTCTGGTTTTCTTTCTGGATGTTTTCTATGCCTAATAGATTTTAAAAAAATCTTTTCATCCTGATCACTCTCATCAAAATAATTTATTTTCATCAAAACATATGAAGAAGGAAATGCATTTCCATTCTATGCTAATATCTGAAATTGATTTTTAAAAATAAACTCCCTTTATATAACATTTTTATTTTATATGAAGATCCTACATTAGAAATGCAGTGAAAAAATGTCATTTACAGCAAGAAGGAAAAAAGAATGTTGTGACTTAAGTGGAGCTCAAATTAAAGATCAATGCTTAAGAAGGATATCACTTAACTTACCTGTGTCACCCTTGTCTTTCTCACTGGAAGAAATGGCTTTAACTCGATGAAATAATAAAATTGGTAGGTTAATAGCAAGAAAACTGGCAAATTCTTATAACATAACAAAAGGTAAAAATGATTAAGTCAGTAGGCTCTTGGATATTAAAGAGATTAATAGGCTTTTTAATGGCTGTATGAATTAATTTGCATGAATGATACCTGGAACTTGGAGAAGAATGAAAATCTCTTAATGCCAGCATAAATGATCTGTATTCTCTTAAATGATCATACATTGAAAAACAAAAGGGAAAACCCTTTGATGCAAATGTCACCTTTACCGCAATTCCCAAGTTCATAGAGAGTCTAATTAAGGTGCTGGCCAAGACAGCACTGCTAATGATTTTCTAAAAGGTCTCATCATTCTTTGAGCGATCACAGGATGATTAAGCAAGCTTGTTTTAAAACAAATAGTCATTCTTCAGATTTTGTACTTGATTCTGGTAGCACTGTGATTGCTAATTATAAAGACTCTGTTGCATCTTATTTGCAATCTTGAAAACATATGAGTTTCACCATCATAGCATTTAGCTGTTCCCAGATTATCTAGATATCTAATTCAGCTTGTGCTCAAAACTCACTCCATGTTTTTGTCGCAGTAAGGCACCTACTTCATCAATTCACTCACAGAGAATATTGACCCCTTCGGAGTTTCGAGGATCTCTTTGTATTTTCAGTCATCTAGTAAGATGTTATGTTAATACGGTGATCCACAGGAGGCCTTATTCATTGTCATCTTCACTTGTCATAAGGAGAGAGATGGCTCGAAGACTATGTCACCTAGACACAGGGGTGTCTCTTCCTGCTTCTCCTCCCTTTTGAGAAGAGGATCAAACGTGATGTGAGGTGATAAAAAATTTCCTGGTCCTGGCCATGCCCCTCCCTGACTACTGCAAAAATTGACTGTTTCCTGGCCAGAACCAAGACAGGTGGGAAGGATTTGGGGAGAGTTAGATGCAGTTGGCACTTTCAATGCAGGAGATGTTACTTGGCTCGAGAGAAAAGGGGTTGGAGAGAATCTACAGCTTGGCATGGATTCCAGAGTGAGCTACTTTATTGGTTTGATCAGTCCCAGAGATAAACAAAAGACCTGAAAGGAACCTCATTAGTGTGAACAGAAGAAGTCAAACTATACATGCCCAGGTGTAATATTTTACTAGACAAAATCAACATTTTTAATGAAGAAAAATTGCTACTGAGGGAATATGGCAGAGAATAGTTTGAACTAAGACCAACTCAAAAGTGAGTAAAGATGTCAGAAGTTAACTCATTAACAGCATTATTATTCAGACAGGTATGAGGTCTATTTATGCAATCTTTTTTTTCCCCCCTGAATTTTATAGCAGGATCAGATTTCCAGTTCACACCTCTGCTAAGATATTAAATCTGATCATAAATCTTGAGAACTACAGGCTAAAATTGTAATAGGCACTGCATTGCAAACTTTTACAACCACAAAAATGCTTTGAAATAAAAGGTTTAGTTACTGTGAATATTCTGTGCCTAAGTAAAGGTCTAGCACAAGTTATCATCAAGAAAATACTTTAACTTTTCATATTTCAGTGGTTTTGAACCAATATTAAATCAATGGGAAAAACATTTTTGTGTTTTCTAACACCAGATTTACTATGATAAATGTTGGTTTTTTACAAGTCCTTATTTGGCAGTTTCTGTTTCAGGCCATTTTCTGTCTATGCCTGGTACAATAAAAGAATTACAATAAAAGAATTTTTTGCAATAGGGCTTTGTGAATCCCATTCTTTTAATGCCAAGTTTTTACTGTTATGGTCAACTTATCTCTCTTAACCAAATGAGCTTATTTGCTTTAAAAAAAAGTGAAAATCACAGCTATCAGGGAAAAAAGCATACCTTTTGTTTTTTTAAAAACACTGAGAGCATTTAAGATGAATATTTTAAATTCTGCTGAAAATGAACAGGGGAAAAAGACACATTGCAGTTTTGAACATATTTGAATGACACTTTATGGGAAATGTAGCTCAGTGAGTTGTGTTGCCCCTCCTCTTTGCTGGCCAGACTTACCAAGTAGACTTCTTAATCACTGCTTCTTTCTCATGAAGAAAGAAGCCTAGACCAGAGAATTTTATGAAAATGAGCAAGAACAATCTTAATCTCAATCCCTAGAATATCTGGCAGTTGCATTTGAAAAGAAAAACTTTAGATTTAGGTTAAATGATTGCAGTATATTTTGAACTTAAGAGCATTCATTGCATTTGCTGCAGAATTCTGTCTGATATTCAGAGCTATTACTATTTCTATGTTATGAAATATTGCCAGTTCTCAGGCAGATCTTATGTGAACTTGTTTTAAAATTTGTTGCCAGATTTTACCAGTGCACCTGGAAATTCATTTTTGCAAACTAAACTTTATCATTGAAATGGTTTTGAAAATCATTACAACCAGAGCATGCCTTTCTCCAATGTTTTTGCCCCTTTTATATCATTTTATGAATGCTCATAAAACACTCAATTGTATTTTTTTTCCAGTAGGCAGATTACAGTATTAATTTTTTGGTTTCATAAAATGTATAAATTTATGAATCTTAAAATTAAACCAATGAGTTTAAGAAGATTAAAAGTAGTCTTTAATTATAAAAAGGATTGTTATAGATGAATAATTATACTTCTCTGTGTTACCTCCATACCTCATTTTAAATTCAAGCATCTCTGAGTAGACATAAGCATATGCCTGAAAATTCCCTAATTTACTTAGCTGCCTTCCTTTAGGACACTTTTCTAGGTCAAAAGACTGAGAAAATCAACTTTTTACCATTCTCTGCCCATCTTTTATTTTATTAGACTGCATTTTGGCAGCAGATGCATTAATGGAATTCAAATACAGTTGATACATTGATTGAACTAACAGTCTCATAAAAGGCACTTTTACAGTACGCTGATATCTGACCCAGTGTTATATAAAGGTCAGGGAAACTGGATAGCTTTTATGGAGCTCATTATTTAATCTTAATATTAAAGAGAACTTAGCATAGAACACGTTAATGAAGATTTGTAATTAAATGAGAACATCAGTCTTAACCTGATTATAATTGCAGGGTTTTATAGCCCTTTTCCAAAAATCAGTCTCTTGTTGATGTAATGCAAGGGGTTTTATAAAAAGCATGTCTTAGACTGTTTGCAAATCAGTTATTGAATGCATTACATGATTTTTAAATCTATAGTGGTTTTCATAAAATATAGCCTCACTGAAAAAAGTTTAAGTACTTCCCAAACCATGGTTTAAAGCAGTAACAAAAGGTAAAAAATGAGTCAAAATAGTAATTGAATTATATTATAAATGGCTTGCACTCAGATTTTATCCTCCAATCACATGTGATTTTAACTAAAAAATAGAAAGTATGTAACAGTCCTCACCATGCTTATATATCTGAAGTCTCCTTTAATGCACCTCCATGGCATTTCAAGTAAACTTTATGTGAAGGGAGTTCAACTGTCGTATTAGCTCAAGTATAAGTCACTCTTTACAGTACAATGGCCCTGAATCTGATTAATCTGAATGCTCTTTTTAGCAAACTAGATCATAATAGCTCCCTTGGTACCATTAATATCTAACTCTTCCAAGATCATGATATCTCAAAGATATTTGGTTCATGGATTATACATCCATTAGGCTGAAACATTTCTACTAATATATTGTGGTCATGCATTTATCATGATTCCACCAAGCAGAGTATGGTACAGAGTTCATACTGAAACAGACTGATTACAACAGAAAAAAATTCCTTGCAAATCAGTTGAAATTAGCTAATGATATAATGAAAGCTGTAATACTTTCAGATTTTTTTTTAACAAGAGTGGCAGTATTTTTGGCATGTTTCTGGCATGATGCAGTTAAGTCAGCATTTCACTTCTTCAGTCCTTTTAGTTCCTGTTTGCTTTTTCTGTCCTGCTTTGGTGGTTCTGGATGAATGTCAGGTAAAGTTACAATTCTCCAAAGTAATCTGTCACCTTTTCTTATTTTTCACTTCACTTCAACCATGCATTCTTTTCTTAAAAGTTGTACAAATATACAACTCCAAATCCACATGGATAATGTAGATTCCAAGAGAAATATGTTGTGAAAGTCTAAAATGTACCAATTTGTACATCTCAGTAGTACTGTAAATGGGCCTGCAGTATCACGATACTTAAAATTACTAGTACGTTCCTGGATAATCAAAACGGAATTTTGAGATATGTAGCAATTTTCTGCATTAATAACCTGGACATTATTATTTTAAAGTGTTACATTTTATGAACAAAGACTCATCCCACAGAACCATAGAATTGAAAGGGACTTTTTGAGATCTACTTCAATCCCTCCTCAAGTTGTGCTAACTAGACAAGATTGCCTATGACATATCCAGTTGGGTTTTGAATACCTGTGTGGAGAGAGAATCCACAGTCTCTCTGAGAAATTAATTCTGGTGTTTGACCACACTCCCAGTAAAAAAGCATTTTCTTGTGTACAGATGGAGTCTGTGCCCATTTTCTCTTGTGCTACCACAATACAGAGGATAGTCTGGCTCCTCTTCCTTCCCTCCCAGAAACAGATTGATAAGATCCGCTCTGAATCTCCATATTTCCAGGTTGATCAATCCCAGCTCTTTCAGCCTCTCCTATAAGAGATGTTCTGTGCCCTTAATCATCTTTGTTGCTTTTTGCTGGACTCCTGTATATCCACGTATTTCTTGTACAGAGAAGTCCAGAACTGGACCCAGCACTTCAGGTGTGGTCCCACCAGTGCTCAGCAGAAGTGAAGGACCACCTTCTCTTGACTCTTCCCAGTGCAGACCAGGATGATTTGGGCCTTCTTTGACGGGAGGCTGCATTGTCTGCATATGTTTGGATTTGTGTCCCTCAGGATTCCAAGGTCCTTTTCTGTAGAGTTACCTTCCATCTGGGCAGCCGAAATACGTACTGGAGCAGGGGATTGTTGCTCCTCAGATGAGCACTTTGCATTTCCTTTTGATGAACTTCAATATGTTCCTGTCTGCCCAGTTTTCCGGCCTGCAGTGTATCAGTCATGCCTTCCAGTTTTGTAACACATGCAAACTTAATGTCATTGTGGTATGCCCCTTAATCCAAATCATAGAACCATAGACTCATTAAGGTTGGAAAAGATCTCCAAGATCACTGAGTCCCACTCAAATCATTAATGCAGAGTTTGAATAGCCCTAGATCTGTCTAGTCTCTGTGTACACCACAAGAGACTGGACCTTTTGCCTCTGATCACCAACTTCTGGACCCAGCCATTCCATTTTCAACTGACCTCACTGTCTATCATCTAGACATTAGTCTGGTCTAGTCTAGTCTACCACCTAGATTTCATTAATGTCGTTAGTTTTTCTGTGAGGATTTATGGGATATGGTGTTGAAAGCCTTACTAAAACAGAGGCATGCAACACCCACTGCTCTCCCCTAATCCACCAAGTTCTTCCCATCATTGTAGAAGGTCATCAAGTAGGTTAAGCAAGTTTTCTCATTCATACATCCATGTCAGCTACTCCTGATCACTTCCTTATCCTTCATGTGTTCTAGTTTCCAGAGTTATGTGCACCATCATGTTCCCAGGAACTGGGATAAAGCTGTTTCCCTACAGTTTCCTCTGCTTTTTCTTGCTTTTCTTGAAGACGTGAGTGATATTTGATCCTGCCTCTCCAGACCTGAAGGTGCTCATAATGCCAAACAAGGAAACCTCAATAACCCAGTCAGAGACACAAGCCCATGCCCTGGTCCCCCAGGGCATCCCAGGAGGGAGTCAGCCCCATGAGGGTGGATTGGCTCTTACCACTGTGAGCCAGTAGGTGAGGCTGTCCTGAGATTTCCTGCAGAGCGGGGCAAGGAGGGTGTGTAGGGGTGTCACTGCTGGTGGTATGGGCTCATTAGGGGGGAAAATGAATTTGGGGATTGTACAAGTATTATGGTATTTTTAGGCAGATACCAAAATAAAGGGAAAAGAGGGATCAGGGTTGCCTGAGAAGGGAAAATAGAGTGAACAGGATGTAATGGGGTTGTTTGGTGTAAACAGTCAAGAGAGCTGTACATTTGTCCAGCCATACCCTGGTGCCTGCTGTTGATCTTGGCTTCTCACTCAACTGCATTTCTACCAGTTTTCCTGGATGAGGGATTCTACATGTATGTGTGTGTGTGTTTGTGTAAGGGGGTCTGAGTACAGCCACTGGAGAGGGATCAGGGCACAGAGACCTGTGAATCCGGGGTGGATTCAGGTCCCAGGGACCCAGACACCCAGGGTGTGGGACACTCTGGGATGTGTGATCTTTGTGGGTTGCCAGAGACTGTATGTGACTGCTGACGAGGAGTAAGGTAAGAGGTTTTAGAGCCAAATATTGGAGCAGCCATATGTCTGGGACAGATACTGTAGAAAGCAGAGGGTCTGTGTGACAGCTACTAGAGTTTCCAGAAGGCCCAAGGTGGATACTGGAGAGACCATGGGATCTGGTGGTCAACTACTCTTAAGGTCATGAGTCTGGGCTGGCTACTGGAGATACCCGTTTGAATGTGTGTGTCAGTGGATGAGACAATGTAGCTACTTCCCCATTCTGGTTTTCACTGGTTTTGATGAGAGAGGGGAATGGGATGAAGCCACTGGTGATGTTTGTGTTTGTGGGAGCATGGAATATTTCCAGATTTGTGTGAGGCTGGCTGCTTTTGTGTGTATCCCTATATCGTGTGCACGTGTGTGTCAGTGCCTGTTGGGAATACATGTTCAGCCTTGCTACTGTCTGGGCCTGGGGACATGGAGCTGTGGCAACCTCACCTGTGTCAGGCTACTGGATTTGGCAAACCACAATAAAAAGGAAGACAATAGTTGTTATCTATTCTAACTTAACCTAGCAAATCTGAAGAATGCTGAACTTTTAAAATTTTTTGTGATTTTTAGACCCAGCAGTGCTAACACCATGATAACAAATATGTGCTGCTTATTGAATAACATTGAGTTCCCCAATGAAACTATAAAACATCTTGTTGCGAGTTTAGAAGAATGCTTAAACATAATCCTATCATGAAAGGTTAAATTGAATTATTACAAATGCTCTGCAAGAACAACCAAGATTTACAGTTCCAGATATCCACAGTAACTCTGAAACATTTGTGACAATGGCCTGAGAACAAAGGCAGTCTGCAAGCTTCCTGAACTTTCCCTAATATTATTTAACTTGAGAAGCAACAAATTACATTAAAAAATCATCCCCAAACCAACCAGTGAACCAAACAGGAAAAAACCCGTAAAACACAGCAAAACAAGAGAATATAAAATGTATGTAATATTTTTACAACTTAATAGCATAACTTGGAACCTTAACAGCAGTTAAAATGGTTTTTACTTACAGTGTTAACAAAGTAAAATATGGTTTGCAGTTCCTCTGTCTCTTGTGGCAACAGCTTGAAGCATGTGCTCCGTTTCAGAAAAAGCAAACAAACACAGCAGTTGTGCAAAAAAAGACAGAAAGGAAAGATGATGGCCAAGCTGATTTTTCAAAAGTGCTTACAAAATCAGTACTGAAGTGTACTAAGTGACAGAGGAATAAAACTGCTTTAAAAAAAATCAGTTTCTGCATCATTCTTCTGTTAAGTGCCATAAAATATTAACAGAATCAACTGTAATGAGTGATGAATGAAGACTGTTTTAAATTGAAGCACTGAGTAAAAATTAAGCCTTTGTCAAACCCCCTTAACATTAAAATGATGTTCCTTTAACCTTGAGATTTGGCAGCTATGAGGAATCCTAAAAGTCTGTAGTGTCACCTACAGTTTTCATTTAAAACCATCTCAGAGGGTTGCCCAGTGCAACAGTAATGGCTGTAATAGAGTAGGGCTTTGTCTTCAGAATTTCTGACAAGTATGAATCTGAAATACTAGCCTTTATTAATGAAATGGTACTACACAAGAAGATTGAGTGCCACCACTTATAAACAGTTGAAATTTATCCTTGTTGAAAAGCTGAAAAAAACCAGGATCTGCAAGCTTCTTTAGATAACTATGCTAATCTTCTTAAGCTCTGTTGCATAACAGCCAATTTTTAAATCTAGTATAATTATTCAAAAATGTAAATTAAAAATTAAAAATTGTGATAATTTTGTTTTAATTATAACAATAATTATGTTCTTAACTAGTGATTCTAATGTCTTCTTTGCTGATGAACTGAAAATTCTTTCCCTGGCCAGACATCACTGTGAGAGCTTCTTGCCAGGTTTCAGAGGTGTATGCTTAGCCTTTCCATGTGATTTCAGACATCCGTGTTTCTATTTGCAGGCAGAGCAATCGGAGAGGGGCAGGGATCAGGGAGAGGAGACAGGAAAATTGGTGGTCATGCCTAAGAGATCATGGCCCGTGTCTTTCAGTGCAGTGGTCTTCACCAGTCTCAAGGGTCAGATGCCAAAGCTGTCGAAGGAGGCTGTATCGTGATCAGAGCTCTGCCCAACATAAGAAAAAGAGGAGACCTGGGGCCAGGGGCTCTGCTGAGCCCTGTTGGGCTACTCTCTATCCAAGAATTCACAAAGTACCCTGGAAATGAGTTGCTGTGGGTCCTGCACGGGAACATGGAAAGTGAGAGCATCTGATTCATTAAAGTTACCTAGTCAAGGAAAACCAATCAATTGCAAAAGGCATAATAGTAAAGAGGCAAATGATAAACAAAAATGTGCAGTGACACAAACCTGGTAAGTAAGGGTTAACAGAGGCAATGCCAGGGACCTGTGGGGCTGGTATGAGGGGCTGGCATCAGGGCAAGGGTGCTGGGTGCAAAGAGGGGCAGTGGAGTCTGTCAATAGGCGTATTCCTGTGAACCTGAGGAGTGTGCCTGTGAACCTGTGTGTGCCTGCACTAGCGACCTTCCGTCTCTGCCAGCTGAAGAGGAGGAGACTTGGCTGTCTGTGCTCTCGTTTTATATGAGCCTTGTACCTGGTTTTTGCTGAAGGCAGAACCTCGTCTAGGTCTGGCAGTCTTTGTCAGTGTCCTCTGCACATGTGTCCACGCGTCCTCCGCACGTGTGTGTGTGTGTGTCCGAGAAAAGCGCTCATCTTTGCTGCCTGCTGGTTGAACCTTCCACCAGCAGTTTGCAGCTGCTTCACTGGGACGGAGCATGTTTGTGAATTTCAAGGCTTCGTTCCAAATCTAAGCAGATTGGCAATGTGGAAGAGAATATCTTCTGAGAGAAATAAAGTAGCTGCCGTTATTTAAAGTATCACCAGTAACTAAAAATATATATTGGACCCATACCTTTGATGACTAAGAATCCATGGTTTTTATTTTGTATTTGTTTGATTTTTGGGGTTTTTTTTCCCTCTCCAGACCATTTTTTACCCTTTCCCCTTGCTCCATTATCATGTTCTTAGATTTTTCAAGTGACATTTACATCAACTGATCTTCAGGCCATAAATTATGTCTACTGTATATATTTGCATATTAAGTCCTAGGTGCACTTCTTAACTGCCATTTAAAATCCAATAATTAAGATTTCATATAAAAACCAAATAGCTTTAGACAGATTTATTTTTAAATGCATGTAACAATTTTTTAAACAATGCATACTAATTTATATTATAAGAATTATATAATTTCACTGTTTACCTTGGGCCAGTTTCTAGCTTCAAGGCATTTGAGCCAATCTGTCACAAAAATATTCTTTATAGTTTGAAGGGAATCCCTCTAAGCTATAAGAGCTCTTTGGGATCTCACCCATAAGAGAGTTTTTCAGTTTTCATAGCCTCTAAAACATGTCCATAGGTTAGTAGTCAGAATAACCAAAAGTAACTAGAGACTTGACCAGGCATGCACAGACCTGATCTCAGTACCAGGCAGTGACAATGGCAATCCTCTTCTTTTCAAATCCTTGTATGACATCATCTTTCTGGTTTATATGTTAATCCTTTAGCCTTAAGAAATTCCACCTTTACTTCAGAGCAGATAAGAATCCTTAGTCTTTATTGCTTTATTTACTCACAAAAATATTTCAGCATTAAAATTTTTTGTTGTGTGGTTTGTCAGTCTTTGGAGAGAGAAAGTGAGCAAGAGTGTGAAGATTTAGAAATAAATCTCTGTTGTAATATGCATGATGTTGACCATTTCTTTTTGTCAGACCGGTGGGGACACTAGGATGACTTATGGTTTTAGCAATTTGGATATAGCATTTACTAAAAGCTGTATTTAAAGTTCCCTGTGGGACAGTCACTCCTACTGTCTGATTTTATGATTAGGATTTGCATTTATAAGGATTTTACCACATGAAAGGAGTTTCACTTGATTGAACACTTGATTGTTGTAGAAGCTTAAACTCACTTTTCAGCTGAAAACGGACCACCAACCAACTTTTTATACTATCTGCATTCTCAATTTTTCTTTCCTGTGTTTTTCTCAAATGTAAATGAGCAGTACTGATCTAGAAAATAACATTTTAAAATATAAGCTACTGCGAGGGTTTTGATTTTGGACTGTATAGTTCATGAAATTTATAAAGTGCTTGCTACTATTTTCTCTCTCCTTATAACACAGTTCTGTTCCATGTTCAAATGCTCCATTTTGTCCTCCGGTCTCCTTTATTTGGAAAGCTTGTCATAAGGTTCCTTTTCCCCTCACATAGACTATTAGTCATTTTAGATCTAATTTTATTTCACATGTAAAACTCTTACTAAGTTCTACACAGGGAGATAAAGCTGGACCATAAAGGCAGCTTTCTAGCACTACCATGTCATTTCTTCTCTTTTTCTTATCAAATGCTGATAGGTAAATTTTAAAGCACTATGGAAATTGTACAGAGAGCTTTTTTCAGGTAGTTCCTCTGCTTTTAAATTTAACAGTTAATATTAAGTGTGTTATTAGACCACAACACAGAAAATCTGTGACTAAATTAGTAAGTTGGGTGGTGTAATACAAAAGGATCTGAAGGAAAAATCATTGCTGTTGAAAACCTGACATCCACATTACTTGGGAGCTTTACTGCAGATTTTCTCTAATCCAAGACTCTGCAGTAAGTATCCATTATTAACTGCACTCCTGAGAGTCAACTTCCTGGTTAGTTTAATCAGAAAAGTAAATGAATTTGCAAATATATGATTGAAAAAAATGCCTCTAAAGCTCAATTGCTTATCTGCTAGATTGCTGTAAATTAAATTTGTTTATATTTATTAGAAAACCCTGTACTATTATGAAGTCTGAAATGTGTTTTGTACAAAATACTCTAAAATTTATGAGACCAGACCCTTGGTCCATTTTTTTCCTCTCACTGTTTCCCTATGTCTTCAAAGATCATCTAAGAAATAGCACTTTCACCTCTCTGCCATCCATTCTCCTTGTTCCAAGAACAGTTTTAAGGAAGGCAGATAAGGAATTAGAGAGCTTAAGAAAACGAATTGTAGGGATGATTTCTCTTTATATTAGGATGGACTAACGCATCTGAACTATACCACAGAAAACTCTGTCCTAGGTACATTGATGAAGACCCACTAATCAAGAGTACACCTGCAGAGCTGGGCTCTGTCACCTACTGCCTTTACCCCACAATAAGAGGGTGTAATTAGAAACCCTTCACAGAATCATTGTGGAAAGGAAGAGGAATTAGGTATAGTCATTTAGAAAAAAACAAATGAGTCCATTCTTGACCTTCATGTAGCAAGAAAGCTTCACAGCAGCAATTTAGTACAGCAGTGTCTTGCAGAAACTAACACAGATTATGGCAGAACATAATTCTAAATGAGATAGCATGTTACAGGAAAAATTATTCAGTATTAGACAGCAATTGCTGCATGAACAGCAGCAACGAAGAGAGAAAACCAAGTTAATGAAGAATTTCAGAAAGTAAAATCTTGAGAGATAGTAGTCTTTTAAGAGAGGCTGCTCCAGGATGTGCTGTTTAAGATGTAGTAAGATTTCCGTACTTTGTAAGGGGAGAGAGTAATTTTCTCTCTGTGAGTTGACTAAGACTTTATATCTCTGCTTCTATTGGTTCAAAAAGAAGTTACCTGTAGGGCTTGCTGATTACCTCTGGGAGTAAAAGGAATGAAGAGAAAGTTTAAATTAATTTTTCCTCCCTTTTTGTTCTAGGCATTAAGCAACTCTGTTGAAACTTCTATTCCTTCAACTAGTGGAAACAACTGAGAGAAAAGTGAAAACAGAGAATAAGACAGGGTGCCAGAAAAGCTGATTAACTGTGTTTCCCTTCAAAGAAGCTATCAGATCCCAGCTAGAGGATGAGTATCAGTCAGTCAGATACTTGTCCAGCAGTATTTAGCTCACATAATCATATACCTTTTTTTTTGGTCTACAAGATTTGTAGCTTTTAGTCACTTCTCTATAAGATGCACAGATAAAATCTGTATTTAAGGTAAGTTGGATGAGCAACCAAACTATGAAGGTTTTAAGAATGGTTATTACGAGAGGTGTTCCCTGAGTTAACACAGTGATGTGAAATAGTTTTATCTTTTTGTCTGCAGCATTTGGAAAATAAATATTTTTCATGTTGCTTTCTGTGTTTATAGAAAAGAAAATGTTTCAGCTATTGTATTGTATTGTATTGTTGTAAAATAAATATTTTCAGCTATTCAGGAGCAGCTCTTTTAGGTTACTTGCAGACAGTAGTTTTCCCCTCTTGCTCTCAGGCATTGACATGGAAAGAAGTTTAATTTCAGCAGTTTTCTCAACTTGCCAAGAAAGAGGGGGAATTGTTCACCCTAGGTCCACTCCCCCGACATGGCAGCAGAGGCTGTGGAAACTCCAAGTAGCTTTGTAGGTGGGCTGAACGAGAAGAAGTTTAAAAGGGTGGTTACAACGTGCTATTTCTCTTCCAGAGTTTTGTGCTACAGCGAGGCACATGAATGAGGTGACAAAGAGCTGAAGGCAAAGCTGAAGTTTGGCAGCCCCTGCAGCACCCGGGAGTGTAGCAGTGGCTGTCGGGAGAGCTTTTCCTGAAGGCATCTGGAGCCCAATTCTTTCTAGGCAATGAAACCCTTGCACAGGGAAGACCAGATACTAAATTTTTTTAACTGTGCAACAAAACATCACCTAGGGCACCACTCAGCTCACTCACCTCTTATCACAGAATAAACATACCCTTTTTTTTGCAAGTAGCATCTGCAGTAACCTCTAGCTTGATTTGAAATTGCATACACTTCAGTGTTGGTAAATTTGGAAAATATCTTGGCCTCGTTTGATCGGTCATCTTCTGCAGCTGACTGTGTTTCAGAAAACAACTTGCTTCTTTAGAGCACTTTGAAAAAGCTGTTGTCTGAGAACAACTGGTAATAAAAGTACAGGGGATACAAGAAGGCACTATAAATCACAGGTGTGTGAGTAATAAATTACTATACTGAGCAATCAGCTTCTTAAGAACTCAATATTCCCTGTTTACTTCGTGAGAATAAAATCACTAAAATATTAAGTCCTTGAAATATGAGTTTGTATTTTCTTCCTTCCTACAATATTTTTGAGAAAAATCTAACAGTGAGTGACATGGGTCAACATGACTATTTCTTAGGATGGAAGGTCAAACCACATTATAAGAAAAAAATGAAAAACACTAAACCAAAGCCAATACAGAGGTTTTGATTGATAGGGAAATAGCCAAGTGGTGACGGTGAATGAAAGAGATGATAGGAGAGAAAAAAGATTCTAAGAAAAATGTATACATATGAAATCCACACACTTATTTGTCATCAGACATTTCATTGCTTTATTTTTGGTCTGTTTAGTTTACATCCTGTGTGTTACAAACACTACTGTGATGACTTCATCAGGCTCTCTTTGGAATGTCTCCCAGCCACCATCGCCAGCACTTCTTGGGTGAAGCCACATCCTGTATGGTCCAAAACTCAACCACGGGTCACACAAGCGACAGGGTGCAGCACTTCAATTGCAGAAACAACCCAATAAGAAATGGATATTCTAAAATGTTATATTGTATTTTCACAGTATAACTCTTCAGTTTAAAAGCTTATTTCTGTATTGCCCAATTCAATATAGAAAGGGAAACATGCAAGGCACAGAATGTAAAACTATTAAAACATTTTTTCAGAAATTATTTTAAAAAAGAATTTTGATGTTCACAGAACTGTATGTATAAACTACTCAGTTAATCTACCAGATATTACATCTATTGTATAAATTACTCCTCTTTGATCTCTTTTTATTGTTTTTCCATTTGGCTACTGATGGTATTCTTATTTCTGATGTTTTGCCTTTACAATTTTTACACTTGTTTGACCTTTAAGCCATTGCTTAAAGAATTGTGAAATCATATCTTGTTATCCCCCAAAAAATCGAATTTTGTATTCCTTTATTGAACAGTTTATATTTCACACAACCAGAAATGTTTTAATCACCTGGAAAAGTAAGCAAAATGAAACTGAACAATTCAAACTGCACCTCCTGTACAGGCTATTTCCCTTTAATATGATATCTCATGTCAGTGTGGCTACTACAGCAATGGCTTTTCTTCCAGTGAGAAGACTGTACAAGCAATTTTCTCAGCAGCAAAAGTGCTTGAGAGATGGGTGTGATAGATTCAAACCTACACAAATTAAACAGAAATCATGCTTAACATAGTGTTTGTAGATATTTTAAAGCCATCATACCGAATGCCATAACAATAGTCTGCCTATTTCCACTGTTCATTACCCTCATATGATGAAGAAATTTAGCTAGGTGACATTAATAATTTTAAGATGTACATTAAAGTCCAAATGCCTCTGTCATGCTCAGGGCCATATGTTACAGAACTGAAGGTCTGAGAAGTAAAAAATTGGGAAGATACTTAATTCCACTTGTTTTTTCCTTTTGGTTTCTTACCTTGATAATATGTTTTTGACAGATTTAGCCTGCTTAGGCTGCCTGATTCTTTATGGTGCAAACCCCTACATTTACTTTAACTCTGATAAATAGATTTAAATCCAGGTTGAAATCTCCCATGACTAGTGCCAGTCCAGAACAGAGCTTTTTAGAAGCAGTTCCACAAAAACTCAGTTGTTGGAGTTTTTTTTTTAAGGATGATTAGAAAAGAGTGTTTTGTTTTGTTTGATAAATTATTCTTATTTAACTGAAAATCTTTAGTGACTCCAACATATTTGGATCTGACAAAGGAGGTTGAATGCTTTGCACTCGTGGATGGGGTTTCTGCTAAGTAGGTGAAAATATGCCTGCATATGACTGAGTTGTCATCTTCTCAGACAAGACTTCTCAACATGTGGAAGTCAAGATCTTTAGAGACACCATGTGCATGAAGCCCACATCATCTTTCCACCACATCTACCCAAGGGACAAGCTCCTTGTGCACATGTGTGACTGCCATCTTCCTCACAGTGGTACTTTGGTGCCTTTCTGTCACTGAAGCGGTCTTGCTAGCGGTGCTACCACCGTGCTCGGTGCAAGGAACGAGGACTAGGAGGTGGTCTCACTCTTGGTATCCTCACCCTTTGTGCAGGTTCAATGGGACAAAAATTAGAGAAAATCTATGTCTTCAGATTGTAAAGTTAAAAACTTTGTGTCATAAAGCTGGAGTTTTGAAAAGGGAGTGTTATTTCTTCAATTTATTACTTTTTCCAGACTTGTTTATAATCCTTTTTCCTGTATATTAATTTTGATGCAATATATCTTTGCACAATGGCCATGATATGAACTAGACTTCTGCTCAGACAGGACCTCTATGTTATCAGGAAGAAAGTCTGTATCTAATAGGTTATTATAGGATTTGGGTTCAGATTTAGAAATGCAATAATGCTATGACAGATTTGAGAAATATTTAATACAGGGTAGAGTACTCATCATGAGATCAAAAGCTGTATGACCTACATATAAATTTTTTCTGACATTGTTTACATTTCTCTCTCTATGTCTATTTCACACCTTCAAGCACATGTGTATTTTATTAATTTTCAGTAATTATGCCTATTTAGTCCTCGTAACAATTCTACACTTCTACATTCTATACATCCTTTATCTTCTTATTGGTGTTTGTTTCACAGGAATGAAGTCAGAAATGAGCTTCTTCATAAACTTATTAGTTTTTCCAATTTAGCTAAATCACTTTTTCTGATGTGACCAGAAGTTAGAATACATCTTGATGTGTACAATGGTATAATGCAGGTTTTTCTGATTTTTAAAAAAATACTAATTTTTTGTGGTATTAGTTTTCAAGAAAAATCATAATAAAGATTTATGATCAGTACTAGAATGAGCTTTTAGAGAAATTCCCGTGCTTGCTCCAGGTTGTCATTCTTGAGCAGTAATATCCACTCTGTATCCTTACAGGTCCTTCTGTAAACATGATCCACATGTAATTAAGTCCTTAGACTAAAAAACAAATAAAAGCAGCATTTGTCTTTTTTCTTCCAGAAAGGCCACTTTTGTAATAAAAAAAGAGGTTTGGCTTAACCTGGGTAGGATAGAGGGTTCAGAGCTCCCTCTGTAAAACTAGCCAAGACTTGGAGATGCAACTGTAAGATATTGATAATGTACTCTAGTTTCTGAAACAAAATATTTCCACTCGGATAACCGCCTAATTACTATTGAAGTAGCTTCACAGGAAATGTCTGTGCTACGTGACATATGTTAGACCATTCGTAGGGATGTTTGTGCCATGCAACATATATGTTAGAGCATTTAACCACCGAGATGTCTCCAGAGATAAAAGGAGAAATCCCGGGCCTATGTGGTATGGATCACATTGCAGCCACAGCTATCTTACTATTCTACTCTAATTCTCCACGTGTTTTTCTTCAGTACCATCTAAAGAGTCTTCTTGTAGCCCTTGCCAACACCTATCAGCTCATCTTACCATGTGAGCCACAGTGAAATCTTTCCTGTCCCCACTTTGGGCAACCGATTCCCTCCTAGTGTTAATAGCAGAACTGAAAAGACTTCCAGATCAGCATTTCTCAACCTGTAAATACACGATCAGCAGTGTAACAAGAACGACTTGTTTTTTTCTTTCTTTTCTTTTTAGTTTTATATATTTTCTAGTTCTTGGCAAGAGTGCTGGATACATGAGCCAATTATTTGTTTGAAAACAAGTTTCTTCAGTCTTAATTTCGCTCTGTTTTTAGGTAATTGTATATTTAGGGTTAAGACTGGAAATTACGAATATTGCTGAAAATTTGAAGAAGCATTGCTTTCATTCTGTGGCATGACCTAATAATTGTTTGTTCCTTCTGCAATTCCTTCTGTTCCTTCTCTGAGGGAAATGGAAGCTGACAGGACCAGTTCCCCTCAAAAGAAAACTCTCAAAAATATTGTGCCTACTACAGAACACAACACCCATCTTTGTTTATTGCTTTTTAAAAATGAGCTTCACATGAGGCCACACATTTCAGAAGACATATGATATACATACAGGAATATAGATATAGATGACATAGGTAAATAAACTTTGGTCCTAAGCCCTGGTGCAAATTTGTAATTCAAGCAGAGACTTTAAATATTTTATTTTCATTTACTAAAAAGGACAAAATAAGACCCAAGTTATGATTGAAAATGGAAGGTCCCTGCAGCTTGGTGAAGTCAACTGCTACTTACAGTACAGGGTTTTTAAAAATTTGTATTGCAGTAGCAACTGCTCCATGCCTAATGGTGGTTTACACTTGAATAAAGAATAATTGCAGATAATGGGTCTGTCAGCATGAATGGATTAGGGGTCTCAGCAGTGGTTCCATCACCACAGTGAAAATACTAATTTAAAATCTCGTTTCCTTTCCTTTGACCTTATGCCTCATTACTTTAATGGCATTAAGAGTTAATTTCTCACAGAGCGGTTTATTTATCTATCTGTTTATTTATTTATTTATTTATCTATTTTTTGTATTACTTTGCTTGGTATATTATATTACATTTTTTATAAAGGAGCTTTATGTCTCATATGGCATTTGGCATTTTATGGTTTAGTTCTAGGAAAGCTGGCATTTTACCAGTTTGAGGGCTGGCAGTGAGCAGATGGTGGAAGATTTGGGTAGTCACTTGAAATGAAAGGAGAATACAAAGATTGACGTCAAAACAACCTCTTTGCAGGAAGGCAAAGAGAAGAGATTCCTACTCTCACCTTTTCACAGCTTGGCTCTTTTATAGGAACACATTATTAATTGGTCGTTTCTAGTGACTATTCCACTATGTATTTAATTTTTTATTTATAAATACAATGTGCATATTACCTCATTGCAATCGTGTAGAATTCTATCCCTACACTTACAGTCTCCTATTTAAAAATATGAACTACTAATCATGCTTTTAGTTTCATGTATTTTTGCCATTTGAAGACTCTTTTGCATAGAGATGAAGAAATTAAAGTACACTCACAAAGATAGGATATTCCACAGCACATCCTGTGAGTCCAATTAATGAGTCCTTATAGAGGAAAGGAGAGTTCAAGGCAAGTTTTTTTGCCCTCTCCTGAGAAAAAGACATAGCATTTCCTGGTTTGCCTCAGCTGCTGCTATCTAATTTACCTTCCCAGCAGATTTGCGTGACTGAGTACTGCTGGTGAGGGATCTCTGCCACCAGGTAAAGAAATTGTGGGAGGAGGTCAGCACGCTGTGCACATCAGAGATAAGGAGAAAGAGAGCAGATGGATCTCCTCTGAGACCCTGCAGTGTCAAGAGTCTGAACCCCCCAAACACAGCGAAGGAGAAGAAGATGGTCTGTGCTTACCGGGTTGGAAAATGGAGACTCCCACAACGGTCAATGCTGGGAGCTGGTGGCCCCAGGAGGATGCCTCCTGCTCCACCTGCAGATTTGCAACTTCAGAATAGGACCAGACAGGGAGCTGTGAGCTGTGTCCAGTGAAGCCTCAAAGCCAGCTGAGACTGAGCCCTGCAACAGCACCTTGATGCGGTTATAAAGTTTAATTTGAATTAATTCAAATACATTGTTCACAAAACAATTTTCTGACAGCTTTCTGGCACATTGGAACTTCAGAAGAATTGATCAGACTATAAAACAGCTAAATGAATCAGAAAAGGAAGTTTTGTTTTTTTTTTTAAAGTCAGCATATTTAGATTTAGCTTCCTAATATTAAAATCTCCGTTAAATTTAGGTAGGTTTTTAGCTGAGTATGAATTAAAATATACTGAACGAAATGAAATCTAAACAGAGTCAAAGACAATAGAGTCGTAACTCCCTGCTTAATAAAGGATAGTGAGCCAAAACAAGCATAAGAATTAAAAAAATCCTTAGAAAACCCAAGGGCACTGAACATTTTATTGAGTATTCTGATGGCTTATCTGCTTTTAAAGTTAGGAAGTAAGAAATTTCATTGAAATAAATTTCTCTATGAGTTCAGGCAGTATTTGTCTCTGTCTTTTAGAGGTCCTACCCAAACAAAAGACAGCTTCCTATTTCAACACTCTTCTCTTAGTCTGTCAGTAGGAAAGAAGAGAGAAGGAAATACACAAAGGATAAAGGCAGCAGAAAAGAATTGCAGGAATGGAGGAAGCCAGGCCAGAGCAGAAAAAACCTGAATCAAATTTCCAGTCAATGAAATGAATGGAAAAGAGACGTAAGGAAAAGTGAATAACCACAGGCAGAATTGTGCTGCCCCTGGTGAAGTCAACTAAAGCTGCTTCTTAGAACGTGATGAATGTTTAAGAACTGCAGGAATCAGTCCACAGATTGTCGGAACAGTTGAAACAAAGCTCATGGAGAGAAGAGAAAGAAAAAAATCTAAAGGAGATTGAACGAAGCCTGAGGGGAACTTGAGGAAAGATATGTCTAGAGAGACAATCAGTAATAGACAAAAGTAGAAAGAGACAGGCTAGATTCTCAGCAGAGGCTGACAATCTCGTGGACTGTTCCTGTTAGACCTCTATGTTGAATAGTGGTAAATAAATTACAGAATCATGACAAATGTTAAAATATATTATGTTTAGCATCAGTAGCAGAATAAAACCTACCTGGAGTATTATTTCATGCCACATTTTATTAGGGGAATTACATTTCGTTTCTGGTATAAAACCCTAACAGGTTGAAATTTTTATGTTTTTTTCTCAGTATTAATTAAAATATTTGCTGTAATAGTATATAAAAAAAAGAAATACTGTTCGTTTTGACTTTATTTCTGATCTACAGGTATAGTTTCTGTTCTCTTTACCTGGTATTTCTATCAGTGACTTTTTCCACTTTAGGTCTTTTGCTATGTGATAATTTGCCAATGCCACATACTCTGAGGGTCTTTTTGTAAATATCCTTGTATTTTTCATCAGTCATTTGTTAAGATTAGGTAGACATGTAAATTACTGTTCAATTTTGCAAACCAGTGTGATTCTACTAAATCAAATAGCTTCATTTGTACACCTATTATTCCAAGGATGATGTATGTTAGATATTACTTGGTTTATAAGTTTTCTGAAGACAAAGTCATATAATAAAAACATTCTTTAACAGTAGCTGAGAGGAAAAAATTATCTTAAATGAGCAAATGTCTATTGTGAGTTTTAGTGGGATTATGAAAAAATAATGATAAACTATCCTGAATATCCTTACAGACAGGTTCAAATATGATTTTGGAATCTAAATTAACTCTGATTATGATACAAAATTTAAGGGTGTTCTGAAATCCATTCAAATAAATACTAAAACCATCATCTAATCATTTAGATGCCTTGTATTAAACATTCTTGCAAGAAGGACTAATTAGTCGTAACTTCTTGAATCCCAGAACCTCTGACAGCCACTGACTTATCTAGGCAAGAGCAAATATGGATTATTGCATCTAACTTCAGACATGACAATGATGCTAGCACTTACCACGTCAAAGGTCCAGTGCTACTCATCTCCACTTCCTACTAAGTATTCTTGGCTTTTGACGACAGCTCTGAACTGAATTTGGGAATTCAAGATACCAGAAGTATCTGAATTGATTTTTGTTTTAAAGACAGAATTAATTAATCAGTTAGTTAGGAAAACTTAGCAGTAAGTAGCTTATGTTTATGAAGAAATATTCCATGTTTTGTCTGTGTGTTTGTGTGTTATTCATGGAGAGGCTGTTGCATGATAAATGTTATTGTAGAGTGGTAGCTTGGTTGTTAGGTTGGCATTCATGTGACAGGACTGAGGTTTCAATTATCTGCTTGCATCAATCAATCTTTTAGTTTCCAACACTGTTGCCTGCAGTAATGTCACAGCTTTTCTGTCAGACAGGAGAACTTTGCGGGAAATGTTATTCATTACAGCTGCAAATCTGTCACTGCGCCTGGCATGGCTTGTTAATGACAACATTTATTTCAAGGAGTCGTGTTTCGCTTTGTTGCTGGAGAGTTGATTTTGTGATCACACAAAATATAATGAAATGCCAAGAAGATGAAGTGAATGAAGTTTGCCAAAAACGCAGCTAAAGTGGTTCAGATCTACTGAAAAAAATGCACACACAAATACACTCTTTATATTTTGTTGAAAACATTTAATCACTTACAGGAACAAGAACATGGGCAGAGGAAAAATGTTGGTTAGAATACAGTAAGTAGAGCAGCATGCACAAACAGCAAATTTGAGCTTCATTTGGCTTCTCCAATCCAATTTCTTTCAATCAATCTTTTAAAACAAATAAACAAATATAGCTTCCAGCTCTTCTACTGCTAATATTGAGATGCCATCTTTCTCCCTCATCTCTTCTTAAAGTACTGGAACATCTTTCATATGCAGAGAGGCTGAGACAGCTGGAACTGTTCAGTCTGAAGAAGAAAAGGCTCAGGGTAAGGTAGATAAATCCCTGATAGAAGAGAATGAAGAAGAAGGAGACAGACACTTCTTGGTAGTGCCTCGTGACAGGAAAAGATGCATAGGGCACAAATAACAGCAACAAAACCCCAACAGGAAATGTCATTGGAACACAAGAATACACTCTTTACTGTGAGTGTGATCAAACACTGAAGCAAGCTCTCCAGAGATGTCATGGAGTTTCCAATTGTGTTGACATTCAAAACTCAAATTTAAACTTACAGAACATATTCCCGTACAACCCTGCCTAGCTGACTATCCCTGGCCAGGGAGGGTTGGACCAGAAAACCTCAAACCTCAATCGTTCTGTGATTTATGCAAGCTATTCACATACTATATTTCAAAACACAGATTAATGTAAGGTCAATACATGCTAGTTGTGAAACAGTACACCAGCAGAGCATGGATACAGAGAGGCTTATTAATTAAATGAATGAGGAAGAGGGGATTATCAGCAAATTGATAATTATATCAGTTTTATGCACGTCCTAGTGCTATAGCAAGGGCATACTTCCTGCTATTCCTCACAGTGCTCTCTTTATAATATCTCTGTTGGAATAGGTGGAAGGACATTTCTCAGAAGACAGGAACTTGCCAACAGCAGACTTCAGACTATACACTGAAAATATGATCTTGCTCCTTGACTTTATTTTTTTGAATTTATGTCTACTCATCTATTGCATATTCCCCCCAAAATACCACAAAACATATAAAAAATTTTTAAAAAGCCCACAGATTAAAAAAAAAAAAAAAATCGAGTGTAAATGTTTAGCTATAGACATCTATAAATGTCTTTTGAATTTTTTTCTCAACACTGCAATGTTAATGAAGTTCAATAAGAAATAAATGATCCAAGATTTACAAAATAGAACAGTTACTAAAATCTCAGGATATGAGTAACTGCTAAAGGTTTTGTTTCTGATTCTTTGTCATAACCAGTAAAAGAAGCCATTTGACTTTAGAAATAAACTTTCTATTACATTACATTAGATTAGCCTCATTCTCTTTCTCTGTGCAAAGCTGTTGTGTGGAGAGAGATCAATAAAGTATAACTGGAATTTATGCTAGGTCTTGCCCTATGCCTCTACAAAAAAGTGTAAGGGCATCAGTGATAATAAATTTAATACACAAGTACAAGAAATATGAAAATGTTTTTATTCTCTGTACGTAGAAGAGAATTCTTCAAATCTTCTATACATGAGATAAGGGAATCAAATCCAACCAAAACCAGTAAAAATTCCTATTAATTACCTAATTGCTTGACTTCTTTCATCTCCCTGATACCTCAAAGCAGTTTAGCATGCAGCATTATTGATCTATCATATGGGGATGCTGTCTTATGAGCTTTTGAGTTCTCAGAGCATTCCTTATTAAATAAATAAATATTTATTTATGTATTAAAAATGGACAAGCAGAATAACTGTGCCTGCTAGTTTACTAGGAGATAAACATGAACATTTTTTAGACATGCTGATTGTAATCCATCAGTCAATGATTCAAGAGCAATACTCTTCATTATCCAGGGAGAGTATTAAAGACTTTCTTGAATTACAATTCGAATTTTTGAAACACAAATCATAAAGAGACATAATTTTCTATGTCCTTTCACTGAAATACAATTTTATAGGAAGAGAGGTGAGAGATGTACAAGTGGACGTTGCATTCAGCCTCAAAACTTGGCAAACACATTTAATTTAAAATTAAAAAAAAGCTTATTCTAGAAATAAATATAGCCTGCACTTAAAGGAAATATAAGTGTAATGGAAAACAAGATATAAACCAGAACTTTTCTGAATGACACAGCAAGACCATGCCCATTTTCCAGGAGAGGAAATACAGAATACTCCTACAAAGGATATTGACTTTGAACAATTTTACATTTATATTGGGATGCACAGTTAATTTTGTAAAGTCTATTTGAGAGGCACTCTTGCTTCTAATAAATACATGTCAGACTATACAGTACTTAATATCAAATGAGAAACTGCATAATCAAGATGACTAAAATGTTAAACAGCCAGCTGAAAACACTGGAACTGATATTTATCTCAACTGTCATTTTGATTTTCCTTTGGAAAGCGCAATTTTATATCAAGCTTTTTAAAGAGTTGTAAACAAATGCTATGCAATCCTTTTATTTCAGTAGCAGCATTGCTTCATACTCCCTTAAAAACTTTTTCAATGCTTTTCTTAGAGGCAGGCAACCTTAACTTACCAGTAACAAAGTCCTATGCTTTAAGGTCCTCTCATGAGATAGAGAAGGGGACGTCTTAGTAAAGTAATGTATTTGGACAATTAACAGTTCCACTAGTGCAATTCATGGATTATGTGGTCTCTACATCAGGAAATATGGGGAAGGGGCATGTGAGTAGTAACAGTGTTGTTAAATACAGATCATCCTCTAAATTAATTGATTACGTGTAGGCCAGACTGGCAGTCAGCCTTCAGAGAGAAAAAAAGATGTATTATGGCCATGCCAGACACCTTGGAAAATGCACAATCTTGTCAATTTTTTTGCCAGCTTGACAGTCTGTTTCCTTATACTCAGAACAGTCAAACTACTTCAACATATTGGCTACCTTATCTTCTTCTTTTTCCTAGTGTCCTTGTACTGCATGTCATTTCCTACAGAATGAGCAGGATTGATTCCTCCTTGGATTTTTAAAATGCTTTTTTTAACAAGTTAGTGTTTTGTGCCCTTTAGTAAATTGCCCATTTCTCTAGGAAATTTATTACAAATCGATTTCACATCTTGTGGCTGAGCTTGCCCCCTTGTTCAAAGCTGAATCACTGCTCAAATGAGCTCTCCCATTCACTACTAGAAAATTCTAAAGGCATTCTGATAACTTCTTAGATGACTTAGACACTGGGGTATAAAGTGCTTTGCTAATGTTTAGGGTATTTTTGTAGACCTGCTCTTTCTCTTAAAAAGGAAGAGATCTGTTCTTGAAGAACTGATTTCTGTTTGCAGATCTATGAACCAATATGGTCTTATTCCCCAGAAAACACAAAATCAGCCAGCATATCACTTTTACACTTTTGCAGTGCTGCCAAACTAAGCTTCATTTCCACTCTTGTAACATGCACATCCAAAAAAAGTTGTATTTCCCTCTGTGATTGCAAGGAATGTATTTATGAAGCTAAGAAACAACTTTCCTGTTTCCAACATAAATACATATGAATAAAGAATTTGCTGGCCTGCTAGCAATTTTTCTTAATTCCTAATGAACTTTGCGATTCTTATTTCTAAGAAATATATCAAAATGACAAATCTGTTAATAGTTATTCTATTTCTAATGCACACAATTTTCTTTTTAGACTTATTAGCCCAAGAAATGTCATCTTCTAAGGGGTCACTTTTTGTCTCAATCTGACTTTGTGGATACTGTAAACATGACAGTATGGTTAATTTTTCACTGTGAGCAAATGAGTTACTCCAGTCAAATGAAAGTACAGATAAAATGGAAATGAAAGAAAATGGCACACAGTTTACACATGTCACCTTGGTCTACCTGGCCTTGTTATCTCTACAAAACGTGAGCAGCTCTGAAAATGTGTCCAAGTACGCCTCTGCTTTAGAAACTGTCCTTAAACTACTGAGGCTTCTCTGCAAATTACTGTAGGTGACCCGTATTGCACATTTCCTCCGTATGGTTTTTCATGCACTTTATTGTTTCTTAACCCCATGAACACCCTTCTTCTGCCCCACATATCGTTTTTATGGTCTGGAAGAGGACCCAGACCCTCTTTTCTTTAGGATGTTCCCTACCTGCAAATACAGCCTCCGTGATAAAGCCCTGTAGAAGGAAGATGGTTTTTTTTACCTGTACGCAGAGCTTTTATATAACTTCCTTTTGGGAACATCCTGCTCTGGAATCTGCTGCTCCACCACAGTGTCCCTTCTTAAATAACAGAATCCCTGCTCAGTGCAAGAGTCTTTGGGCCTATATGTCCATCCCACAGATCCTCTCAGAGTTTTCCTCTAAAGAGAGTGAACAAGCACAGAGACACAAGGTGGTGCAATTAGTGGGTAGAGCCTCCCATCTGTGACCATATTCAGTGACACTGCTTTCACTCTGACGGTCCAACCACATGTATGTGTTGATTGGCTGGATGGCATTTCCACAGCAACACACAACTGCACCATGGTTTTGTTTATAGATTATGCTATGCGTGACTATGTCATATAATCTGCTATAATTTTAATGAGTTGTGTTATGGAGCATGCATTTGTCTTGTTATTGACCACCTTTATCTAGACTAGCAAACACGATTCACATGACAATCTAATAGCTATGATCTTGTTTTCTGTGTATTGCAGCTTTCCATTTCTTAGGGTTTGTTGTTGACACTATATTTTGAACCCCACTAAATACCAGTTAAAGTCTCAGAACAAAAAAAGAGAGAGAGAGCTAAATTAGAATAACTGCAGTGCAAAAGTATAACTGCTGCTTGCAAGTGGAGAGTATATTAAGAATTCCCATTACAAAAATAAGAGCTAAATGCCCTAGAATTGGCCATGGAAAACAAAAGAAATGCTGTGTAGATCAGAGGAGTGCAATGTGCTTTCTCCAGATGCTTAAATCATATCCCCATTTTTCTCTAGAAAAATGGACTTGCTCTTAAAAATAGCTGTTTACTATAAGAAAGAATCTTAGGTTTAGTGAGGTTTTTTTCATGTGTTAAAACTGGTTATGCATAAGTAGCCCACTAAATCACACAAGCCTTACTGAAAGTTCAAGACAATGAAAGACCAGTATGAACTAACTTCCTCAGGTTTTTGGTAAGTAATAAATTTTAATGGTGAACCATTAAGTTCCTTTAGCATGATTTCATTAATATCATCCAGATCTCTGAAGTTTCCTGAATTAATCTCTCTGAAATATTTAATATATTTATTAAAATAATAGGTTGAATACAAAAATAGTCATTTATGAAAATATTCCTCTTTTCATGCCATGCTTCCAACACTCATAAAGTTCTTACTATTTTAGAAAAAAAAAGTCTCTTGGTACAAATCTGGATTTCTCTTGTTTCAAATTGTGGACATGCGATGTTCACATAGTAGGTATGGTAAGCAGTAGGCAGCAATTTCCCAGCCCCCATCTGTATATATAGAGAGAGAGCAATAAAACCAAGTGTTAAATTAATATTTGAAAAATGAAATAATCATGACTGTTTCCAGTCATTCTGTAGTTCTGTGATTTTCCTCTTAAACTCCAGTTTCTGAACACACATCTTTAGCTATGGACATCAAATCTGAAGGTAAGCAAAAGACAAGACATGATGTTAGAAATGAAAACCTAATTTCTCTGGTTTGTGGTTCTGCTTATGTGTTCAGGTGCTGAATTAGTCTATTAGATTTTACTCTTTAAAGCTTTTTTTGTCTGTTGATGAGAAACATTGACATTTCTCAGTTACTTTCAGAAATCTTTAAGTACAGTCAGCAATCTTAGTATATGACCATGCATTTACTTACATTGATACATATGCTTAGTAAGAAACTTACTAAGAAATTTCTATTATTCAATACCAGTGGCCTGACTTTATTATTTACAACCATAAATCTTATTGTAGCCATCTTGACCACAAACAAGCACATAGCTTCTCTCAGATGGTTAAAAAAAAAAGTTATAATTAAGAATCAGTCTTTCCTTAAAAGTTATAAACTTTCTATTCTTTACATTTATTTTTAGAGAGATGCTGCCCTGATTTTATTTCATTTATTATTAATTTAATATTAATTTATGCTCCATTACTTTTATATTATATTAATTTTGGATACCAGGAAAAATTACACAGTTGCTGTGGCATATTAAATTAAAACTAGTGCTTTTATCAGCCTTTTTAGAAATCAAAAAAACCCCCCCATATTATGCTATTTTGACAAGATCTGATTGATATCAATTAAATTATTATCTTAGTTTAGTTTTTAAATTAATTGAGCTTCATACCAATTGTTCCATCCTTCTGCCTGTAAATGATGCTATGATGACAGGATTATAATTACTTGAGTCACTATGTAGCCTTTTAAAATATTGGAAGAAAATTAGCTTACTTCGTCTCCTCTGGAATTTCCTCAGTATTCCAAGATTTATTATGATTTTACATTAGTTTAAAAAGATCTTAACGTTCAGATCTTTTAAAATCTTAGTTGTAAAAGTTTAAGTTAATTATCTAGTATTTGGGGGTAGGGAAGTACATTTGCCCCAGGGAGTCCTTAAACTTTCCAAGGGTTCTTGCATTTCAAAAATCCTGTGCATTAGTTATATATTTTTCCATTGGGGCTTTATTTTTAGAACTATTTCCATAATACTGGTGGTTAGCAAATGATTTCCTAATAAATTAGCCTTTGCCTTTTAATTTCCAATTTTCTCCTTAATTTAGAATTTCTCCTTAATTTAGTACAGTTCTTAGCCGTAAATCAGGGTGTTGGTGCATAATTTAGCTCCAATGTACCACATTGTTCACAGGGCTGCGACTGCTGTAACTAGTGCCCCTACTGAGTGAATAGCAATAAACTTACAAACTAAGGCTGAGGGTTTTGTGGGCTCTGCCTGTCAAACTTCACTCAATGCCCCAGCAGTTTGATATAGCTCTTCTTCCATTGCCTTCATTTCCCTGCACAGCTGAAAAATTAGTTGCGCCTCTAAAGCTGCCGCTGGTTGTCCATATGTTTGGTATGTCCATAAATATATATTGGCCAACAACAGGGTTAATTTTTAGCAGTAGCCATGAGGGGGAGGAGCCTGCAGCCATGCTGGCGTGGCCAAGACCCCAATGTTATTTGAGACCATCTTACATGATAGCCAGGGGCAAGGGAAAGGGAGTTCCTGGAAGAGAGGACATTCCTTTTGGTGGGCTGAGGTCTGTCCGTCATTGTTTTTTCATTGTCCTGGGCTTAGTGAGCATTTTGCATGTAAATCACCCTCTCTTTGTACATTATTAGCATTATTGTAGTTACTGTTTGTTTTCTTACCTCATTGCTTTTTCCAGTGTTCTTATCTCAACCCTTGATCTCTGCCTTTTGTCTCCCACCAGAGGGGGTGGGGGAGTGGCTTGTGGTTTTCTTTCTAGTACCAGTATTAAACTGGGGAGACCATTCCTGAACCTTGACCTTCCCACAAGAAGAAGTCCATATATTCAGTGCCACTTTTTTCCATTCTTAGTTCTTTTCTCAGTAGTGTGCATGCATAGCAGGGAAGAGTCACAAAACAGGAGCCATGGTGTGTGGCTAAATATTCCATGGGGTGACTACATTGGCTATACATCAGGAAAAGTAGATCAGCTGTTCAGAGTGATCCACACTGCCAGACAAATTTTTGGTTGAGCATCACTGGTAGTTATGGTGTTGGTCAAAAGTTGCCCAGGGTTTAATTTTAAGGAAATGCAAAGGCAAATCATAAAATGAACATTTTCTTGTAAATGGAAGAGAACCGTAACAAATACGTTCTGTAAAATGATCATAGAATCATAGAGTCTCAGAATGTTTTGGGCTGGAAGGCACCTTAAAGATCATCTAGTTCTGGCCCCACTGCCATGGGCAGGGACACCTTCCACTAGACCAGGCTGATCAAAGCCCTATTCAAACAATGTAAAAAGAATTAGCATTACTTTTTTGATTAGGATGTAGCTGCTATCTTAATTTTTATTTTAATCCTGTGTTTTTATGTGCTTATTTAAAAATTAATTTACATTTTTCCTTTTTAATTGAGACAATGTGAAATGTTTCTAGCAAATAATTAAAAGAAATTTTGTTAGCACATAGACTATTTCCTCTGTTTCATGCAGAACGACTTGGATTGCTAGGATTAATTACAATGTTTTAATTTTTATTATAGAAATTATATTTGCAATATATAATATTTGTTTTCTTGACAAGTGCTGTGGTAACTATTTGACAGTCTAAGAGGTTTTGAGAAAACCTAAATATTGCAGGCTTTTTTTTACATCTATGAGCTTTCATAGTTTCATTACAGTCTCCCACATACAATTGTTTAACTTAATGACAAACATTTCTAAAGATTATTTTTCTAAAGAGAGTTGATCTACTCAAAATAATATGATGCTGTCACTGATTTTGTTTATTTGCTTAATAATAATGGCATGTTTTATTGTACATTTTGTGCAAGAAAGTAGAATCCATATTGAAGAAAAATGAAGTAAAAGTTATTCTGGGAAATGTGTACATGGATTTAATAATATACTTTACTGATCAAGAAGGAATCTGTACAAGTAAGAAGAAATTATGGTGATATAGTGCAGCTGCAGTTAATCCTGTCTGAAAGAACAGGTTGAGCCAATGAATGGATAACAAAGACAAGCAATAGACACAGAACCTTATGCTTTGTCAACATGCATTAGCTGCAGTGGTGAAAGGTGATGTAACACAAGAGGAATAAAAAATTGCCATCCAAGCACAAGGCAGTATTGTCCATCTCAGAGGCATCTAACTGCCTGTGGCTCTGCCCTGTGTAACTCCCACTGAAGGATTAGCAGAGAAATAATGGAGTGCTGCTTATGGATAAGTGCATTATGTACATGTAAGGGGAGAAAGTGGAATATAAATAAGCATATTGCTTCTTCCCATCACCTGCTGTCAGCAAAAAAGTTTTGGCAAAAGGGATGTTTACTGTTATTTAGCAGCATCAGGAAGTAGAGATTGACCTGATTATAGCAGCAACTCTCAGGCTTCAGCACTTTTGTTAATCATGTAAAAGTCTAAAGATGACTTAGGGACTAAATTTAAGCCTCAGGGTTTGAAAGCTCTGACTGGAGAGTAACTTAGCTGTAGGACAGGGATTGAGCATGTGAGCTGAGGAGGGGCAAGCACCAGACTTAGCATGTAGAGCCAAGCCTTCTGTTTGGGGCTGGGACACCTGCAGCTCCTGCCAGCTGCCTGTCTGTGCAAGCCTCTTCCCACCAACGCAGCAGCACTGCTCTGCAAGCTCCAGTGCACGTTGGGTGCTCAAATGGAGCAATTTCTAATAACTAGGTCTCAATTTTATCCATTTCTCTTTCTTCTTCTTTCCAGTTACACAGGCCAGTACTCGAATATGTTTTCAATCTGATGTTCAGGTATACACTGGTCTATCACCATATTTCCTCAAACGTTCCTCAAACACTTAAGTAATTACAGCATTCTCAGGTAGGTGTTACTAGGGAGCATAAACAGGAGAAACTGTGTTGATAAAAAGGTTGCTGAAACATAGGTCTGCCTGTGCTGCAGCAGAACTGAGGTAATCATGGTTCAACACTATTTTGTGCAATGCTTGTACAATAAAGCATCAGCTTATCTTGGAGTTTAAGCTGTGACTATGACATTACTAATGTGTGATTATATTACTGTAATAGCATCCTTTTTTATAAAGGCTTTTAATCTCTGATTTAATTCTAGAATTTTCAAGACATTTATTCGATATTTTTGCTTGGTGACATATTTGTGCCTACAACTCCACACTGAATTTTATATACTGGGGGCATTTTTAGAGAGAGGCTCTTAGATTCATTCTTACCCCGTTCAGATAGGGAGAGAAATTTAACTACTATTGTTTACTACTTGAGCTTTTAACCATTTACTATAAAGGTAAGAGATAAGCTGGGAATATTTGTTACTTGCTTGAAACAGAACTATGTTATTTTTATCCTGCGTTTTCAGTTAATCACTTTTGTTGATCTACACCCCAATCTACCTAGACCTCTGACTTTTTAAGTCCTTTTGACCTGAGCAAAAAATATTGTACAAGTAATTACTGTCCACATGATATGAATCACCAATTTTAAGCATTCTTGAGCTAGCACATATAGATGACGATTCAGGACTGTGTGACTGCTGCCACCCACCTGGGCTGAGAAGTCTCTATTTCTGAAGAAGACAGACCTGTGCTCCCATACTGGCTGGGGAAGGGTATGTGATATTTATCTGGCATCTGAGTCAAGTGATGTTTTTACAGGGAATACTCTATAAAGCTCAGGTTTATAACATCCTTGTCATCAATTCATATAGTGTTTTCCTGTTTCAGCATATTCTAATGTGAAGGGATAATATTTCATTTGTTATCTGTAAGAGAAAACACAACAGAATTGTGGAATTCTAATGTTATATTACGAACGCATATAGAAAGTCTTTAAAAGAATATAATCTAGAAAAATCATTAGCGTATCACATTTTAAAAAAAGGCATGATCACTGAGTAATGTTATTTTCGTCCATTTGTATCTATATATTGCCACTATGCACATTTTTAAAGGCATGGAGAGACTAATTTTTCCACGTGAGCAAATACTCAGAGTTATGTGTGAATAACCTGGCAACTTGCCGTAGCTATGAAATGACTGCAGCCCTGACATTTTACTGTACCTGCCTTTAGCATTCTGCTTATAGAGAACTATAAACCTGTACAAAAGAAAGGGGAAGCTGACAGAATACCCTCAGTTATAGCTCTAAAGAAAAAATGACTTCAGGAAAGCCATTTTGGAGAACCATTTCAAAGGAACAGGGGAGGCAGAAAAAATGATATCTTTCTGCTCTGTGCTTTGCAGTAAAACTGCCTACTATTTCATTCTGTCCAATTCTCTTGGTCTGTTTGTGTATTTTTTAGCCCGAGTCTATTTTTTTCAATATGAAGCAGAAACAAGGAAAAATGGCAAAAGAATAGGTATAAATAAGTGAATAGTCCACCTTTAAAGAGCTGCCTTTTTTTATGGGAATTTAGTTGTAATCCTTAATGGAGAACACAGCTGAAGAAAACAGCTCCCTGCTGCAGATGAAATAGGAACTGAAGTGAACCATTTCTACTGAAACTAACTTCCAGACACTCAAACCAGGTACTACTGTGCTTTAGCTTCTAATTATTAATTTTACCTGACAGGCTTTTTACTATCATTATTTTTATTTTCCTAATAGGACTTGCATTATTTTTCTCTTTCCTCCTTTTTGTCTCTCTTGGTGTATATGTATGCACACACAGTCACATGCAGAGCCTTCTGAAAAAATGCTGGAGTACTTAAGCAATGCCTAAATAATGTTAATATTTATTACTTTGCAATAATAGCATACAACAGGTCTACCCAAACACCTGACCATGTAGTGCTATGTGATGTAGAATCAGAAAAAAATGCCTTTGTGCACTTCCTTAAAATGTAAGTAAGTAACTCCTAAGTTAAGTATAATTTTTTTTGGCTGAAAACACGTGAGTGTGTCAGGACAATTTGGACAATTCTCTTCCAGCTTATATTTATGGTAGGTTTTCAGAAAAAGTTTCCAATTGTACAGGTTGTAGAATTACACTGGAAGGAACAGACCATCTGTGACCAGTTTAAAGGGAATAGTTGGAAAACTTAATCAGGAATCAAATACCTAGTTAAAAATAGGATATCATCCATAGATTTATAAGTAAGAGGTGTCTCTTGGCAGCTACAGAAACTATAGACAGGTAGTCACGGTTTGGCTGTGAATTAAAATTAATATAAACCAAGCCAGGGTGAGATGAACCCCCTGGAAGATTCAGCTGCATTTTGTAGTGCTACAGCAGTGCTAATGAAGGATTAAGAACTACACAGCCTCCCTTGCAAACCAGTTCTTACTTACAGTAAAATTAAAACCAGCTGTTATTTAGGAAGTCAACTGTAATTTTAAGAACAATTCATGAAAAATATGTTAGGATCTTGAATGGGAGAATTCAGATTTAAGATGATAAAAGCAGTACCAGAAGGCAGAACATTTCTAGTTCATTATAATTTAGCATCTAATGTATTTAAATAAGATTCTCATCAAGTTGAACAAAGACACTGGACCGTGTGTTAGAATGCTTAGGTTTTTATTACACAGTTACCATAACTGCGGAAACCAGCCCACTCTTTAGACTGAAAAGGTGTTGGCTAACAGGCCCTTATTTTGTTGCAGTACACTTTGATAAGTTCTCAGCTCCCACAACAAACTCCACAAAAGGTGCTGGCTTGCAAGCCACTACTCACCTTCAAAATGTCCCCGCTCACACAACAAAGTTGTGGGGTAGGATATGATAGCTGTGCTTTGCCCTGGCAAAGAAAGGCAAGAAAATGAAGAATGTCACCAGTCCTTAGATCCCACACTGGTCTTGCCACAAGGACAGTGTGGAGCTGGAATTGGGAGACATAGAAAAAGAAAGAGAGGAGAAAGAGAGCCAGAGAAAAGAGACGGGGGGCCTAGCATGCTTCCTTTTATCACTAATCTGGTGCAGGCCTCTTATGCAACAATTGTTCACACTGTTTTGTTCACGCGGGCACAGCCAACACTTCTGCAGGAAGCGATCTGGGAGAGGTGAGAGGGGACTGAGCAGGAGTCTCAAGGTGGAGCAGGAAGTTGTCTCAGAACAGCGCTGCCCCACCTCCACAGGACCCTCTCCTCTGATCACATTTCCTGTAGCAATACTCAGAATGTTTGAGACAAAACATGCTTGGGTCTGGTCCTCTGCAGTGAGTGGTGCAGAAACGGGAGTGACTGACCCAGGAGGTGGGGAAGATGCACGTCATGGTCTGTGCTGGATTTGGCTCTGGTTAGGGTGCTTGCAGATTTCTGACTAACTCAGCTTAACTCACAGTTTAAGGGAGAGGCTGTGATGCTGCATTTTCCATATAAAATCATTTTAATCTCTATTCTAGATTAAGTAAAAGAAACATTAGGTGTTAGACAATAATCTTTAAATAATCTCTGTATTAAAAATCTCTGTTTTAAGACTTTGTTCTAAAATTAGTTTAAGGTCTTTTGGTGCATTTAATTAAAAATGTTGTTCTCCTTTTAAATAGACATTATTCAGAAAGAGGGACATTGACAAGCAAAGAGCAAAATCCGTAGGAAATAAACTTCATCTTGAATACTGAATTTTTCACACTGATTGCTGAAGTGGCAAACACTTCATATTGTGCTTCAGCAACACACAAAAGCATTCCTGCTGCTTCCAAACTAAATATTACTCCAAAGCTAAATATTAATGCAGTTGGTAGCAAGGTCAGAGCTATCCTTGTAGCATGTTATATTTCTAAATAATTTTCAAATATCAAAACATTTAACGTAAATATTTAAACTGTATAATTGGAGTTTTTTTCAGGAAATACCCTCAATTGAATAAAAAGAAGGGCAGAACTGGCTAAATATTTAACTTTGTTTGGTTGCAAGGAGGAAACTTTTCCAAATCTGATATGTGAGCAGTCTTCAAATCCTATTTCTATAGCTGCAAAGGCAAAACAGTGGAAACAATTAAATGTATGCTTTGTTTGTTTGTTTTCTCTCCAGGAATTGTATTTAAAATAACGAAATGAGTAAAACATATCTTCTTTTTCAAATCTGTTCCCTTACTGTCCATTTTCTAGATGTTCATTAGAGACAATTCATCAGTGCAAGCAGTCTCCCTCCACTTGTTGAATGTAGATATGTCTAAATGTTTTGCTTATACCTGTTGAATACAAATGTATCATATCAACACATTTTCTTGTGACGTAGCCCTGATAGTAGTTAAATCTTCTTTGGCTATTCCCTACTCTACGTAATAACCCAATAATTTGATTTATCAGACTTTTTAGATGAACAGAATATATATACTCTGGAGTCTGTTGACTTCAAATAGAACCTTGAAAATTGAGCCTGAGACATAATGATGTATTCAGAAAGAATATAAATAGTAGGTTAGTCACTCCTCAGTGAATACCGTGAATAATTTAACTTGTGCCTGTTACTCTTCAATTTGACCCATATATTATGTCTCAGATACCAATCAGAAAGAAAAATGTTGCTTTCATTAAATTTCATAATAGGCACTGTCATGCTATTTCTTACACCACTTTAGAGGAGTAATCCAAGGTAGACTAAGAGATTTTAAAAGTTGTCACTAATTCGTCAACATAACGTTTTCACTTTTTTATTGTCTGCAAACAGAATAGTACGGAAAAACAGGGCACACTGGAAGAAAATTTCCAAGTGATATCCTGAACATACACACAAGCAAAGATTATAATGTTTTCTCCTTTGAAAAGTATGACTTCTATAACCTCTTAGGAATACACCCCCTACTTCATATTTGCATTTTATTGCAGAACATTTATTGTGGTTTTAATGAGATCCCAATTGAAAAATCAGTCCTAAATTTTAAGTCATCTATTACACTTTTAGTCCTGGACTTTGTAAACATGCATCCATAAGATTTTAGTTGCCTAGAAATGAATGCAGCATTTGGAAGGCAGAGTTGTTAATGGGAAAAGGGAAGCAATAATTTGGTATATTGGTATTACAATTGTAGCAACAGTGGTGGAAAGAGAATCTTGAGTAGATTTGAATAGAACGGTAGACTTGTAGTGATAATTAATATGGCATATTAACTATTATCCAAACTTTAATGCTAAGAAATATACATTTTGAGAAAACTAACATATTACTTATTTTGAAGATCTGAAACATTATTCTGAGCTGTTACTGTGAATTAATACCAGAGTGAATTAATACTACAGTGAAGTCAATCTTTAATATGAGAGGATTTTAAATGATGATGATACTAATAATAATAAAAAAATCCTAGGAGATTCAAGAAACCAAAATTATTCTAGGAAATATTTCCAAGGATGTTTTAACAGTACTTTCACATAAATATTGTATTATTTAGGTGCTGAGTTCCTGTTTATATTGTATTTTTCTTTATATACATCCTTTTCATGAATGAGGTCACAGAACCTTGTCTGTTCTTACTCAGAACAATAGTATAATAACATATTGCAAAACTAGAGCTTCCCAAACACTGTGGAAAAATTAAACAAATAGATAAATCTCCTAGCAAGTCCTAAAAGGCAGTTTTTAAAACTATGATTTGGTTTTTGTCAGAGTATTCTGCCTTGCTTTTTATGTTCTCCTTGCAGATTCCATTTCTGAGAGCTGGCTCTTTATGGTGAAAAAGGTTGGTCAAAATTAAGAAAATACCACAGTTCAGTAAACAGGGAAATGCTTGCTAATGACATTAGAATGTTTGTAAAGCTACTACGTTTGATCACCACAGTGGTTTTTAACCACAGAAGAGGGAGATAGTTCAGAAGCATTTTAGCAAATTGGGTACAGAATTCCATGGTCCTAGCTCTTTCTTGGATGTGCATTGATCATAAAATTGTAGAATCATAGAATAATAAAATATCTGAAAGGACCCATTAGGATAATTAAAATCCAACTCCTGACCCTGCACAGAACAGCCCCGAGTCACACTATGTGCCTGAGTGCATTTTCCAAAGGCTTCTTGAACTCTGTCAGGCTTGGTGCTCTGACCACTTCCCTGGGGAGCCTGTTCACTGCCCTCTGGGTGAAGAACTTCTTTCTAATATCAAAGCTAAAGCTTTCCTGGCACAATTTCAGACCATTCCCTTGGGTGCTGTCACTGGGCACCACAGAGCAGAGATCAGTGTCCTTCTTCTTCCCCCTGTGAGGAAGTTGTAGATAGCTGTGAGATCTCCCCTCAGTCTCCTCTTCTCCACACTGAACAGACCAAGTGACCTCATCTTCTCCTCATATGGCTTCCCCTTCACCATTTTTTTAGATCTCCTTTGGACCCTCTCTAATAGCTGAAAATCTTTCTTATATTGTTTTGCCATGCAAGGTGAGGCTGCACCAGTGCAGAGCAGAGTGGGACAATCCCCTCCCTTGTCTGGCTGGTGATGCTGTGCCTGATGCCCCCCAGGATTGTCCCTCCTGGCTGCCAGAGCACTGCTGACTCACGTTCAACTTGCCATCAACCAGGCTCCCAGGTCCCTTTCTGCAGGGCTGCTCTCCAGTGCCCTGTTCTCCAGTCTGTACATACATCCAGGTTTGCCCCATTCCACATGCAGACTCCAGCATTGATTAAACACAATGAACACAAGGGTTAAGCACAATAAACAAAATTTGTAACTTGAAAATTCTAATGAGGTATAAGGATATGTCTTTTCCTGTGAAAGGAGTCAAATACCAGAACAAAAGGTCCAAAGCTGCTGTGGAATCTGCAATCTCCATTTCTGCTTGTATTTAAAACTTCCAGGTCCTGTTAGCAGGATATTGGACCAGCTGACCTCCTGAAATCATAAATTAGTCTATGTTCATGACTGACGTATTTAACTGACTGCTTAGATTGGTAGATGTTGCAGGTAAGTGTATAATATTTTGGCATATACCAGAATTAAGAGATTACATCAGAAATGGAAATAATCCTACTGCTAGTATGAAAGTTACATTGCTTAAGCACATGTTATAATATTGCAATCAATCCCATATTTGCTATCACAATGATATGTTGGTTGCCAAACAAACATGCTGCTAAATTGTTGTCTTAATTTCAGTAAATTACACTGTTCTAATATAGTTAGCTCTAAATAAACCTTTATTTTTTATAATCTCTTACTATAAACTTTTCATATTTGGCAATATTACATTTTTTGTGGTTGCTTCTTTTGGTTATTTAGGATCTTACTTATCCTCCTTACAAGACACAGCTCAAAACTTGAAGCAAAAGCGTTCAATACTGTATAAAATTTCCTGAGGGAGATTCTTAAAAAGATAAGAGTGAAAGCGAAAGAGTAGCAGCTTGCAACTCTTCTCCTCCTGATAATAAAAATATCTAGTTAAGGGAGCAGGAAGCATGGGAAAATAAACCCCTTAGAAATACAGAGTAAGCCAGACACATTCAGTAAACATCAGTGAACAGGGAGCTCTCTGAGCAGATGTACCTTTTTCAGATCAGAGAAGGGAGCAATGAGGGCTGTATGAGCATCTTTATCATAGATTAACAGCAGGGACTGAACAAACAAATCATAACGTGATCACCTACATTGAAGAATGAATTTTCATTACACTGACTGTTATCCTCTCTGTAGAACAGGCATGAAGACAGCTATGCAGTGAAAAGAAAGGTCGTCTTTCTTTTCTAATTCCTGCGATGATAATGCTGTTGTAGATGAGAAATCTTTTCCCAAGGAGGAAGATGAAGGCACTGACAGAGGAGTCCAGTGGGATTCTTACAATGGAATGGTTGTCACATTTCACTCTTCACTATTCAGCTATTCTAGAGGGATTTTTTTGATCACTAGCTGGCCAGGGCCAATGATCTTGCTCTTGGATTTTGCAGGTTCAAAAAGGGTAGAAAAAGGGGATCTATATTGTTGGCAGGTAAGGAGAAACCCTAACTCCATACTCCCCTTTCTTTTCTCTTTTCTTGCATCTCTAGTATGCGATGGTTTTCTTCCTTATCACCCTATTCTTACAGAGAAGAATCTTCACAAGTTGAACCAGACACATTTTGGAAACTGTCCTAAAACCCCAAGAGAATTCATACTACAATGAAGGGCAAGTTTACTACTTTATGCTGAGTATTAAGAGACTTGCAAGGGCCTCCTGGAACCACAGATGACTGCACTGACCAAAGCAACAAGGGTCCAGGTTACTCCAGTGAAGAGATTAGTCAGAAGCATTCACCTGAAAAAATCAGGTATTCTTTCAGATTCAGTAAACACCAGTATTTCATAACAACACAGATCGTTTTCCAGAAGGCATTAAAATAAGGAGGTAGAGAGAGAAAGATTATTTTGCTATAAACATGTATAAAGTCTCTGATCTGAAATTCAATTTGATCCTCGTTACTAGACTTACCATAGCAGGAGAAAGAATTCAAAGGGGGAGTTAAAATATAATGGCAGTGAAGTTTCTTGAAATTTTCCACTGCAAAAAGGTATTTCAAAGAGTGGTTTAATTCACTGTTACAAAAACTATAGAATGGGTTAAAACTTCATCTAGAAATGCTCTTGAATCTTTTCATATGAAGACACACCTTTGAAAGTCACACAAAGTGAGAGAACCAAAATTAGGAGGCCAGAAGTTCAACCTAGAGTACCTTAGAAGCCTGAATAAAGAATTCCTGGTGGTTTTATAAATCTGTTAACTGTGTCCTACAGGGCCATTAACTTCCAATAAAAGATATAAAAGATGTGCTGGATCTCTGGAGATTGGTAATGGGATGTATAGCATTCACCTCTAGCTTGTTAGGTCAAATCCAGCCCACATTGAAAGGAGGTCTTTCTGATGCTGATGTCAAAGTTGGTGGGTCAGCTACAGTTCTTTTCTTAAGTCCCGCAACTGCTGTGATTGTTCCCTAAGCCTCATGCCATGAGAGGTATCGACACAGAGAATTATGTGATTCTCTTGAAATAGGTCATGAGAGTCTGTGCATTTACTGTGATTATACCACTTGGCATTGTACTTCTCCAGGGAGTGAGATGGCTATTACCATTCAACATGACACTTCCAAACCAGAATCTTAATGTATCTAGAAATAAAACATTTTGCTAAAAAACAAACGCCTCCCCCCCGCCTAGTTAATTCGCAAATATCTATTAATTTTTCTACAAAGACTAATGTTTGTTCAAACTTCATTCTCACTTAACTTACAACCCCCTTTTCTCTACTTTCTTGGGGATATCTCATTTAAAAGCTCCTCACTCTAGATCATAACCTTTCCCAGGGTTAACTCACTCTTTGCCTGTTTATAGCCTTTGGTTGCTGGTTTCTTCAGTCACCGTGTAATCACCTATGAGTGTTTGCTTGGAGGTCATTGTGGCCACTGTGTTACTCTCCTTCTTGCTTCCACCAGCAACACCCTATTAGCCAAAATCAATGTAGTAATATGGAAAAAATCCATCAATCCAAGATAGGAATGAATTACTGTCATATTGACTATATCTCTCTGATGGTGTTCAACAAAGTATTACACATTTGTAACCCTGTGTAACACATAACATCACCCCCTAATTTCCTGTAATGTGCCTGGTTGGCTTTAGGATAATTCCCAGAGAATGAGAGATGTCTTCCTTACAAAGTACAACACCAGGCAACCAACATTGCTAATAATAGCTAAGAATGCTTCAGTAACACTTGTCACTTCTGAAGTGATTAGATCTTAAATCCTAGTGGAAAAATGGAGGACAGATAAACTCAGTTACCACCCTCTGTGCTGTTAGTCCTCAGCGGACTTAGCGTTCAAGGGATGTGATCCACAGATTGTTACTGTGCTAATCACTCTCATAAATGCAGTACACAACAGTAGAAATATAAACATAAAAGCTTGGTTTGAGCTTATAATGATAAGCACTCAAGAATTAGATAACATCAAGATTAAAAATGTTTGAACCTAATTTGCATCCAAACTCTTCTTTGTGCAAATGCATTATCATACTGTCTTTAATTACATGGTGATATGCTGTTTCTTCTGCAAGACTTTCATTAAGCACAAATCTGATAAGCTGAGGAATCTTGCTTGTTTAGCAAACTTTCTTTAAGCAGAAAATCTCCATAAATGCTACAAACAAATTTTTAAAGTTTTCTATCATATGAGTAGTTTAATTCTACAGAGATTAAAAGTCCACGAAAGTTTGAAGTGAAATAAAGGAAAGCAAACAATTAAAAAACAATATAATTAAAATTATCTTGATACAAGTGCAGAGGAAGGAGTGGTTTCAGTGTGTTTCAGAATTAAAATTTATCTGTAGGTGAGCCTGGTAAATGTGGTCTTTAGTTGCTGAAAAGCCTATTTTTTGGTAGGATTATAATTTTGGCAGCTGCAACAAATGGTGTTATACCTTTATAGGAGAACTACTGTCTTCAAGAGTACATTCTGAAACTCCATGAGTTTTTAAATGTCTTAAAAGTATGTTTCAAATACCATGTTACATTCCAGCCTTGTTAATGTTTATATTGTTTTAAAAATTGTGCAGATACTCTTTTCCTCAGACAAGGACCAACTGTAAACCAAAACCCTCCTTAAGAGTTGCCAGGGCAGCACAAGCTGGTGGGCTCTGATGCTGAAAAATTCAGATCTACATCCCTCTGAATTAACTGACAGTGCTCAGATCAGGAAAGGCCAGTTTTAGCAGAATGATTTATATATTTCTGTAAGCAATACCAATTTTAAAACCTGTGTGATGTTTCAGTTGGGGAAATAGAACAGATTTTTCTCTTTAACCAGCAGTGTGAATCAATATTGCTTTTATTATATCAATTCAAAAATGTAAGTCCCATTTTGATATCTAAAATCATTGTTCAAACTGAAATACCAAAGTTTTACAGATTTTGTTTTTTACCATAAAAATATTTTTATATTGCATAAAAGTGTATAAAAGTATTTTATATGCCAGAATTTGGTTCCAATTTATTCTGGCTATTGAGACATGTAAATGTGATAAAATAAGAAAATACTCTATCCTATTTGTAACACAGATGCAAGACTTTTCTTGGTCATTTCTGTACAAAATACATGTACTATGTACTATACATAGTACATATAGACATACATAAAATATATCTACTATGTACTTTATGTACTATGGCTATTTTTTGATATCTCCATATATAGGATAAATTTTAAGTAAAATTAATATGTCAGTGAATACATGCCCCCCCCCCAAAAAAGTTACTCTGCTGTTGTGGTTTCTCATCTTCAATTGACATGACACTCAGCTGTCAACATCACATACTATATCAACACCTCTGCCAGCAGGAAACCTGTCGATTATTATGACAGTTTCCACATGATTGTAATTCAGGTCACATCAATGACCAAGGAAATATTCCCCCCTTGCTTGAGAAAATTACCCCAGGCCAGGGTAATTTTTTAATTCTGGATAATTTTAATTCCGGATAAACACTGGAAAAAGAGAAAGCTTTAAGTGTGTCACAGCATTCCTTTTTCATTTCATAAACTGTTTCTAGGAAAACTCTAACTTAATTCCTTGTATTTTATTTCTTCTGATATATGGTGTTCTTCCAACATGGAGCAAGTTGGTAGAATTGTTAAAAAAAACCTCCATGGGTTATCAGTAACATCAGAACAAGAGATCCCTCAGTTACACTTAAGTAAAAAGAATCACTGCAGTTTAGTGAAATCATCTGCTGGAAACTCAGGCAGAGTAGAAGCTGTGATTCCCAGGTGCCCTGTCTGTTACTCTTTGCATGAGTCTGTCAGCAACCAGTAACTGAAATTTGACTTTCAATTTCAATTCACTTTCTTGTGAATTGAAAAAACTTTGGAAGTTTAGATCCCACAGGTCTGTTCTTTTTTGTTGTGATTGAGAAAAGGGATGTGCTTCATCATCTTCACTAATTTTGTATTGCAAGGGCAGCAGTGCTCACCCAAAGTTGTTAAATTCACCTTGCAAACTCTTTAAAGACATTATAGATGCGTAACCAACTCTAAGGACAATTAGGAACCGCAGGTGCAATTGCCCATGGAATCTGCATCTGGCAGCCTCCTGAGTACAGGTGGGGTTGTGCCAACTCTGCAGGACTGACTTAGGCTGACAAATTTCAGGTTGACTATGGCACCTAGAGGAAAAGTAAAAAGGAAAAGGGGGATTAAATGAAAGGAATAGGGGATTTTTTTTGTTTATTTGGTTGGTTTTATTTGTATGTGTGTCCTTTTCGTGTTTTTTTGTTTATTTTTAAAGTGGTAAACTAACTCTGAATGTCAAAAGGCAGTAGCTTAAAGCTTAAAAAGTCTGTAGAAAATTTAAGAATGCAAGCCTAGTGCTTAGATGTGCAGCTGGAGTTTCCCTGTTTTCCAGGCACAAAACTGTCAAAACCCATTAGACTACAACAAAAAGGATTGGCCCTTGCACTGAAAAGATTTGAGAGAGCCCGAAATACTGACCTGAGCTGCACTGGTGTCATGGATCTGCCTCTTCTGTTTCGAGGGGTGAAAACTTTCTTTTTCTCTTATCTCTGAAGGTAGGAAGGAATTCTTAATGATCCATAAATTAAATGGAAATGATGGCTTACTGTATAGTCTGGAAAAACCTTTGGTATAAGTTTGTTTGCAACATATAGAGGTACTATATAGCTTGCTTGTTTGTTTATTTTTCTTTCTTGTTTCTTTAATACAATAGATATTCCCACTCACTCTGCGTGATTTCTTCTTCCCAAGCCTCACTGATCCTTTTTGTTTGTTCTTGCAGAAGAGTCCAATAAATTTGTTCTTTCTTTACACTCTGTCTGCTGAATGCAATACTAATAGCTCCATTCATCTTTACACAGGCTGTTCTGTTTGACATCTGGAGAATCACTGTTGTGTGTCGCTGTCTGGATATAAATAAGCATGATGTTTGTTAAGCCTGCAAAGTTAACCACGCAAAAGTTAGAAGATGGTAAGCTTACACTTGTCTTTTGAAATGTTAATTTGCTGCCTTGTGCATACATGTTACCAAAGAGTTTTACGTTGATGCTGCTTTCTTAATAAGACACTGAATCAGTTTAGGGAAATCAATATTTTTATTTATGTGGCATTAAGTTATTCATGTTGATTCAAATCCATCCAATATAGAATTTCTAATTTATCCCTGAATGAACTAATTGTGGTTTCGTCAGAATACAGAATATCTCGATCTTTCTTAGACATTAAAGAAGGTGTTTTCATGACAGCACAATAAGATCAATTGGTATTGATTTATGCAGGGCCTAGGCAGAAATGGCACAGTACAATACTTGTTCTGTCTGCCCTTCTTGAAACATCTGAGTCATGACTCTCCAGAACATTTAGGAATTACATTTTGCTGAGCACATTTTGTGACTGTTATCTCCTGGTGAACACCAGAAAATGTGAAGGATAGAAATCCTACTAAGCAAGTACAATGTGAAATACTTTGAAAAGCATAACCTAGTTTAAAATGTCAGACTCTGGGGGAGTTGTTTCACAGGAGTGGCTAAAGGTTCTGGACGACTCCAAGACAGCTCACCTCTGTGCTGGAGGGCAATGTACAATCGTGCTGGATCTCATACAAAGAAAAAAAATCCCTCATTATAAAATTAAAATAAGGTTACCTTTCTTTAATTTTTTTAAATGGTAAACCCATTTAAATTATAAATTAAAGCTAAAATGAGCTTGGATCTTTCAGTAAAAAACGCACAACACTAAATCAGCCAGAAAGGGAAATATACACGAAAGAAGCACAAAAGCAACATTGAAGGATACATGGCTTGGAAAATTACATCTAATCAATTGAAATTTGGCAAAGTAACGAATGACTAAAATCAGGATGTTATAAGGGGGAGCACTAGTTTATCTTTTTTATTGCCTACCATAAAATAATCAGTAAAAGAGAACATTTTGCTTTGTGTTTCCATACAAAAGAATGTTATAGTTTCCAAATCAACTGATCCAGCTGCAATGAAGTGCTGATGCCTATGTACTATACGCTGTTTGAGGAAAGGATAATGAAGTTTTAATTTCTTTTAAGGTTTGATTACGGCTCCCAGCCTGAAAAGACACTATTGTGTGGCATTCATTCTTGGTGCACCACAGATAATACATAAAGTACTTTCATTCCAATTTAAATTTCACTGTGCACCTACTTAAAGTCTGTGAAACTTTCTTTTTATAGTTCTGGTAACTGTGCTTTGCATGGAGTGAATTCATTGCTTTCACTTGGCAGGAAGAAGGACAAATATAGCAAATATCAAAGATATTTCTAATTTCTGACTGATTCAAATTCTCTTACTTTTTGTTCTCAGTTACATTCCAACTGACTTGCTGCTGTATAGTGGGCCAAAACCACGTTAGATTCATTCCTTGTTGGCGTTTAAATAGTTAGAAGCTAGCATGCTTACTAACCCACAGAGATTTGCCCATCAGTTTGGATTTCACAAACATCTTGCTCTGACTCTAGTGCCAATGTAATTCTTTCATCTCCTTTTTTTTTTCCCCTACAAAAGGGCAATTTTGCAAAAGGCTTTCTACAGGCTTACTTCTTGAGGAAAGATTGCTTTTACATGCAGTGTCAATGAATTAGATTTAATGCTATCAGCAATGATACAGTGCCAAGACAATACAGACACTGTAGCTTCTGTACGTTAGGTTTTTTTCTCTCCCTTTATTTTACACGTGAGCAGTTTGTAAAGCTGTGGACATGCTCCTTCAGAGTAAAAAACACTGTTGTTGAATCGAGGCTAATAAAAAATAATCTGAAAACCTCTATCTACAGTTTAATGGAATGGAGAACCACAAATAATTTCTTCAACAAGTGGCCTCGTTTCTTTTTAAGGATTTTTTCCAGTTTGGGGTTCAGATGGAAAGCAATTCACCTGGGCTTTGTGTGCTTTCTCATCACATTTTATAAGCCCAGGAACATGAGGTAAACATCTCTGTGATAAGGAAATTAGAGATGATAAAGTGGATCTCTGCTTGCTATACAGGTATTACAGGTAGGTAATTCTTGCACTACATTTAAATGTTCACGTTCAGACTCATCTGAATGTGTTGTCTCTTTGTGCATGCGTGTTCTGTGGAGAACAAAGAAAAGGGTTGGTATGGAAGTAAGAGTATTGTGACATTCCTTTGAAATGTGAAATGAAAACATATTTCTATTAATGGCCGTTTCTCTATCACACCTGATTCCTTACCTTGTCTTTATTTCAAGTATCTTAGGACATTTGTGTCATATCCAGAATAAAATGTCTTCCTTTAGTTTTTTATTAATTTAAATTAATAATTGATTAATTTAAAACTTTAATTCATTTTAATAATCCTTAGGGTAGTCTTATTTCTCTGCATCCCTGAATAATTTACAATGTGATAGAAACACGCATAGTCAGGTGTGGCTATTGAACTCTCAATAATTCCTTGTGTGTGTGCATGTGTGTGTGCATGTGTGTGTCCTAAAATTCATAGCTGCTACTTTCCTAGCAGGGACAGAGAAGTACATCCCAACAAAGGGTTGGCCTGGGGTAATTTAAACCCTAGAGAAGAGTTAACATTGAAGGGAAAACATTGCTATCATTAGAAGAAGGTGAGGAATGCTAGGAAATCATTTAAGATATAATTTTCTGAGTTTAAAGGCAAAGCTGAAACAACAAAACTCTGACTTTGCAAAGAGGCCCTAGATCTATATTTGCCAAGACCCAAATGTAAGAAAAACAGAGCAGGTCAAGGAGTCACAGAGTAACAAATCCTTTGGCATGCATATGCCTCACAGCTATATTTAATGTCTATGAATGCACAGCACATGGAGTTCATTGGGAAAGTCAGATTTTAATCTTACTCTCATCCATTTAACAGCATGGTCTGCAGGCAGACCTGATGTTTGACATAGGCCGTGTCTGCGCTAGCAATAGAAATAGTGCCAGGGAATGTTTTTGGCCACTGGAAATCATCTTCTATCCAGTTAAATTGTTAGGGTGATCGATGGCACATTTTTGCCTTTATCAGCTAGCACTTACACAAGCCTCTCCTGGACAACAGTGCTAGATCAACTCTGTGCTGGGGGGCAAATTTAAGCATACTGACAAATTTAATAGAATTAATAACAAAAGTTGTTGAGACTCTGAGGAAAAGGACTCAAGAGAAGGGTGACTTGTGTTCTGAAACCTTATGAAAGTTCAAAAACCTGACTTTGTTGTTCATCTTGTAACCTGGCTTTCTCTGAAATTGTATCTATGAATTCAAATGGAAGGAAAAAAAAATCAGGAACATTCATCTCCTTACCTGTTCCCATATGAGGGTTTCAGCATGTCAGTATCGTCATCTTCAAGGAGGTTCGACCGGATAACCCCACTGTGGTCCCTCCCAGTTTTACCCATTCTGTGATTCTGTAATTCTATGATTCTGTAATTCTGTGATTCTGTGATCCTCTAAGCAGAAGACCTTAAATTGTCAGCTATAAGCTGCAAGATTGACTTTGTGGAGAACTGCTGACAGACTCAATCACAGTACACAACTGTGAGACAGGAACAGTTCCAGTTTACTACCAAGGCTATCCAACTCCTGATTCATCCTGCAGTCCATCTTAAGGGCATTCCTGCCCATGTACACACAGAATTTCATAGAAAGAGAATTCCAGAGAAGATAACTGTATCCCATTTTGAATAATGAATGGCCTGGATTTTCTTTTCTTTTGTTTTACTTCTTTATGTTTTTTAATATGACCCTTTTCTTTACAGGACTTTTGTGAAAGACACATAATCTAAAAATCTGATGCAGCAAAAAACATTCAACTCTTCTTTTTCGTTCAGGTCATGAGGGTCATATCTGTGTCACATTTAGCTATACAAAAACCAGCTACAATGCAAAATATTAAGGAGGAGAAGGAGTGAGGCAAGTTACTTCACTTATTAAATAGCAGGGCTTGCACTGCAGCCTAACAAAAAGTTAGAAAATTTTAGCAAGAGATATGTAATGAAAAAGATCGTAATTTTCCCATCTGTTTAGCCAGCAAACCTTGCTCACCATCATAGGTTTTAAATGTAGCTGCAGATTTGAATGTAGATTCTTTTTCTGTTCACATTAATTGATTTTCATTTTGAAGACTTATGAAAAATATGGAGTTTTCAAATGAGCCTGAGCCAACCAACATGTGATCAAGACCCAAATCAGAAAAAATGTTTAGTACATGAGGCATTCCTAGCTGTTGCTGCAGTAAGTTTAAGAGGCTAAAGAATGATCTCTGTCTTTGTAATGTGTGTAATGTAATAACCGCTGATTGATTGACTTCCCAAGTGGGGCACTGGAAATATATGACATAGACTCCTTTATCAGTTAGCTGATTCAGATTTCATATCTAAAAGTTAAACCTAGTCTCATTAAACTGCAGTTCAGATTGGAAAAATGACAGCAAAAAGAACACCATAGGGATCCCATGTTCACAGTCTCTCAGTTATTTCACAGGAGATCTGTTCCCTTTTTCCTAATTGCTACTTCTACTGAACATACCATTGAGATCTGAAATTCAAGTTTCTGTCATTACCAGAAATAGAGAAATTGTGCTCCCAGAAGCTGCTTAAACTAACATGCATGAGAGGGAACCCTGTATGTTTTACCAGTGTGGATTCTTACTAATGAAAAATGGTAATTGTACAGACTTATTTAGCAGTAAAGAAATGCAGTGCTGATATCCTAATATCTAAATATATTTGGAAATGATCTATGCTAAAACTCTGTCAATTACAAAATTATCACAGATAGAGAGCCTAGTCTCCAATGTAGCTTACAGAGCAGTTAGGTTTTCATTTAGTGGCACTTACACAGTCCTTTGAGTAAGCACAGCAGAACTTGTCCTTCGGCGGTGAATCTGAGCACAGAGATACCTAGAGTAGGCAGTGAAGCAGAGAGTCACAGAATCACAAAATCAGTTATGTTGGAAAAGACCTTTGAGATCATCAAGTCCAACCTATGACCTAACACCACCTTGTCAACCAGACCATGGCACTGAGTGCCACGTCCAGCCTTTTCTTAAACACCTCCAGGGACAGTGACTTCATCACCTCCCCAGGCAGCCTATTCCAATGTCTGATCACCCTTTGTGTGAGGAACTTCTTCCTGATGTCCAACATAAACCTTCCCCCGCACATGGAAAGATATCCTCAAGCTACCATTATCTAACAAAGATGATGAATCCACACAGTTTACTACAGTACTCTGCAGATGTCCCTGCCACTTCAGCATAATCTGCCATCCTCTTCCTCCTTTCTTTGTTCTTTCCTCTTCCCCAACCTCATATGGTAGTGGCTATTGAAATAACAGCCAAAAGAGCAGCAAACCTGCTTTTTCCTGACTATAAAAGTGGGACCATTTAATCTTTGTTGTTCTGACTGTTAGTTGCTCTTGATAATTGCTTATTTTGCTCATGGCTTTATGTACATATTAACAAGCCCTGCTGACATGTCACTAGAGAATCTTTCAGAGAAGCAGCTTTGGAGTCCTTACACTGACCTCCCTGACACTTTTGGTTGGTAAAGCCCAAACTGTGCTCATGTGCTCAAGCAGAACATGCTTGTGCTATGATAAAGAGTTCAGAATAATTGATTCCTGTGTCATCATAAGAAAGTAGTAGAAAGCATCTATGTAAAGAATACAGTTGTTGGGTTTAGTTCGTCTTCTTTCAGCCTTTAATTTTATTCCCACTTGTACAGTAAAACTTCCTAGACTCAGAGGTAAGAACTATATTCACCATGAGAGGAGGAGACTGTATTTATTCTTTTACACTTGAAAGTGTAAACATTTTCACACTTCCTGTTCCTAATAATATGCTTATGGCATAAAATATAGTTTTGTCATTGTTCTACAAAAGGTGCTACTTTCCTCTTCCCAGAAAGAAGAAATAATATTTTTCCTAGTCAAAATTTTTTGAACTCCCAGACTTCAGATGTATGTATTCAGACTTCACTTCTGAAGTCTGTGTCCAGAAGTCTGTAGCAAACTGATTGTGTGAGCAGGAATCACTATCTACTTTATCAAGTTGGAGATTTTCTTTGGTGAAGGAAAATATTTTGACACGTGCTGATGGAGATTTTGCTCTGAAATGTCTAAAATTAAACATTAGCCTCACATTTCTCTCCTATTTTTCTGTGTATCCCTCTTCCAATTATGACTACTGGATAGACTGTCAGTGCTGGCTGGATCCCTCCAAGCCATGACTTACTCTGACATGGTGTCTAGTTTGAGACAAAAGCTCACTCTAAGAATTTTAATAAGATAGTTTTTTATTCTCCATTTACATTCATCCTCTTTATTTTGCCCATAATTTCCATTCTGACATATGCACTATTGCTTGCTACTTGTGTAGTAAAGTAGTTCACACTTTGTGATGTCTTTATATGCTGAAATTTTATAGGAGGAAGAGGAATAGGGAACTAAAGGCTGATCCATAATTCTATTCTGTTTGAAAGTCAGATCTTTCCTGCTTAATAGCAAGCAGATGGCTGACTTCTCTTTTACTCTTTTATTTTCTTGTGCATGCTTATGTCCTACTATACGTTATAAGGCAGTAGCTGGATGTTTACTCTCTCTGCAGAAGAGAATAGCAGAGTGGATTTAGGTGTGGCATCTTGTTTTGTTCTAGTATCATCTGACTTCTTTCTAATTTTATCCCATTTGATTATTTATAATTAGTTTCTCTGCATTTAATTGCCAGATCGCCTACGTTTCACTGCTCTGTGAACAGTGAACGCTTATGAATCCAGTGGTGAAATGATTCTTAACTTTAATAATGCAAGGTCAAGACATTGCTAGTGTCTGCTATTAGAATATTTAATGTACAATGAAATTCAACAAAGATACTCTTCATACTTCATTCGCAGTTTCTTACTAGGTTTTGCCACTTTTTAGGCACCAAAACTAGCTAGCTAATTTTTTTTAAAAATTGTGATCATATGTGGATTTTGATGCTTGTAAAATCTGCCTTACTGAGGACATCAGATAACTCTGAATACTTTGTTTAGGTGCCCACATATAGAGGTCTTTAGAAAATTTGACTGTTGTTTAAAATTGTATTTGTTAACTGATCTCATCACTGGTCTAATTTTATGCAGTTCTTCTTGTTACCTTTATATGATAAAGCTCTGGAGAAGCTTGTTACCATTGTATGATAAAGCATGTCAGCTACAGGTAGATATTTTAGCTCTCAGTACCTCTTCACCTTCATCTTCTTGTCTTGGATTAGTTTTCTAAAGATTTCATGCTGGAAGTTTTATAATCTCTGTCTTTACGTAAGAATACATTATTTGAAATTTCTGTGATAATTTATGATTCTAATTGCTAATGAAGAGGTGCATTATAAAGAAGAAAAGGCTCAGAAGAACAAACTGATACAAACACCTCTGCACATCTCTTAGCCTCGTTACTGGTGCTCTTTCAGTGTTTACACTTAATATGTTGATAACCATTCTTTACACAATTTTCTTTCATTGTGCTCATAATACCATAGAATTTCTTTCCCCTTAATGTGAATTGCTGCTGGTATTACCTTCTGATTGCTTGCTGCCTGCACCCAGTGTCTGTTTTATTGTGTCTGAAATGAGCTGTCTTTTTTACTGTTCTAACACCTTGCTCTTTTCTGGGTTCACCTAAAGCATATTAAGATCTACTTAGAACATTAAAGGTACTGTAACTGTGATTTCCATCTCACTGCAAGACAGCTGGAAGACAGTACAGAATTTTCAAATACTCATAACTTTGATATATCAACATCTCATATATTCCTTTTTCCTATGCCTCTTCTTGACCCTGGCATCTCCTAATCAGGCAAAGATGGACGTTTTTAATGGAGGCATTTTCTAAGAGTTACTGAATTGTTGTCAAAGGCTTAAGCAGATAAAAAAGTACTTTTTCTGATGGCCATATTTTTGTTTGGAAAGCATTCATTCTGTTTACTCACAGAAAAATTAAAATATTGCTAGGATTATTTTTTAACTTTTGGAATTAATTTTTGTTCATTGACCAAAAAGGATAATCTAGCCATCAAATATGTTTTATAACATTACATTACAGTATGAAAACAATGTGACTACTGGATCCATGCTCAGCACAGGTAATGGCAAAGAATAATGATTTGTTGGAGAATGTATTTAAATTGAACATGCATTTTGTTATACTGAAGACTGGTTAAAACTAATAATGGATTTCTTCTACTTCTTCGCAGGAGATTTAAACGCACAGCAACGTTAGTCATAGTTACATGCAGAAATCCTCTCAGTACTGAATGTGCTTTTCATGAAAGTAAAGCAGGTTAGTTTAATGTATTTTAAGAATGTGTCTATAATAGTGGTTTGAGAGAATTGTTTCCTGAATGCTATCACACAAAAATTATGGGTCATTTGAAGGGACTGATAAACAAAACTGTCAACTTTCATGTTCCTAATCCACAACATTACGTTTTACATTATAAGGAGGAATATTTTTACAAAAATTCAGACAGTTTAGGATTGTGATTTCTCTTTTGTTTCTCTTTAAAAAAATGTCTCTCTCTTTTCCGGAACCTCTGCTATTATGCATTTTACAGATAATATAAATATTATGAAAAATTGTTTTTATAACATCAGATTTCTGTAGGAAAATCAGAGCTCTGTTTTAACGGAAAGATAGAACAAAAGAAGAAGGATTGACATTTTAACAACAAGCAATAGCAATGTGAATTCTAGGGATGCAGTAAAAAGAATTATATGATACAATAATTATTTAAATGGTTAACGTGCTTGCCAAAAATTCATTTAAGTTATTTATTACAAAATGAAGCAAACAATGATAATTAATAGACCATGACTGAAAAATGTCAAAACTTAATGGCAGGCATATATAGATTATTATCTATATAATTTATCAGTTCTTGACACTATAAAGCAGATTCCACAGACTTCTTACATGGATGAGAAAATATTTAGGAACCAAGATGAGTCGAAGAACCTGTGAAGTTCTGCATCACCCAACACATGAGCTCGTGCATATGGGCAGTTGAAAACCATTTAAAATAAAGAGGACTTAGGCTCCCGTCATTCTAAATAGAAATTATTATTCTGAATTCCTTCCCACTCTGTGCTTCACATACCACGTATGAAATGCTGTTATTTAAGTGTTGTCACACTGGTTTTGCAAGATGGCGTTAACAAGGAAGACTCACAGATCATATGTTTCCCAAGCCAAGATATCTACAAATGGGAGCTGTCTGCCAGCATGTTGCAGTCAGTCTTGAGAAGTTTCTGTGATTCTGTTCTCAACCCACCAAAAGCTGCAGAGCCAAGCTTGCACTCTCCAGGATCCTAGTGTGTCCTGATCACTGCAGGATTCACTAGTGGAGGATCAGTGCCCAGCCATTTGATAGAAAGTGGGCCATAGCCAGCCAAGTCATAGCATGTGCACCCAGACTTGCCTGTTGAATCTCAGTTCCCATGGCAAGATGAATTCTGCAAGGGGAACATACATTTTCTTAAAGAAAAAACAGATACATTTTTTTCAGGTGTGAACTGCATTAATAGATTTAGATTAAAAAGCAGCAACTATGAGAAAGAATGACAGTACATTTTATATGTAAACTCTTAGTACTGAAAAAGTTATGATTTATAATTTGAATTCTATGACACTTAGTATAACAGAAGCCAGCTTGGGTCAGATCCATGGGAAATGCCACATTATTAATGAAACTAAATGTAGTATTAATATTAATATTTGCTGGATTTAAGAGTACCAGCTGTTTTCCTTGCAGAAGGATATGACTTTTCTTTGTCTGCTATGCAAGAACACAGTAACACATTTTTCTGATCCTGGAAAGTCAGAGCAATAGTTTGCATATATCTGCATGAACACATGCATTGAAGCCTAGTTCCAGACTGCATAACTTAGAGAAAAACTCAGTTAATAGCTGACCAACTTGATTACTGTGCTAGCTTTGGTTGGGGTAGAGCTAACTTTTTTTCAATCTGTCTGGTATGGGGCCATGTTTCAGATTTGTTCTGCAAACATCAGGGGTGTTTTCATTACTGCTGAGCAGTGCTTCCATAGAATTAAGGCCTTTTCTGCTGTTCTTGTGACTACACCAGCCAGAGGGATGGGGGTGCACTTGGTGTTGGGAGAAGACACAGCCAGGACAGCTGACCCCAACCGACCACAGGGATATTCCATGCCATATGGTGCCATGCTCAGCATTTACACCTGGGGGAAGAAGAGGAAAGGAGAGGATGTTCAGAATTATTTCTTTTGTCTTCCCAAATCACCGTGATGGAGCCCTGCTTTCCTGGAGATGGCTGAACAGCTGACTGCCCTTGAGAAGTGGTGAATGAACTCTTCGTTTTGCTTTGCTCGTGTATGGGCTTTTGCTTTACCTATTAAACTGTCTTTACCTCAACCCATGAGTTTTATCACTTTTACTCTTGCAATTCTCTCTCCCATCCCACAGTAAGGGGAATTAGTGGGCAGCCGTGTGGCTCTTATTTGCAGTTGGGGTTAAATCGTGATGGCTGTGCATGTGTAAAATGACAATCAAGATTTTTCTCCAGTGCAAAGTGATGAGTTTCAGTGACATGACATTGAAAGACTCCTTCTTTATGAAAGGAAATCTAGACGACTTTCCAGGTTATAAGGAAGACCCAGAAGCATATTACTTGGAACTTTCAGACAATATTGTTCTCTGCTTGACAACCCCGTTAAAGAGTGAAACATCAAGCAGCTAAATAATCCAGGTAAATGTGCAGAGGTAGCAGGTTTTCAAGATGCCATGTCAGTTGATTCTATAAGGAAAACTACTGGGGCAGAAACACTTCTTTGCAAGAAATTGACCTGAAGGAGAACACCTTCTTGCTGTTAATTTATTCATTTGTAAAATGCTAACCATGATTTCTGCTACTCTAGACAAATTTTCCCTATTTGTGAAAATTTTAAATGAAACTGTGAAACCTAATTTTCAAATACTTAAAAGCCCACAGCTGGACACAAGGTCCCACGGTTGCACATGGTTCTCTCAGGTACTAGTGTATGAAAGAGCCATGCAGATAAATACTCATGTTCCAGAATTGCCCTGGATTTATTTTGAAAGCACAGAAAATATTGCGTTATAGCTCTGAATCAAATACATACAGGTGTATGTATACATACCTAAATTTATATGGCTGCATTTATAGGCATATATGGGCTTTTATAATTTCAACCTGTATATATCAAAACAGCACAGTAATTTGTGATTAGTCAGACTATGCTCTTCCTGTTTTCCTTCTCATGCTTTCTCCCTATCCAATACAGAACATTGGCATAAAAGCCAAATATTGGGTTTTTTCTGTGAATAAGTGGATATTTACGTGCTATATGTTAGGACACCTAACAGCTGGAGGAGCTGCCACCTTCAGTTTAGTTTTCTGCATTGAATTACTCTACAGAGCAGCCTCTGTTTGTTTCTCCCCTCCTGTTTGTAGATGAAATCTAAGAAGCAAACTAAACTTTTTGGCTAGAAAAACAACCGTCTTACTGGATTTTTGTCCTACTCTGCCTCCTCTTGTGTTAAAAAAAAATTAAATAATAAAGGTGGTTTTAGAGCTTGATTCTGATATTTACGCCTCTGATGAAGAATCTCAGGACTTCCTTTCTACCTATTGACTGGCAAACATATATCTGGTAGTTGTGACTGTGGAAGGTCAAAGCCAAATTACTATCCCAGCAAGCAATGAAACAGATTTGCACAGAGGAGTATTCTAACTTCAGCAGATTTTAGAAGAAAGTGCTTGAAATTGCTGAGGACCTACACTGGATAACTTATGCACAGGGGAACACAGATACACTTAGTGAGCTGTTGTGATATTTGACATTTGTAGATAGAAAATACAGCTAATGACAGAAAATTAAGAATGTAGGAAATGGAAATAGAAAAACTAAATGTTTTAATGGAAGTGGTGTCACATATGTGTATCTGTGTTTATCCAAATGATCTGGAGGTGACAAAGCAGCATGTGAGTAGTGCAGTGCCATTCCACTTGTCTTCCCTGCTTGTCCTTTCCATTGCTCCTTGCTGCTCATATTCATTTCATGTTGTCTGCAATACAGACTATAACCACTTCAGTGCCGCTACTACCTTTGTACGGCACTGTTGTCCATGGCACCTCAGTCCTACATTGCAAATGCCACAAAATGCAAACCAAAGCAAATTTTGCAATACTGACCACATTTATTTATTTATTTACATCCTTTTAGGTAAGGGCAGATCAATCCTTTCAGCTGTTTGTGGCTTTGTGTGCAGATATGACTTACCTCACTCACAACACAGCCAGAAAGATGATTTTCTTATGAAATGACATTGGCATTGCCATAGGATGCCACATGAAAATTTGCCCCAAGAACAGGACTTTGTTTACCTATACTATTTGTGTTGTGTACTGGAATGTGTATGTTTCAAAACCAGAGTTATAGACATTGAAATTTAAACTGGTAAGAATGAGAATAGTCTGAGAAGCTCAGCCTCCTTTCTTATTCTGTAAATGTGAATGATAAATCACATGCTGGGGGATAAGGGAATTCACTTTGTCTAGTAAAACTCATTTTCCACTACTCCTTTTTATAGGTCAGAAATAATTTGTTTCAAAAGGAATTTTGAACTTTTCACTTACAAGGTGGACAAATTCAGTGACCATTATTTTTCTGAGATGTAGATTCATGTCAGGAGGGAGCTGGAAACACTGAAAATTAGCTAATATGACTAACCATTATTCCAGGACATGACAAAGAAGGGGACCCATGCCCTTATCAAATATTCATTCCTTGTTTTTTTCACTATTATGGCCCTTAAAAAATATCTCTTTTATATTCAAAATTCTCTCCTGCATTGAGAGGGCATCAAGTTTTATTAAAGGTTTCAATGACTTTCTCGGAATGGTGAGGTTCTCTAAAATTGTATTCCACTGGCCATAAAATTTACCTGTGATCACTGATTACAAGGGGAAAGAAAAGCTACTAACCCAGGCTGCTGGTGCAATTAGATGAGCTATCTGAAATTCTCAGTGTAACTGAAAGCTTAGAAGAGACAGGAAGAGGGAGAAAGATATGATTCTTATTTGTACCTCAAAATGAGTTACAGAGTTGTTCAGAGTTGTTCACTCAAGCATCTGGTTAGTATTCAGTGAAAAATGTTACCCAGAAATTTTTGAAATAACTTGAGGCCTTTGAAAAAGTAATTTCAGTGTGGTTCACTGCATGAAAACAAAATAGTAAAATCTGTAGATGAGAGAGGTAGTACTTTAAGTTAATGAAACTTATATTAAAAATACTCCAGGTTTTCTAGTCCAGCATCTTTACCATCTGCGAATTCAGAATACCAGATGCTTGCACTTAATGTATCATTAAGATACACTTAATGTATCTGCTGCAGTATTTGCGGCAGCAGAGAACAGTGATTTATTGGTTTTTGTAAGAACTTAGTGACAAAGATGTAGACTTTAATCTATTTTTGAATAAACTTCCCCAGTAAGTTATAAAATCTAAATGGTCCACAATTTAAATTGTTCAACATGATAGTCATATTTGAGTAGGTCCTTACATTGAATCCTTACATTGTCTAAGTCCTGTTAGCAGGATGATGGCTCTGTCAGGAAATTTTTATATTGCATAGTGCCTCTCTTTTTAGGGAAGCTATATAGAGCTTTCTGAAAGGGACCTGCTGATATTCCATGCAAGTATTGTGTGGAAAATGAATGTGAACATATGGATGACGCCTGTTAAATTTCACTACAAGTCATCTGGAAGAGAAGACAACGTATGTTTGAGTAAATACAGAATTTGGTTGGCAGTCTACTGTCATTCCAAAACCTAGTCCGTCTGGTGTCTGGGAAGCAGGGAAAGAGGCACATCCCCTGCTCTCAGGAGAACACCTTCACCAAATAGCACAGAATTGCGCTCTGTATGTAGCTCCAGATTGGTGAAAGACAGCTTGTTTGACATTCAAGGGGATGAAATAGCACCAAGAAGAGCTTTCTTGAGCTGCTTTCATCTTTGCCAGCTTGCAATGTCATCATGTATTTCTGGCAAATAGAGCTTGCATCAGTTCATTTGACAGGTCCTCATGCATTTTAATATCTAAGCTACATATTCATGTTATGAGCATTAATGTTCTCTGAAGTCTTTTTATTCTAGAAAGAATATAAATATTTCAGAAACTACTCTCCATACATTTCTTCATGTATGTTTCTGTATGTATGTTCTTATGCACATGTATAACATTGCTTATACATCAAGTGTTTGCCAAAGTTTAAAATTATTTTTGTCTTGACAGAAGTAAAGCCGAGGAACTAATTTATGTTTCCTATACTCCAAGTGGACAGTACGCTTGAATTTTTAAAATTGTGTTTTTCCTAGAGTTGAAAAGATCAAAAATTTGTGGGTACAGGTATCATGTCATATTCGATTCAGGTTACAAATCTGAGGATTCATCACCAACTGGGATGAAATGGCAAAGCTCCAGTGGAGCAGAGAGACTGATCTTGGCCTTATACAGACAGAGATTGCATCCTGTTCAAGAAGCAATGTTTCATACAGAGATAGGAAAAGACCCAAACTCATGAAAATGGAAGTTGTTTTCAATGAAATTTGAGCATAGAAACACTGTGGAAAATTGGTTAAAATTTCCATGCTCAGGAATATAAAAGGCATTAAGAAGCATTTACTCTTTTTTTACCCTATTTTGTATTTAAGAAATCTCGCATATATTAAGAAGAGCAGGATTAAACCTATGCTCAGTTGTTCAAGTCGCTTGATTATGAGGATGCCAAAGCTTTTTGCTACAATGCTTCTTAAATACCTTCAAGTAGATTGAAGAAAAAAAACCTGGGGTTCCAAGCCAACAACCCACAACCTTTGGGAACTGCCTATTCAGCTATTAGTTTACTGAAAAAGAATAAACAAGAATTACTAATAAAGCTAATGATATGTGTAGAGGGTAATGGTTGCCTGCAATACTAAATAGAATGACAGACACTATCACAAGTCTTCTAAGTGAAAGTTACATACAAAAAAAAGAAAAAAGATGTCTAATGTAAGGTATGTAACTGTGTAGAGTGCAATAGCCTGTTTGAGAACATTTTTGGTCAAAATGTTCTTAGCCAGAAATGCAGTTACGACAATCCTAAAATTGTTTGTGGAGTTGGAATTCTTTCATTGAGTAATTTTGTGTGGGAAAGACTCAGAAAGAGCATTTCCAGAAGCTCATCTGAAGGAGGTGGTTGCAGTCTCACCTAGCAACAGACTTCCAGTGCTTCTCTCAACTCTTGCTCAGGCTAGGCTCTGTTCTGAGGGGAGGGAGAGGTCTATCAGTCTCCACTGATTTTCCAGTTCACTCAGCACAGGCTGCTGAAATATTCAACAAAATAGAGAGCCAGACTCAGAGAAATGAATTTGTAGCATGGCTGTTATGTCATTTACACTGTCAGGGAGATGTTCCAGTCCCACGCCTGTGACTACCTATGTCTTTATAAAACAATGGATGCTATGTCTGTAATCTCTAACAGGGTTTGAAATACAGTAAACACTAAGCCTGGATTTTGGACACCCTGGTTATGTCCATACTAGGTGATGTGCAATAAATTGACAATTATTATTATTATTTATTATTACTACTCCTTTTCTTAGTCTAGCTTTTCTTTAGCTTGAAAATGATTCCAAGAACCTAAAATCAAATAATTCCATTTGGAGTGGTATGAAATGTTTTCTTTCAATCATAAGTTTAAATTGCAATTTACCAATCACATTTTCAGATCAATGTTTTTTGGTGATAACAGTAATAAATGTCATTCAGAATATCGATTTGAGGCAAACTGTTTTGGATTATTTTTATGTGATTTTGACTGTCACAGTAAGAACTTCTATATGTTAGAGATGGGGAGTGCTATAACAGTGGATTAAAGAAAAATACTGTCAGAGATAAAACAGTGAAGGAATCCTACCAGGAGTTACTGAAATTTGTAGAGAGATGAATGCCAAATCAGGTTCCGAATGTTGTCATAAAACCAAGAATATATCTTGAAGACTTAAATGGAAGCTAGAAATAAGTTGCAAAGGATGAAATTTTATTTAGCTTTTATGCATAATGTCTGAAGCACTGAGGCTGTTTTCCAATTAAATCTATAGGTAAAGATTAAAAATAGCCTACTTTGGCTGTGTACCTTCAGAGAGAGTATGGAATACAGTACTTCTTAAATTCATTTATTTTGAAAGACAAGCAGCGATTTTTGAGATGGTCACTAGAGAAGAACCATAAAATCAGGTTGGAAAAAATCTTTAATATCATCAAATCCAAACATAAACCTGGCACTGCCAAGTCCACCATTAAACCGCGTACCTAAATACCACATCTGTTGGAGTCTTTTGAATACCTCCAGGGTGTTATGTCTCATGAGTGGAGATTTTAAGACACGGTGCCTACAGTGGGAACATATAGTGGAGACATGCTACCAATTTCAGGTACTGTAAATGATAGAATCATAGCATTATGGAATTGTTTAGGGTGTAAAAGATCTTTATGATCAAGTCCAACCATCAAACCATCACTGTGAAGTCAAGCACTAAACTATGCCACACTGAAACATCTTTTAAGTACTTCCAGAAATGGTGACTCCACCACTTCCCTGGGCAGCCTGTTCCAGTTCTTGGCAACTCTTTGCATGAACACATTTTTCCAAATATTCAATCTAAACCTTCCCTAGCACAGCGTGAGGCCATTTTCTCTCAACCTGTCTCTTGCTACTTAGGAAAAGACCAACCCCCACCTGGCTACACCCTCGTTTCAGGCAGTGTGGAGAGTGAGAAGGTCTCCCCCTTGAGCTTCCTTTTCTCCAGGCTAAACAACCACAAATCCCTCAGCAGCTTCTCATAAGACTTGTGCTCCAGACCCTTCACCAACTTTGTTGCCTTTCTCTGGACATGCTCCAGCACCTTAATGTCCTTCTTGTAGTGAGGGGCAGAAGTGTTCAGTGACTAGAGAGTGAAAAGGGTTTAGCTAAAATGACTAAAACCTGGCTATTCCCCACTTGCCCAAGTCTGGACCCCTACAGCAAGTCAGGCTATTCTTTCCAGCCCTAGAGATATTACTGCAGGGAGTCTTTTGTGAGGGTAGGAGATGAGCAGCCTAGCATAAGCTGGACCCTTGTACTCAGACATGGATTGCATAAGTAAAATCTATGGAAACCTAAGCCATTTTTCATATGGTTCATATCAGATTTTCATTTTTAACAAATCTTGTTTCATGGCGGAAATATCTTTAGAATGTATCAGTCTGAAAAAAATGTTGTAAAGGCAGAATTCTATTGTCCCTGTCATACAATATGAACTGTCATGCATTGTGAACTGACTTCAGCTATCATTTTGCAGTATTCGTGAAAAGAAATAAAAATCTCAAAACTGTGTACGTAACAAACATATTGAGATATTTAGTGAAGAAGTTAGCTCAAATACATTTATTACCAACTTGTGAATCTTTAATGTTTTCAATGAAAGTTGTGATACATTTCTGAGCTCTCAATATACAAGTCTTTAGAGAAAAGCAAACCCAAAATCTATAGATGCCCCTGTGTGCTACTAACCTCGCTTTAAAATCTGAGCTGTGAACAAAAGAATTACTGAAAAATGTAGGTGAGGAAATAAAAAGCTAAGTACCTTTCCAAACAGCTTTTTACGTTGTGGTGGGTTGACCTTGGGTGGCTGCCAGATGTGTTATCAACACCATTCTAGCTACAAATTAAAGGCACAGCACTATGAGAGCTGTTATGGGAAAGTTAACTCCATCCCAGCCAGACCAAATACATAAATAAGATAAACTAACCTGAAGTTCAAATACAGCCCAAGCTGTAGGCCAAGCTATAGGCTTAGTCCAAGCATAAACTTTTAAAGTGACTTCTTCTCTGTTCCATTTTGTATTTTTTTATCTGTACCATTTATCTAAGCCTTCTTAAAGCTGATGTATTGTACACAGCTACACAAGCCTTTAATATAAAACCACTTAGAGCAAACATCTCAGTGACATGTCATTTCTCTAAATGTTGCTGTGTTTTTAGAAGTCTCCTATTTTACAATCAGAACTTTAAAAGGACATGTAATCTACTACAGCAATATGTCAGAAAAATGTTGTAGATAGAGACAGAGCTCATTCAAAACCAGGTTTAGCTCTCCGAGTTCTATAAACTGCTTTAAACCTGTATTTTTAAATACACAAATTTCCCCATAACAGTAATTTTGGGAAAGAGATGATGCTTCCTCGCTGTAATAGGGCACTAATATATGCCTATCATTCATGGTATGTCGGGTATGACTAGTACACAGCAAAGGAAAAGATTAAACACAATGAATTAGCTCATATCTGTGTACAATTAGACATTTTGCAAGCAGAGTTCACTAAACAAAAATCAACATTTTATTTTCAAATTTAGAGAACTGAATTTGGCTTCTGCAATCCTCCTTCTGTGGAGATACAGTGGAAGAAATAATTCACAGCCCTTGGGTTCTTTGGAGCCAGTTCACATGTCTGGCATTAACTGAGATGTTCTGGTACATTGGTAGCTATGGGTAGTTCATATTCCACATTGGCAGAGAATAGAAGGTTCACCTTACCATTTTAAACTAAGTGTCTAGTCAAGTCAACTGGACTTTCTCAACAGTTACTTAGATCGGCAGCTTTAGAAGATGATTTTCCCCTTCTGCCTTAGCTTTGTTAAAATGGGTTCATCCATGTCTGGAAGTACCTACCTTGTTCCCTTCTTCTTATCAGGTCTTGTTGAACCTCAATAAGGGCACTGGTGCCCCATGGTTCTCAGTGACATAAAAGCTGAAGTCTTCAGTATTTTCTCTGTTCTCTGTTGTTTTTTAGGATATGTCTGGGGATGGGTGTCTTTAATTTTTTTCTTTTTGTTCCACTCAAATAGACATTTACTGCACATCTTCAAAATCCAAATGTATTTATACTTAAGGTCTCTTCCTTGCTTTTGGAATATTCTTGTACCTTCTGCGTCTCCTTTACCTTGCACATATCTTTGACTTTTTAAATATTATTTACATGCCACGAAACTTTACATGTATGCTCTAGATACCAACCAGCCAGGAAACAGACTATTTAGGGTCTCCCCTCTCATCCTTGGTGTGGTACCAAGGTAAAAAACCCAAACGACCCAGCAATATTATATAATATAGTAGATAGGACACAGTGTTGTAACACTCAGTCTTTTACTCATTGAGATCTTCAAACACAGAAGAATCATTTTAGTCCATTAAACATAAAATTTCACAGAAATTAATTCCTGTGTTCTGACTGTTCAAAAAAAACCCGAAGCTCTTCAGTCTTACGATATTTTCATATTTGGTCTTTGGAACTGCTTTATATTTTGCTTTCTTTTATTTTACATATATTTAACCAATGGTAATTTCTTTTTTTCTGAACAGAGTTCTATCACAGATAGACACACTCTTTGGACACAATCTTAGATAAGAATAATAAAATTTAAAGAATTATGAATGTGGTCAAGAGATGTTGCCTAGATCAATAAAATGGTAATTTTTACATGCGGGTAATTGTATTTGCTCTCCAAATTTGAGCATTGATTTATGAAAACAAACCATGTATGAAACACACTTCTTTTACAATTTATCTTTGAAAATTTGGGAAAATTACTCAATTCAACATTTTTGTCTTTTAACCTCATGTCTAAGTTTGCGTTACCCTATATATTTTCCATTTTCATTATACTTTAACCACTGTTAGAATTTTCTGATTCAGAACTAGTGACTGCTAATTAAATTACTGTGATTTCCAACTTCAAGTGACTTCCTACAACAGAAAAGCACAGCTGTAGTTTATTTACAGGCAGAAAATTTGAATGCCCATTGTCTGTGAAGAAGGACTTCTGCTCATATCTTTCTGTGTAAACAGGGAGTTGAGTACTTTATCATTCCTTAATGGGATGGGACAAAAGCAGTACGAAGAAACAGAGTAGTTAAATAAGCCTGTGGCAAATAAAAGCTCCACAATGATGAATTCTATAGTAATTTCCATCTACTGTAAACATGTGTGTTACAAGCCTGAAGTTTATGAATAATGGCTTCATTTTGAAGTAATTAGAATTCTATACCATTAACAGCAGGAAGTCTGGATAATTGTATTTTAGAATTAAATGTCTGGGAAAAGACATTTCTGTCTCTATTACAATTATGTTTGTGATTAATGAGAGAAATGACAACCTGCAATATAAATACAAAACAGCAAAAATTAACTGTATCCATCATGGATGACAGTACAAAAACTACAGCAAATCAGTAATCGTAGGTTAAAAAAGAGCTTGATAATCTTGTTTTGTTTCATATTGGAATATCCTCATCTCTTTCCCTGATTTTTGAGATGTAAGACTTCCAGCTACTTCATACCAGAGTGTCAGCATTAAATGCCAGATATGATTAGGTGCAAAATGAAATTATATTTTGTAGACCAGTCCAACACTGTTTTGTGGGTGTGCTAGAGCTTGTCTTGATGGGGTCAGGGATGTCATTCAAACACATCTGTAGAGCAACACAACTAATTGTGTTTTGTTAGCACAATAGTTATTAAAGTCAATTCTCTTTTCTCTGAGCTAATAAATATTGGAATATGCTACGTAATATAAAGTTACTTACAAAGCAGGTGGAACTGCTTTTGGAGTTGACCTGAATTTGTTTCTAGACATCTCCACACTCCTAGTTCCAGAAATAATTATTTTCTCATATATTGCTTCATGTGAACTGCTTCTGTTCCCGAGCAGCACCATGCCTCAGTGTCCGAGCTAAGACATCTACCAGCTGCTGGTTTTGTAGTATTGCAGTGGGAAACCTCTTGAGTTGCACCATGAGGAGCCTGCTGGCAGGACTAGCGTGACTGGAGCCATGGCATTACTTATAAGTCATATCAGATCAGGTATGATGGAAAAATTCCATCTTTGACAAAAATCCATCCCATAGCAAACTGAAGACCATGTCACAAGAACTGAAGAGCAGTCACATTCCAGGTGAGTTGTTTGTTCACTGCTGTCTCCATCTCCTGCCGCATCTCTAGGTAATTAAGGTGGAGGCAGACATCACTCTCTTCCCTTCTCTTTATACCTTCATTGACAGTGTGGGGTGTTTGCAAACAGGAGTGGGTAGGCAGGAGTCTGTTCAGCTAAGTGCAGCAGTGTAAGGAAAGCTAAACTGATTAACATTTCTAGGGTATTGTACATGGAGGAAACTGACATTCTCCTCTATGAGAAATGGGAAGTTCTAAAACTGAAGTTTTAAAATGTCTGAGCATATTTTTGTACAATCTTACACCACCACAGACTTTTTCAATAGGTTCTTGGCTGGAAGTCTTTGTTGAATTGCATTTCACAGTAAATTTTCCGATAGGTATCCATCATCTTAACAGACTGCATTGAGTCTATTTTTCTTTGTTTATCAGTTGATGCCTTCCATTTGTGACTTCACAGGTAGGTTCTGGGTACTCTGTGTCATGAAACAGGTGTGACTGATATAGCCGGTTCTTCTTGCAGCAGCAGGTTTTACGGTTTGTTTATTTGCTGAAGACTTTATTGAAAGGTATTGTCTATCCCTCCTGGTGTTTTGCTCCTGTTGTTAATTAGTCTCTCAGTTATCACTTAGGCATTGCTCTGCCAGACCTGTTTATCTATGTTAGTCAGTTTATCATTGTAAACATCTCAAAGAGAAGAAAAAAATACAAGACCTCCAAGAAAAAGCTACATTTCTATGGAAAGCTGAAAATTGTCCCATAGGTTTTTCCCGATAGCCTCTGAATAATTATATGCTTTTGGAAGCATGGGCATATCATTGCACAATGCCTAAGTTAAGATGATTGATTGCAAGAACCAAAAGCATAAGCCCTCCTAGGCAGTCAGAAAAAAACTGCCATTCAGTGAAGGTTCCTGCATTCTGAAGATGTTCAATAAACAAGGAATAGCCTTAAGTGCCTACACTACAGCTGGCCACTGTAATAGGAAATAACTATTCATGAATTCTGACTGTTCATTTTCTCTATGAGTCCTGGCTTGTTCTGTTTATCACTCGTAACACCTTTTGTAGCACCTATCACTCTAAGATCTCTGTAGTCAGCTAGCTAGGAATATATTCTTTGCCTGTGGGGTTTCTCTTCAATCATATATTGAAAAATGGCTGCACCTGCCATGAATACTCACTTTCTATTGTGCAAGAATGAATACACGTTTCTGCTATTTGCCTTGAAACCCTCTGTGCACGCCACTGAGGTGCAGAAACAATGTTGTCTTTGCACATAGTACTGCCCCACTGTGCTTCAATTAAGCTTATCAGCAATAAAATAAAAAAAAAGTAACAGTTCAGTGCCTAATGTGTTTATATTGAAGAACACCAAAAGGCAAAAAGAGTTTGTTTGTTTTTTTTTAAAGCAGTGTTTTTGCAAACCCAGGGATTCTGGCTGACATAAAAATTGATGATTGGGTGTGGGGCACAGGTCAAGCTTCAGATCTAGAGATGTAAGAGGCGGTCAAAAGATCACCTCAAAGCCAAATTATGTTCTCTTGCTGTCAGAGAAAAAGTAAATCTACATGCCATAGTCTTTACCTGCTGGAAATTCATGTGAGACTGTAATAAATTCTGCACATTATCTTTACTGGTAAGAATTTGTGCTAACACTTTCTGCTTCTATTTCACACACACTAAATGATGCAGCTGGTTTATACAAAATCATACTGAATGCAATTTATTTTTTTTTCTAATCAATGTTTTAGAAATTACTGAGATTGTTTTAAATATGTGCTACACTTAAATAATTGTTTTGTGTTAATTTTTTTTGTATAAGCAGTATCTTCAAAAGAGTTGCTATCTTTTGGGTTCATGACACAGCTTTCAATTTAGAGTCTTATCTACATATTCAGTTAAATGAGTAAGATTATACACAGACTAACACATGCAGAGTTCATCATTGTAATAGAAAGGATAAATGATGATTGTAAGCCTGTGCTTATGAGCACATGCTCACATCCCTTAATCACCACTCTTTCTTAATCACTGGAATTCTAGATGTTAAGTACATAAATAGTCAACAGAACACCAATTTTTATGCAAAGATCTCACAATGCAAGATGTGAAAATTTTATATTTCAGGTTTCTAGAAAAATAATTGTATTCATTGTCTTTGAATTTTTGTTTGTTTTGTGGTGATGACCTGCATGTGACTGACAGTTGACCTGAAAGCAGATCTCCCAGAACAGAAGGGAACAGAATGTTAAAACAAAACATGACAAAATCATGAAAGGGCAAGGGTAAATCTGAACTTTCAGCAAATCAATATCTCTATGTGGTATTCTATTAATACAAGAAATCCTTTACAGTGATAAGAATGTTGGAGAAAACACTATCTTAATAAATTTGTTGTCTCTTGAAATAAAGACTGTGGTAACAGTGAGCAGAAACATCAAGTCCAAAAATCACACCATCAAGACAAGAAAGTAATCTTGCAGCCTACACAAGGGTTTAAATTGTCACAGTTCAGTTTTGGCCCAATGCCTACATGCAATCCTGCTTCACTTCTGATTTTCACGTTCAAATCTGTAGCTTGCTGTCATGTAAAAATAGGACAAAAATTCCTTGCTACAGTTTCATATACAGTCTGTATATTTTAATACTAACTTTGGAATATTTGTTCCTTGGGGTACATAATCAAAAGACCTTTAAGCTAATGTTGTTTAATGTAGAATGAACAATTAAAAAAAGTGACCTATTGGAAATGACCAGGTGTAAGGTCTTAGAAAAGTATGTTTGCAATACAACAGGCTGTGTTATTCTTCATAGTCAAAAAATCTAGGACTTAGGGTTTTCGTCCTCCATGCCATTTCCCCAGACTCTTTTCACTTTCCGTTCCCTAACCAAAAACATTTCACAGAGGCATCTCCAGCTGTCACATGTAAAACATCTTTTTTGCATGAACAAATAATGAACAAGAATCAAACTGTCAAGGAAAGAATCCCAGCAAGCCCACATTGATGGACCTAAAACTGTAATTTTTCTGGTATAATTCTGGTTAGTGTTCAGTACACTATGGAATGTACATGTAGAAAAGCCCAAAAGCCTAGAAATGCAGTGAGAATATATAATTGGGACCTTGTGACAGCTGTAGCATTAAAAACATTCCCAAATAAATGTAAACACTTCAGGTACTGGCTGCCTTTTGTAGAATTTTATGTACAGGGTAACAAAAATATCTTTCTAGAATGTATAATGATATTTAGAAGAACTCCATATCTAAAAACTATGGGTCTGTGAGGTACTATGGAAATTGCAGCTGAGTTCTATCCTCATACATAAAATCACACAGAATTAACTAGGTTGGAGAAGATCTTTGAGATCATCAAGTCCAACCTATGACCTTACACTATCTTATTAACTAAGACATGTCACTGAGTGCCAAATCCAGTCTGCTTTTAAACATGTCCAGGGACAGTGACTCCACCATCTTCCTGGGCAGCCCATTCCAATGACCAATCACTCTTTCTGTGAAGAATTGTTTCCTAAAAAATCATCCTAAACTTCCGCTGACACAGCTTAAGACTGTGTCCTCTCGTCCTGCCACTGTTGCCTGGGGGAAGAGGCTGACCCCCACCTGACTACACCTCCCTTTCAGGGAGTTGTAGAGAGTGACAAGGTCTCCCCTGAGCCTCCTTTTCTCCAGGCTAAACAATCCCAGCTCCCTCAGACACTCATAGGGTTTTTGTTCCAGACCGTTCACCAGCCTTGTTGCCCTTTTCTGGACCTGTTCGAGCATCATAACATCCTTCCTGAATTGGAGGCCCCAGAACTGGACAAGAACTTGAGGTGTGACCTAGCCAGTGCTGAGTATGGGGGAAGAATCATTACTCTAGTCCTGCTGGCCACACTCTTCCTGATCCAGGCCAGGATGCCATTGGTCTTGTTGGCCATTTGGGCACACTGATGGCTGATGTTCAGCTGCTGTCAATCAGCACCCCCAGGCCCCTTTCTGCCTGGACACTGTCCAGCCACTGTCCCCAGCCTATAGTGCTGCAGGGGGCTGTTGTGGCCAAAGTGCAGGACCCAGCACCTCATATGGTTGGATTCAGCCCATCTATCCAGCCTGTCCAGATTCCTCTGCAGAGCCCTCCTACCCTCCAGCAGACCAACACTTGCACCCATCTTGGCGTCATCTGCAGATTTGCAGATTTGCTCAATTCCCTCATCCAGATAATCAATAAAGATATTAATCAGGACTGGCTCCAACACTGATCCCTGGGGAACATCACTGGTGACTGGCCACCAATTGGATGCACCACCACTCTCTGGGCCCAGCCGTCATACACGTCTTTTGCCAAAATGTAGGATAACTGTTTATACATTACCAAGTACAAGACTGGCACTCATTTTATTAAATTTTATGTTTCTACATGCTTCTGGCTGTGCCTTACATGTTATATTTCATATGCGTTTATATATTTATATACATACAGGTATATATGTTTTTATTCAAGCTGTGTAAATATGTAAAAAGTATCAAAGCAAAAATGGAAATGTGCTGGTAATTGTATGTATATGTAATACGTAGTTGTATCCTGTACCCTGTCTTTCTGTTGTTAATTCTCTGTATCCACAAAGTCATCTACTTTTGTTACATTCATGCCCTTTGTGCACTTCTTATTAGTAATTTAATCATACTATCATTTAATCTTAAGCCTATAAGAAGTCTTATTTACCAGTTTCAAAATTGCTATGAGATTTCTCTGGTTGTTCAGTGACACTGATACCCTTTGCCTTCACGTTATATTTTCAGGTAAACATCTTTGTGCTGTCCCAAATGCTCCCTCTCTCAGACTTGTAACATTTCTTCCTTACATAGTAGAAACTTCCCAATTACTGTCTCTTTGCCTGGTTTTCCTTCTTCTAAAGAATGGAAGTGTAATGGCTGAGACAGTAGGTTATTATGGTGACCAGTGCTGTATCATTTCTATTTATATCCATGGACCTATTAACCTATCTCTTTTGTCTAAATGTTAATTTCCTCTCTTATGAGAACACAAACAGGTTAAGGTGAGATAATTAGACTGTGGACTATAGCATTTTTCAGCATCTGCAAGTGGGCATTCTTCTCATACAGCTTTATTTAGAGCTACATGAAGAACACTTGACGTGCAATAGATCAGATTTTAGACTATCCTGCATATTCCTCATGTAGTGACACATGAAAACTGATTTCTTTAAGGTATTGAGCTTCTGTTTGCTCAGTACTTTTCCATAGGTGACAAGAGCCTGGTCCAGTTGGGCCCCTGGACAGTGCTGTCTAGCAAAGTTTAGAATAGAAATAACTGGTCCCACAGTCAGTCAGACTGTGTTAGCATGTTCATATGTTAGTTATTTCTAGCCAGTAGTTTGGGCAGGGCCACGCTGCTTTAAAGGAGGAGGGCTAAAGTGTAAGCAGTATCTAAGTTAGAAAAAGATATGTCACCTGTTTCCTTTCTTAGTATGAGTGTAACCTCCGATAATGCTACAATATGAGGAGTAATTATGTAGACCTAATATGCAATAATTTTTATTTGTTTCCATATCCCACAGTGTTGTAGTTTAACCCTAGCTGACAAAAAAGCCACACATAGCTGTTCTCTCTACTCCCTGGGTAGGATGGGGGAGAGAACTGGAAGAGTAATAGTGACAAATTCCTGGCTTGAGATAAAGACAGTTTAATACATAAAGCAAAAGCCACACATACGAGCAAAGCTAAACAAGAAATTCATTCTCCACTTCCCATGGGCAGGTAGGTGTTCAACCATCCCTGGGAGAACAGGGCTCCATCAGGTTTAATGGCTACTTGGGGGACAAATGGCATCACTCCAAACAGCTCCCTCTTCCTTCTTCTTCCCCCAGCTTTGCATCCTGAGCACGAGGCCATATGTGGTCACAGCCAAGCTGTGTCCCTTCCCAACTTCTTGTGCACCCCCAGCGTCCTTGCTGATGGGGTAGGATGAGAAGCAGAAATGAACTTGACTCAGTGTAAGCACATGGCAAAACCATGCTTGTGTTTCCAATGCTGTTTTCAGCACAAATCCTAAACACAAACCCTTACTAGCTAGTGCTGAGAAAATTAACTCAACCCCAACCAAAACCATCACACCTGTGGACCACATAACTTTCAAATCTGATAGAAAAAGAAGTTGAGAGGAAGACTGAGAACACTGTTTGAAGGAAAATGAGAATACCAAGATATTAATTCTGAAATGTCCTGTAGCTTGAGCAATCAGTTCATAATCTACATTTAAAAATAGTAATTAGCATAATCGTTCATAATCAATCCTTGCAACAACAAGTTCTGCAAAACCTCCTTACAGGAGGGAGGGAGGGAGGGAGGGAGGGAGGGAGGGAGGGAGGGAGGGCAGGAGGGAGGGACTAGAGGGAATGGGAATGGAGTCTGATGAACTACACAGAATCCATAGTAAAAAGAATTATGACTGTGACTTAGGTAAAGGAAGAAAGGTACAAATGGCAAGAGTGATCTTAGCATATGCCATTAATGGCTGACTTACAGGCAGATAATTGCAGTTTGTCTGAGTTGGGTTCCAAGTCATCCTTAGATGGCATTTGAGAGCCAAGTATATGTAAGAATACAGAAAAATCATTTTATGTGTATTTTAAGGTTATATATTTTCACAGGTGCTGCATTCTGTCAGACAGACCCTTGGTACCTTAGTACTCCATCCCAGTGGTGCAGGCTTTTGAGAGAACAAAAACTTGATCTATGTAAAAAAAAAATCAAACAGTTCTCAAGAAACTGTGCCACTGGGTTACACTGTAATGGCTAACTTAGACAAACTACATTGCACACTACACACCTGAACCACCTTCCGAGTAGCTGGGAATGTCTCTACTCTAAAAATCACTAATTCACCCAGAAAGTCAGATGGCATCTCATGAACCAAAACCATGTCTTTAGTTGTCTTTAATCTGGTCTCCTGATGAGTGGTTGCTCAGGGAGTAAGGATCTACTGTGATCCCAGATCAGAGTGTCTTGGCTTTGCCCTGAGTGACCTCAAGGAGAGGAATCCCATAAGAAAAACTTCTGCTGAATCTGCCTAGAGGTGGAGAGAGTTGCCCACTTGTCATACCAGCACCATGCTTGGGTGCAGCTGAAGACTGCTGTCTGTGGAAAATACCCTGCTTCTAGCCCTGAGATTCTGCTTATAGATTTGTTGCCTTCATGGAAAACAAGGCTATGCCTGAGGCAGCTACAGGGAACCCTCTAAGAGGCTGTATGGACATCTTTCAGCACCATGATGACTCTACTGCTGTAAACCTGTTACTGTTCGTTCTGTACTCTGTGTCTTCAAAATGTCATATAACCACTTTGAAAGATGGTAAATTTGCCTTCTCCAAGAAAAAAACCCATATGGATTGACATTGGGAATGTATTAACAGAGATTTGCTCTAATTAGTTATTTCTTACAAAGTTCAATTACTGCCAGATGAATAAAGTAAAAAATACTGTATGTTTTCTTGCTTTAAATTTATGTGAAAGCCTTTTGTTTTTAAGCTGGATAATTTTTTAAGGTAGCTCTTGCTTCCCAATTCATTCTTGCCCTATGAGCAATGTTCCCCACACACAAAACCATGCAATGAAATTCCTCCCATTCATCAAGATTATATTCGCTTTCTCCCAGCCCTTCTTCTTATTTTCTTTCAGTTTTCTATCCTCGCCTGTTCCGTGCTTCCTTTCTGACTTTCATCTGGCATTCCTTCACACTCTTACTTTCCTCAGAACCGTCCACAGTCCATTACACATAATCAATCTATGCGAGCCCACTTTTGTCTCCCCCAGCAGCTCCAAATACAGCCATGTTTTCTGCAGTCTCATTATATTTTCATTTGTTTCTTGGCTGTTCCTTCAGGTTTCTTTCTTCCTCCCACAAAATCAATTCCAGAGCTTTCCCTTCTCCTCTGCGTTCTGTGATTAAAAACAATGTACTCTTGGACAGGAAGAAAAATAAACACACACACACACACACACACACACACACACACACAAATTTAGTCACAAAAGAAGCCATAGAAAAGCTGAAAGAAATGAAAGTGCTCCCATTGGCCAAAATATTTGCTATACAAAACCATGTTGATTCACATATTTTTAAAAATATTAAGAAAATAATAGTAAAGGTAATCATTGCATGTCTCCACACTATGCAACTAGTGACATAAAGGGCTAGATAAACTAACATATCTGAAGGTTGTTCAGTGTTCTCCGTATCCAAAACACTTATTGGCTTTAATGAAAGTTCTCTTTCCTTAGCTGTGCAATTGGAGGGATATAATATTGTACCTATATTGCCCTGATTTTAATATTGATATCATGTTTCCCAGTTCAGCAAAGTACTTGCTCTTATCAGCTTCCAGGGACTCAGGTAGATACTGCAGCTACTTGGTACCCTGTAAAATGGTGCTTGAAATAGGCAGAGGAATTAATGAATATTCATAACCACTGCCTACGATTCAGCTTGGATATCATGAGGCAGCTACTTACTGTGTGGTTTTGTACAATAGAATGTCATCAGTTATCGAAACCTCTGGCTCACATAAAGGGCATTTGTTGTAAATGAATTTAAATGTAAATTGTTACAGAGTAAATTGTTTCTCTGCCTGTTACTTTTTCAACTTAGGACTGGAATACTCAGGAGTTGTAATAAATAAAAAAAAAATTGTTTCCCCAGTACTCATGGAGGCATGTTATTAAAATGAAGCATGCATGTATATCCATGAAGAAAATGAGAAAACTATTCTTAATCAGAAAAAAGTCAGAGACAATTTTCTGCAAAGAACTCTTTCCAAAGTACCCACTCACAGATGTATCAACCACTCACCTCCTGAAATCATAATTTCTACATCTCGGTGTCTGTGTTGGCTAAGTGCAAACCGTTTTATGTCCTTGTAGATATCAAACTACTTTTAAGTTCAGAAAGTGACACAGTCAAGACTTGTATACAGCATTTTTCAAGCTATCAATTCAAACATTTTCTATATTTAATATATACATATTTTTATAAATATATATATATATATATATAACATATATATATACACTACCTTAAGGCAACTGCATTTCACAGAAAGCTGTCATCACAGATATTCGCTCGCTTGTGCTGTGCTGCTATGGAATATCTGTTTGTGCTCACAGAAGGCACTCCAGACCTTTCTGTAGGGAGCTGCATTGTCGTGATGGATGAAAACACTGTGCTTTATTTACAAGGACAGGCTTTCTCCTTCCATGAAAACAAGTGCTTTTCCCCCTATTCTGAAACACACAGCACAGTACAAACTGATAGTCTCCTTATTAGGCCTTTTAAAAACATCGCAGTTATGTGACTGCAGCTTTGCTTCAACCTGGGCTTTCCTATCCCAAAGCTGCTGAAGCTTGGCTCGCTCTTTTCAGTGAGTTCCAAAGTCTGAGTAGGTTAATCACCTGTTTTGTGTCAATGTTTACTGTTGTTGTTGAAATGCACTGAATGACTATAAATACATATCACAACTTTTGATTTCCTAGTCTTCCTTTAACACTAAGGATTTAATGCCTTTCTGATTGATTGTAGTGTTTGTATAAAGTGTATCTATCAATGCAAAAATTCAAGCAGAATACATTCACATCAGTGCCAGTTAAGGTGTGTGCATCTTTTCATTTTGGGAAACATTTCTCTTTTATGAGGGCAGAGAACTCCAGAAGTCAAAATATAACTGGGAAAAGTCCTTCTCACAGTGAAGGGTAAATTCAGTTGTAGCCATTACAAAGATTTCCATCCCTCTCTCATGTCTTATTAATTATTTCTTATTGCTTTTACATTTATCTTTTTCTGAGGTCATATTGGAATTTCCAGTTCAATTTCTGTAGATAAATTTTGGGGAATAGAGGACCATAACTTATCCTACCGTGGTCTTACAAGAGGAAGCACAATTTTGCAAGAATATGTTTGTGATCTGACCAGCATAAACAGATATATTTTAAGGATTCAGATAAAATAAGAGGCAAGAAGAAAATATATGAGATAAGAATTTTGATAAATAGTATTTTGGCAGAATTCAGTTGCCTAGCCGTAGCTAGACATCTATTAGTGTTTGCAAGGAAGCCCTGACTGCCTCTCTGTTCCTTCTGAAAGATGAGGGAACATACACACAGTTGTCAGGCAGTGGTAGAGAGTGATAAGATCACCCCTGAGCCTCCTTTTCTCTGGACTAAACAACCCCAGCTGCCTCAGTGACTCCTTATAAGACTTCTGCTCCAGATCCTTCACCAGCTTCATTGCTCTTCCCTGGACACGCTCCAGCATCTCAATGTCCCTTCTGTAGTGAGGCCCAGACCTGGACACATCACTCGAGGTGTGGCCTCACCAGTGCCAAGTACAGGGGGAAAATCACTGCCCTAGTCCTGCTAGCCACACAATTTTTGATACAAGTCAAGATGCCATTGACCTTCTTGGCCACCCGGGCACACATTTGTTCATGTTCAGCCAATTGTTGACCAGCACCCCGAGGTTCTTTTCCTCTGGTCATCTTTCCAGCCACTCTTCCCCCATCCTGTAGCACTGCTCGTGTCCCCAGTACAGGACCCAGGGCTTTGCTGAACCTCATACAATTGACCCCAGCCCATCCAGCCTGTGCAGATGTCTCTGCAGAGCCTTTCTGCTCCTCAGCAGATCACTCCTGGCCAGCTTGGCACCAGCTGCAAACTGACTTAGGGTACACTTGATTCCTTCCTCCAGATCATTGATAATGATGTTAAACAAAAATGGCTCGAAGGTATATGTTCAAATATGCAACCTGGAATATCAAAATAGCTCCAAGCCCACTTTTGTTATTTTGAAATATCAGGCACTGAAATCACGTGGAAATAGAAGTTTCTTCCCCTCGTTTTCTACTGGAACAGTGAGAAGAGAAAAGAGAAGTTAAGGTATGAGAAAACAGCACATTAATTTTTAAGTGTTCATGTTGGAAGAGTAATACTTAAAAATATCAGTAGTGTTTTTCTTCATATGCAGCTGCCCTTTCTAGTCAGAAATCAATGAACTATGACTCTGAGGAAGATGTTTATGCAAACCTTAAAGTTCTGCAGAAAGTATGACCTAATTCAGCATTTAGTGATCTCACCCCCTCCAAGTCTGTTCTGAATTGTTTTGGCAGCAGGAGAGGTGCCCAGTGCAACTCCCAGGCAGAGTGAGACACTGATCTCAAGCAGCAAATGACATGAAATGCTAAGACATATCTCTTAAAAAACATCTTTCCTTGTCGTATCCCTAAGAAAAGGCTTAAAAGGCAATCTGCAAGGACAGTTTAATACCTCTTTCTTATAGATATGTGATTTTTAGGGCTACTTGGTGCTAATTTCTCATAAGGAGACTATGATTTTAATTTTTTGCTTAAAACTGATTTTTTTTAAATTTTAATTTTTTCTTTTGTAAAATGTCCCCTGAAATTAAATCCATTCAGAATAAAAATTGAACAAACAGTCTTACTGAAGCATTTTCTCAACATGTTTTTGATTTTCTCCCTTCTCTGAAATCAAGGTGTCTTTTTACCTCGGTCATGGTAAGGGAATGATATTACTTTCTGACAAGAAAATCAGTCTGCTTTTCTTTTATTCTTCATCCTGATTTAGAACAAAAATTAGCAATTTTTAAAGCAAAACCAGCATGATAGAAGCAACAAAACTAGGATTCTCATTGTAATACTGCACATTTTGATAGATACTGTTTTGAGAGCAGTGAAATGTAGATGTTGTCCAGGCTGTCAAAGCACTGGGAACATTTCGGTTTCCAAAACAAATATTCTTCCACATCCCAGCCAGTGCAGACTCCAGCAAGAGAGCCTGATTTCTGTGACATCAGGTAACCCCCATCCCAGCTGGAGAGCTTGTGGAGCAGCCAGTTGGAGAGCCTGGGAGGCCAGCAGCTCACCAGGTGAACAGCTGGGAAATCAGATGTCCTGGAAAGATTGGCAGTCTACTCTTCAGGCAGCTATCTGTCAGGAGAACTGCCCAGGAGGCAGAGGGGTTGATCTCGCCAACCTATTTCCCTCTATGATTTCCATCTACATTAACAAAAATAAATAAGGGGACTGACAGTAGTCCATCACAATATATTTATATATGTGTATACACATATTTATATATATATGCATGATGTGATCTCTAATTCAAAGGCTTCTGCCTTGCCCCTCCACCCCATCTGTCTCTAGATCTTAGTGTTTAACAAGCCCATTACTTGAATAGATGAAATTTTGTCAACATTATTATAATGAAGGGGATGGACAAGCCTCTCTCATGGCTGTCATATCTCATGATTTTTTTGCTCTTTCATTCTTCTTTCTTTTGTTTTATCTTCTTTGTTCCGTATTTGCCTCCTACCAATGCATTTTCTTTTTCTTAGATAGCTTGCTATTCTCCTCTCCTTGAAGTGTCTGGGCTTGGCTCAACCCTTTTAAAACCACAACATTTATTTTGGAGGCAAGTAGATGAGGTATGGGTATTTCTTCCCCTATCGCCATTAGCCATCAATGTAAGCAAAATAAAGTCAGCTGACAATTCATGCTCTTCCTCCCAAGTGTTAGCAGAATCTTTCATAGCCCCTCCTCACAATTGTCACATTTGCCAGTCATTTAACACCTTGCTTTTACTGTGCCATTTCTCTAGTTGAAACCTAAAATAAATTTAATAAGGTGTTTCAGAATGTAATTTGACCTCTGTAGTATTATGGGGAAATGAAGTGGTCTGATAACTTTTCTTAGTTTTTAACTGCAAAAATTAGATAGAACACATTGTTTAGGAATCATTTTGCCTTTGACACTTTTAAGACTAACTCTTGTATTACAGAATCTGTGTGTGAGCATGAAACATGTTAGCTACATCATAGGTAATAAAGAAATTTGGGATATTATTCTTCAGTCTGTGATTAGAAAGTAGGTGAAATAAATTATCTCTAGTTACGTTGTGAGAAAAGATTTTCCACAAAATCTGGGACTTAATTCTAAAATCAGAAGTAGTAAGTTTAATGTCTATTGTTTTGCTATTATCTCAGATACCAGAGAACATATTCCTACAGTAATATTTTCAATGTTTGAAAATTTTAACAGTTTAAGTATGCAAAGTACTCTTTTTCTGACAAATGCACAGTCTGATCTCTGTATGTCAGATGTATTTTTTAATTTCTGCATTTAAAAATATTTCACAGCCACATTGTAAAACAGAAAAATAATAAATAACTCAAACAAGTGTTGGAACATTGTTCCATTTGGACAACCAGAAATTTTATCAGAAAGTGAAGAACTCTAAGGTTATAATAAATCCAGTTATTCAGCCTTTCTTCCACCACTGTACCCCTAGTTGATATTTTACCCATTTCTGAGCAAAATATAAGCAATTCCACAGAAAGTTTCTCCACGCTGTCTGCCATCTGTCAACAAACTCAATTCTGACAGGAGTAGCCAGCATCTCAAGGGTGCAAATCAATTTACTGTCAGTGTTGGATGTGTTCCAGTGCATTTCCTCAGCACAGATGAAAGAAATTGTGTCAACTGAGCAATGTTGCATATGTTTTTATCTGCTGTTGGCTGAGGATTGAGCTAAAACTACTAAATTCACTTCACGTAGAATCTCAAATTTTATCTGGTACTCATATAGTATGCAGTGTATAGGGGAAGGAAATCAATAGCATTGGTGAGCAATTATAAAATAAAGAGACACAGGCAGATATGATAAGAACTGATGTAGAATATAACTGTAAGTGGGTTTTGATAGGGAAGAAAAGCACAATGCAAACAATGGCAGATAAATATAAAGTTCATCCCTCACACAATTTTCATGAACTATAAATTGCTTTGCAAACCAAGACTGCCACTGCAAGAACAAAGCATCCCTTCTCTAAAGAACTGTGATTTATTTTCATAAAGCAATTCACCCATATTCACCTATGACCTTTCTTTTCATAAAATGCAGGGTGTATCAAATGCCCCATTTCTAGGTACCTATCTCATTTACACTAGATGAATATAATCATTGATGGCAACAGTTCAGAGTCTATGAATTTGACCTCTGTTTTACCTGAGCAGTTAGAGATGATAATAAAGGGCACACAGAAACTTTCCAAACATAAATTCTTGATGCCTCCTTTGATAAGGGGAATTTAATGATCTGGAAGGGTTTGGAGACATGAGCATGTTAATCCTGTAACTCACACTGCCACAGTTTCAGAAAGCTGTGAATCCTGAAAGTTTTCCACATTTGTAAAAAGAAAGTTAGCTCCATCCCTAAAGTAGCAATGTGCAATGGATAAGAGGGGGCCATGTTTATCACTTTTAAATATAGATCTTTCTATATATAATCTAACAAATTATTCACAATTTGAAATGTACACTGAGCTCATTTGTTTGGTGCTGCAGTGTTCTGCTCCAGGATTTTTGAAATCTTACTTTTCCATTCACATGTTCCTAGATTAAAAAATTGCAGCATTGATTTATAAGAACCTTACCTTCACTTCTATCAATTTTATTGCTAGCCAGAGATGATGCTTTCCCTGTTTTCATGCAAGATCCTAAAAAATATTTGAGAAAAAAAGTAAAGAAAGCAGTAACTAGGATACATCCGTTGCCAAATTCCTGAGTGCTTTTTAGTGAGATGTTGGCCAGAACATGGTACAGAGAGTGCCCTTTGTAAAACACTGAAACAGCACGTAGTCACCAAATCATGCACCTTGTTTGGAAGAGGTTGCAGTGAGCAAGGAATTCTAGAATCATAGAATGGTGCGGGTTGGAAGGGAACTTTAGATATAATCTAGTCCAATGCCTCTGTCGTGAGCTGGGACACCTTTCACTATATTAGGTTGCTTAAATCCCCATCCAACCTGGTCTTGAATACTTCCAGAGATGGGATGTGCATAATTTCTCTGAACTTGTTCCAATTTCTAAACCTACCCTCTTTCAGTTTAAAAATATTGCCCCTTGTCCTGTCACTGCAGGCTTTGGTAAAGTTTTTCCTCTTTTTTCCTATAAGCTCCTTTTATATACTGAAAGACCACACAAAATTCTCGCAGGAGCATTCTCTACTCCAGGCTGGAAAACTTCAGCTTGCTCAATGTGACTTGTAGGAGAGGTGCTCCAGCCCTTTAATCATCTTTGTGACCTCCTGTGGACTCACTCCAACAGATCCACGTCCTTCTTGCGCTGTGCCCCAGAGCTGGACACATCACTCCAGGTGGGTCTCATGAAAACGGAGTAAAGGTGTAGAATCACCTCCCTTGACCTGCTGGCCACACTTTTTTTTTTGTTTTGTTCAACTGAGGATATGACTGGCTTTCTACAAGGATTTTCCAAAGCAGTTTACCAAAATGGTTTGCATGGATCCTTGAGAGCTGTTATGATTTACTGTGCTTAAATACCCACCAAAACTTTGACTTCATAATTCCACTCCTTCTCTAACATAATTTGCTATATCCCCATTGAGTTCACCTCTATCTGAACTATTGAACTGAACATTTCTCAGGAGTTTCTTTAATGAGATATGTAATGCTTGCCACAAATTTCTTTCTTATTCTCTCTCCAATGCTAGAAAATGTAGTGGAATACTTTCCTTTCTAAATATTTTGGTTGGGTTTTTGTACTGTTCATGTAAATAGCTGCACTTGTTTTCAAGAATGTGGCAAATTTTGTGTTGGGAATACAAACTGTTGTGATTTGTGCCTGTTCCAGCAGTCATTGCAGAAACAACCTATTGGTCCAGAATACTGTGCAGAATAGCACATGTGTGTATGTAAAATGCATGCACGTGTATATCTCATATTTTTTCTCTGATTGAAACCTGTTAAAGGACAAAAGAAATAACACTGTCTGGAAGTGTGACATCATCCTCTAATCTCTCTATCTCATGAATATCTAAAGAAATTTTTAAAGATCTTTGCCAAGGCTGGAGAATTCATTGCTGCAAAAGATGAGAATAACCACAATCTGAACCACTTTTCACTCACTTACAAAATTCTCACTTTTGATTGACTTTTACTCAGTGAAGTTTTCAAGAACATACAAAATGGTTTGGCTGATTCATCTTCAAGTAGGGAGGAAAGTAAGAGTGGAATGTTGTTATTTTTGTTTTTTAATATTTGGCTGTTATTGTTAATAGTTGCCTAGGAAAATAAATAAATAACTATAAGATTAGATAAGAATAAATGAAAGAAGCATTTCACATAACACAATACCAGTTTATGAAATTAAATACCTCTGGGTATAACGTCCTCAAATATTGTGTAGAAGAATTAAAGGGAACCAGATCATAATGACTCAGAATATATCTGTTAAGATAATCAAATCCTGTACTTTTGGGTGCATACAGATCACTTCACTGGAGACATTATTTTTCTAATGCATAATATATTACAGAATTTCCTATGTGGACTTGGGGCATTTTTCATATACCTTTTAAATATTATGACTGGAGGAAAACTAGATACAATAATGCAAAATACAAAAAAATAGTAACATAAAATATAGGTGACTTTTGAAACAATGTTTTCCAGAATTTAAAAATGTGTATGAAGTTATCCCAGAAGACTGGTGCATTTTTCATTGGTACTTTTGTGATCATCTAGTGTAAGGTACTTCACAAAATTAATTCAGAATAACAATAAATACTGGCTGAATAATGATCATAATTTGTATCTGGTTTCAGAGTATTATCCTCTCAGCAAAAGGGAAGGTAAATTGCATCTCCAAGGATCATGACTGCAGATGAAACAATATTAAAGAGAGCTCTATTTATGTGTTCTGGAGTGGGAAAAAAAAATTAGGATTATCACTGTCTGCTAAGGAGTAAGCATGGCCAAATGGTCAAACAATAGACAATGAAGCAAGTTAGATAAAAAGAAACCTCTTGCCATGCAAAACCACATTTTCATTTGTGGAATAACAACGGGTGTTATTGCATAGCCTCCATTAGAAGTAAGGGCTTTAGTCATATCTAAAAATATAAGTAGCTAGGACACACTCATAATTTATGTTCCCTGCTCCATGAGATCAAAGTGACAGAAGAATTTTATAAACGTTTCAGACATAATCTTTAAATAAGGTACAGGTATTTCTCTACCATTCATACTGGAAAATAGTTGTAGGCCACCACTTTCTTGTATGATGAAACACTAATTTCTAGTTAATGAATGTGCCTTTTTCTGTTTAATATCATACCTTTTATATTATGTATACATATATATATGTGTGTGTGTCTATAAAGAATGTAAATTTAACTTAAGATACATTTCATCTCTAGAAGTTGCTTCTCAAGATATTTACAAAGAGCAATAATATTTTCAAACATACTTTGCTCTAACTTTAATCATTACTTTAAAGTCTAGAATATTCATTTATGCAGAAGTCAATCAGTTCCTTTACATTCCACCATATTTTGCAAGCAGAGCCATTTGCTGCTGCTACTAATACAAAAAGATTTTTAGCACTGTAGTCTCAATGTCCAGTTTCCTGCGCTACATATTTTTGAAGTTCTTATGCTCCTTTGAAGCATCACACAAGCTGCCATTCTCCAGAACCTGAAACTTAACTTTTCTAACAGCCCCAGAATTTTTCCAGAGCCACTGGAAACTTTTCCTCTACTCACTACTGTTCAGCTGCAGAGTTGATAGGAACTTGTAGGAGCTGCAATAATGCAAGCTAAGCAAGGTTACTTTTAGCTTCATTATCTTCATGCCTTCTTAAAAAGGGGGATTGCAAAGTTATTCAACATCGAAAGCTTTGTATTGTCATGGTCTATAAATGTGTTTGCTGGCTGCATACTGTACTTTCTTTATCTGACCTTGCTCATTCAAAGATGCACTTGTTATAGTATGTCAGTCACTAATGAGGCCTAAGTAATTGAGCCTGATTGAACTGGCAAGATGCTGCCTAATTATAATGATAAATGGAATTGCCTGATCAGCTATGGAGGGTGAATGGCGTGGAGAACATTAAAACAAGGTCACTTATGTGAAGGAGAACCACTTTTTTCTTTTTCTTTTTTCTTCTTTTTAAAATATTCTCTCCCTTTCCTGTGGCCCTCCAATTTCAGTCTTCATCTCTTCATCCTACTACATACCCAGGCACTCAGTGTTTAACTGTATTGGGACTGCTTAGGACAATAGCACTGTAGGCCAGACCAGCAGTGATCACCTCCTTCCCCTAACTGTACTAGAAAATGCATATGGAAAATACTTAAAAGTATGTGATGGAAGGGTTTACAGGTTTTAGATGTCCATAGTTATTGGGTAAAATCATCCATGCTCATTGTCCCAGAGAAGAAAGTTTACTGTTTTTAGATTGGATGAATGAATTCTAATTTATTTTTTAAGAAATCTTTCATTAATGCCACCAACTCTTTATGTTCTTTAACTTATTTCAAATCAGAAATGACCAGACCAGAACAAAAGTCTCAAGGATCTCTTAGGAAAAGTCACATTTTGTGAGGTGAGGTATTACCATTTTATCTCAGAAAAGACCTGAAATGTTCTCATAAGTGGTTTTTTTTGTGCAAATGTTGCAGTTTGTGTTCCATGATGGATATTGAGGGGACCTATTTCTGAATACAAGGAGGATAAGGAGATAGCTGAAAAGAGCTGGCATAACTTTGCCACAGACAGGTTTTGTCTCACCATTTAAATTGCCTTTTGCAATTAGATTAATCTCTCTGTGGACCAGGGGAGATCAGTGAATTTTGTAAATTGAGTCTAGAATGGCCTTTGAAAAAGTATCCAGTAATTTCTTGGTAGTCAGGTGGTGAGATATGGGTCAGAACAATAGGGTGGTTGTACAATGGGATAGACTGCCAGGCTAAAAATGTTGCAAACAGGGGCAGAAAATGCAACTGCTCTCTAGTTACTAATGCTGTCTGTTCTTCAGGCATGAGTAGTGGGACGAGTACTGTTTGCTGTAGGTGTACCTGTCTTTACTCCTTTTTCTGATCTTGTTTCCCCAGAAGGACCTCAGACCTAATCATCAGCTTTGTTTCAACGTGTATTTGGCCATGTCTCTCTGATGTCCCCTGGACCTGTCTTACAAGCTGATGATAAACTCTGTTAGCAGCAACTGGATCTGTCTACTGTGCTCAGACCCTGTGAGATGATGCCAACTGGTGAGGGTGCAGATTGAGCTAGAGTCACCCTTGGCTTCCCAGTTGTCCTCCCTCATACACAAGGCCTGCTCAGGCTGCTTTCTGATGTACAGAAGTCTAGCAAAGATCAATAAAAGGCGAAATCCTTCACTTGGGACAGAGTAATGTCTTTCCCAGAGACTGAGCGGAATGAGTAGAAAGCAAAATTACAGGAAAGAACCTGGATGTAAGTCAGCTGAGTGCCTTTGCAGCAGAGAAACCTGACTAAATATTGGACTGAATTAATAAAAGCTTTACATTTAAGTGATCCTTTCCTTCTATTCGTCAGCTGTTTGACCACAAATGGAGTAGTGTGCCCAGCTTGGCCACTCCACTACAAAGGAATAGAGAAATCCCAAAAGAAATACAGGGTAAAGATACCAAAGTGGTGGGGGATTTGCAGCTCATGATGAATTAGGACAGGCTGAAAGAACCAAGTTTGTTCATCCTGAAAAAGAGAGATTTTAGGGAATATCTTATTGCTGACTATAATTTTCTGATGGGAGATTCATAGTGATAGAATGAGGGTCAACAAGTTTCATCAACGGATATTCTAATTGGATATTAGGGGGAAAAAAAGCACAGAATGGTTAACCAGGCTCTCGAAGGTGTTAACTGGAGAGGCCGTGGTCTCACTGTCCTTGGAGAAATCCAAAACTTCACTTGATATGAGTTTGAGTATCCTGATGTGAATCGGTTAGGCAGTAGTTGACCTTCTGAAGGACATACCATGGTACATTAGTCTGTGAATCGATGATTCTGTGTGGTGGTGATCAGCATGCAGAAGTACTGGTCACTACAGGCTGTGGATGTAAGAGAGCAGGAAAGATTGTGAGTGATGACCAGAATGTGTATTCGCACAGGGGCTTGAGCCATGGCACCTCTAGTGTGCACCTCCACCTTCACTTGGATGCCTCTCTGCTAATCCAGAAATGTCATCACACATACACATGCACAACTATCTGAAAAAAAAATTAAAATAACTTGCAAAAACCAGCCTTTCTACATAAAAAGACCTGTGGATGGAAGGATTGTATGCTCCTTCCCACCCACCCCCCCGTCTGTTTCCAATGTAATTTAAGAGTTTGAGTAAGTTGATCATGTGTGTTTCCAACAGAAGCTGAGAAAAGGTGGAGAAGAGAACCACAGCTAAGCCACCAATCATCGTGTTGAAATATTCCCATCAGAGTTTTGTGTGCCAAGTAAACTCAAGGAACAGGGCACAAAATTATGTCAGGAGACTACTTAAATGAAGATCATTGAAGTTGAGGTTCAAAAATTCCAAGGTTTAATGAATCTCCATGGGTAGGTTTATTTTATAATTGCAGATGATACCTAGAAAAACAGGGCTAATTAGAATTGATTTATAAATGTGTTTAGGCTTAATTGAAAGTAAGATTTTCCCATGTTAAATACAAGATGACTGTGTTTTAATATATAGAGTTTCACTTTAAGTAGGTGTTGTGTAGAATTAAAATCTGATACTTATGTCTTTCTTCTGTGTGTTAGCCTTCATGGTTTTTTTCCTTAAAAGTTAAACTAGATTCTAAACAGTCAAATTAATTTTGGTCTTGAGGCAATTGAAATTAATTTGTAAATATTTTATTTCAGAACTGGTTTTAGTAAAAATAAAAAAGAAAATAAATAAAATGGCAAAATTCCCCCAGAGACCACAGAGTTTTTTAAATGCCTATGTTTGTTAGCCTATTGTTTGTCATCCTCTACAGCTACTATATATATATATAAGCTCTAAAGCTTTTAAATTATCACAGATATGAAGGTGAGTAATATTAATAGGTACATTTTATTATTAATTAATTTTCTAATTATTATTCATAAGTTTTGGGATTTTTCATTAGTATTATGGACTTTTGATTTACATAGTAATGTTATTATGTCTCATAATTAGACAGCACATAAACACTGTTCATGACTGATGATAAGAATGGTTCACTACCTCCTTATTGCTGAATTTCAGGGTGATTAATAATGTGCAGCTTTTACAGTCTGGGAGTCTTGAACACAACCAATAACTTTATGGGTGTAACTAAGCTTTATTTGCTGAGTTTCAAAAGCTTTGAAGAGCTCATCTAAATACTACTGCTATACTCCATCTTTACTGGAAGCAAAGCTTGTTCTTGTGGAGCTGTATCTTGTTTGTATTTTCTGACTAGAGAAAATGGGGAAGAGAGAGACAGGCTGGGCATATATTCAGAAGGTAAACCAGATTTCTCTGACTAGTGTGCTAGCATATGAATACCATTCTTCACCAATGAATGATAACAGGTCAGTAATGAATATCGAATGCTGTCATTTAACAGCTGGGATGTAAATGTATGGGAAGTAAAAAATTCATAGTCATTTGGAAGTAGTGCAGTCTGTCATTGACATTTCCAAGAATAAATCAACATAATATGCCTGATTTAAGAATTCTCTTTTAAAGCATGTAGGACTCTTATGTATGTAACTACCTGATCAAGCAGCCAACCAACTGACCATGGCTGTCGATGAAAAGGAGTGTACATACATATTACATTTTTCATAAGATGTCAAAGAGAAAGTCTGGGTCAGGAGGCATCCCTTGAGCACATGCATTGTTAGAATATTATACAGACTTGGACATAAAGGAGGACTTCAGCTCTTCACGTGTAAGACACATAAACTGAAGTGCCTACCTGGAAATAGCTGGGCATGGAGTAGACATCTAAAACTGGATTATAATCTCTAGGGGATTTGCCAATACATTCAAAGCTTGCATTATGATAAGCAGCTCCTAATGCTCCACTCATACTAATTATTTAAACCTGCCTAGACAGATTCTAAGAGCTGAGGTCACCTGGAAGAGACTGGCATGTGTTCATGCCAGTTAAATACCCTCTATTTTAACCTAAATATTGTCTACTGTAATGGTACCTGTACCATTTTAATAGCTAGATCATCCTGTGAATTAAATTAATGGCAGGAAATGTTCTAAGTGTTTGCTGTTACAGACACTTGCTTTCCATTGGCAGGAACATATCCAAACCTGGCTGAATTTATTGTGGTACAACTGAATTGCCTTTAGAGTTCTTCAGACTTTGTGTGTTAGAGCTCCATTGCCTTTAATAAGAGTCTAGGAACTGAGATGACATGCAGTTGCCTAATCTGGTTTAGAAACCTACCATACATGTTGGAAATTTTCTGTTTCTTTGTGAGAATAAGCAATTAAAAATGATATTTAAATTATTTATTAATGTTTTTCAGAAAGACTGGATTATATCATGGATGTTTCACTCATATAGTTTTGGTTTTATCTCACGCTAATTTTAACATTGTCATTTAACAAATTTAACAAAATTTGTCTTGCTTAGGAACCTGGACTGTGCCAAAGAGCAATAAATTTGGGCAGCTCACTAGACAAAATATTGAAATTAGTTAGTGAAATGAGAAAAAAGACTATTGAGATGAAAAAATGTATATGTATAAATACACAGCATATACATGTTTTGAAGTAATTTTACAATAAGAACTGAGTTACCTGCGGAAAAAAACAGAGAACAAGAGAACTCTTCATTCCTGGTTTTCAGCAAAGGAAAACTGAAAAAAAGATTAGTTAGAAACTGAAAGGAACTGAAAGAAACTTCAATCCAGGAGCTGATAGGTTATGGCTAGATTGCTGGGTCTCTGTAGAACCCTATCAGAGTTAATAGAGCTCCATGTAGCCAAAACAATCTAGCTGAAAATGACCAATTTCTGGGTTATGGATAGAATGAGGACTATTATATATTTCAAGAGATGTGATGAGTATGTGGTAAGGGAGAAGCAACACTGATTGAGAGAAGCTATTCTGAAAAAATACAGAAAAGACTAAGCCCCCAAAAATTAATAGATATTAATCAATAATAAGTATCCAGATAATTAAAAATTATGCAGCTGAGAAGATACAGATGTTTCCTGTGGTAAAGGAAAAATAGCTGAGGCAGAAAAAAAATCTAATATTAAAAGAATGCTTGTTAGTAGTTTAAATTAATCCTGTGGATTTTTTTCTATCACTTTGAGAAAATTCAATGAGAATATGTTCTGAGTTGTTATCCATCACTTCTTTCAACATTATTAGCAGTTTCCAAGGACCTTTGAAGAAAACTGCATGTAATGAAGTTAATAATACATTTATTTTATCAGTAAAGGTTACATCTGTCTAGCATTTTAATTTTCCCACCTCTTACTAATGTGGTGGTGAGAATTATGATAAAAATCATTAGATCAGGTATGACTCATCCATTACAGCCTGGAGAAAAGTCAATATTGACACTCCCAGTGATCTCATATGCACCTTTCATATATAATTTGTTGATGCTATTATGTATCTGTGATCCACACTTCCCAGGGAGGAACCTCCTGTAAGGTTAAGTTCAATAATCTTCACAAGAAAAGATGATTAGAGGACCTGAATAATCTTAATAAATTTTAGATTAACAGACAAGATGACATTTAAGCTCAAGATGTGAGCAATGATTAAAAGAACATTATGAAGAAGGGAACATGCTGTGGTTTCACGATTGTGTCATCTTTTCAACACTTTAGGCTTATATAATGATCCTTGGATACTTGCTTCAGCTACTCTTGGCAAAAGAATCCCAGCGTCAAAAATTTCCTTATACCAAATTTAATGGTTTCAATTCTTCACCTACTTCTTTACTAACCTTGGACTAATGTTTTTGCAAAATAAGTGTATAGCTGAGTGTTTTGCAGCCAATTCTGTATATAGTGCTCTGCTCTGACCTTATCCTTTTCTTGTTTATAGTAACATAATGTATATGACACAGGAAGTTCAAAATCCTGAGGGAAGCGAGTAAGACAAGAAGCACAGTACAGTCCCTGAACTTCACTAGAACAGAGTTTGACTTATTCAGAAATGGTAAAAAGGCTCCTGTGAGATGCAGCTGTGAAGGGAAGAAGAGCTTAAGAGTACTGTCAGATCTTTGAGAACAACCCCCTCCAAGCACAGGAATGATACGTTCCCATACCGGGGAAAACAAGCAGACGTATGACGAATAAACAGGCATACTCATGATTGAGCTCCAGAAAGAAAAATAAAAGCAAAGAAACCAAACTAAACCAAACGAAAAAAATATATACAGCAAGAAGAAGATGCGGTATAATAGAGAATACAGAAACATTGCCTGATCATGCAGGAATGCTGATGTAAAAGTAAAAGTTCAGCTAGAGTTGAAATTGGCAGGGGATGTCCAGGATAACAAGAAGAGCTTTTGTGACTGCACTGAAATGAACCAGCAGTGAAAAAGCTGACCCACTGCTGAAGGAGGTGAGCAATGTAGTGACAGTGAATACAAGATGAGGATGAGTTACTCAGTGCCTTCATTGATTTTCACCAACAAGGTCTCATAGGCCTCTGTGTTTAGAGGCGAGGTTGCAGAAGGAGAGAAACTACCAGCAGCATGAGAGTTGGAATTTTTGAGAGAGCTTGATTCACACTAATTCTTGGGACAGGATGTGTTGCACACAAGGGCACTGGGAGACCAGCTGTAGGATACAAATACTTTAACCATCTTCAAACAGTCTGAGGACAATTTAAATAACTATGAGCTTGTCACCCTCACTTTAGTTGCTGTGAAAATCATGGAACCACTCTTCCTGGAAGCAATTTTTGCATGTGTGAAGAACCTGACTTGAAAAACTAACATGGACTGGCATATAGCAAGTTGTGTCCTATAGTTACTTTCCAGGATAAAACTAGATCTATGGACCAAGGGAAAGTATTGGCTTTCTCTTAGTCACAGAGAGGGAAAGTAATTTGTTTTTAGTGAACTTTTCAGTGTAGTCTCCCCTAACATCCTTGTATCCAGGTTTGGACATTATAATACAAGTGCATGTGTTAAAAAATATGTGAAAAATGTTCAGGATTGCATGACTCGATGGGTAGTAGTTAATAGTTTGAAATCTCCCTGGCAGCAAGTTACAAGAGGAATTCCTCTTGGAATTCTCTCCTGGAATCTGTTAGCCTTGTTCAGCATCTTTATCAGTGACTCAGAGGAGGCAAAGAAGTGCACTGTCTTATCATATTAGAAGACCAATGTTGAAAGACCAGTTTGAGGGAAGGTCTGCTGTTCAGAGACTTAGGCCGAAGGCATGGCCTAACAGGAACCTCATTAAACTCATCAAAATCTTCCACCAGGGATGGACCAACTTCTACAAGAGTACTGTGTGGGTAAATTGCTCTGACTGACTGACTGGGAAAGTACTTCGCAGGAAAGGATTTGGGAGTCCTGGTGAACTGCCATTGATTAACTAGAATCCCATGAGAGTCACAGTGGGTGCTAAGGCTATGACTCCTGGCAGTGGAAAACTAGCATTGGTTTCCTCACAATTAAACTAAAAAAAGCTTTTTAAAAATTGCATGTATATATTTAGAAAGACTTGTAGAAAGCAGATAAAAGAAATGCTGAGGTAGAAATTGATATTAAACCCCCCTGAAATAAAGCAAAGATGGTCTTTCATCCCTACTTCTAAACAAAACATGCAGAAAAATATGTATCTGCCTGTTCATCATTCCATGAAATGGTCCTGTCTTTGCTTCATTCTCACTAGAAATGTGCAAAGTGGTTTTGTTCAGATATCTTGCAGGTATCCTTCTACTTCCTATTTCCCTCAGTTAAGGTCACACTTGCAATAATTACAGCTTTTCTGTTTGGTGAGATTTATAGACTGAATATATTGGTTGGATTTTCTGATTGATCCCTTTTTACTGGCCTTCTTGTCTTATCCTTACATCATCCTTTATATCTACACCCATTTTTACTGAAAATATTAACTGCCTGCAATCTCAGGTCAGTGATCTCATTTTTTGTGAGTGTTTCTACATTTTGCAAAAACCCCCAAACACTCAGAAGTCCATAATGCAACCTGTTAGATGGCACAGCATGCTCCAAGTCAGCATGATCCGTGTAAGGGTAGGGATGCCTTGCATCACTAAAAAACAGAGGAAGAATTGCTCAGGTCTCCAGGTCATTAGGTGTCAAACTCTCTTGTCAGTCTGGGTTCCTGAGGAGGGCATATTCCTACCATCAGAGAGGGAGTGGAGTTGCAGATTTCACACACATATGTCAAACGTATTTGAAACCAAACCAAACTTTCAGTAAGTTACCTTGCTTCTCTCTCTGGCTGCAGTTCCCATAGCCCAGATTCCCCACACTACACATTTCTTAGATCTATTATCCCACAGGCACTACCGGTGTCACTGATGGGCTTGGTCTTGTCCAGTGGTGGCTCCCTCTTGGAGCTGGTTGGCATTGACTCTGTGGCACATGGGGGAAGCTTCTGGCAGCTCCTCACAGAAGCCAGCCCTGTAGCTCCCCTGCTTCCCAAAGCTTGCTGTGCAAACCCAAGGCAGAGGCATATCACACACTCTGCTTCCCTGTAAGTGTGTTTGCAGCAGAGATCAGTTTTGATACAGGTTGTTTGCCCTGAAGGGTTTAAAATAGATATAAAGATAAAAGAGTAGAGGGGAGGAAAGAGAGAAGGAAAGCAGAGAGAAATCAATAATATCAATGTTCCTAGGAAGTGAACAGCTGATTCTGGTCAGATTTTCAGGAGGAATATGCTTGCTAACAAAATGCAGTCATACTGAATAGATTAGTTGTGACTGATCTCATGATAGTCCAATCTACTGTATTATGAATGAGATTTGCTGAATTACTTTACGGAAGGTTAGGGGGTGTTTTTTATCTTGGCACAACTTTTGCAAATTTCTGTATATAAATTGCTCCTTATGGGTCTGCTCGGACCATGGTTCAGTAATATAGTAAATGGCAAATATTAACATAGGTCTCTTAGCATGGCTTCAGAAACGCTGCAGAGAAATTCTGCTTGAGTGAGACAAGCTTGCATTTCTTTTTCAGCTTTCTTCAAAAAATAATGGTGGCTTTTCTGACAAGTGCAAGTGATGTAAAGCATGTATAAAATGAAGGATAAAAAATACTCTGAGGCATAGTTCACTTCAGATGTTCTGGCTAAGAAATGCGATTGTGTGCCTGTGTCTGTTCTAAATCAGGTTAGTACTGCTTGGTAATGTGACAGTGCAAAAGTCTGGTATTGGTGACTGTGGAACAGCACAGAATCATGTACAGAGAAGTACATGACTTCTCAGAGTCACCTGTGGAAAGCAATTGCAACAGAGATGAATATGCTCTCCCATGAAAATTCACAGCTTAATTATTGCAGAAGTTTCATAATTCAAATTACGTACAAGGAGTACGCTACAGAAGAACTTTTAGTTGCAAAGGTGTGGAACTTGGTCTCAAATGGCACACTAAAAGAATTTTTGAACATACTTAGAAAGCCAATACCCTGTGTTTTTAAGAATCCATAAAAAGGGTTTGAGGGTTTAGGCAGTTTGCCTAACACTAATTTGCCAATGGTTTTTTTCCCTAACATAAGTACTTCAAGGTACAAGTATTACCCATGAACATTTGTTTTTTGACATATTAAGGCTGTGAACGTCTTGCCAAGACATTGCAATGAATAGTCATGAGCAGTGCTCTACATCTAGCCTCAGAGAGAAAGGACATGTTAGGCATGTGGAATGAGTACTAAGAATCCTTGAAAGTGGAAACTGTCTTAATTTATGGTGGAAGCAAGTGTAAGTACAATCCATGGTATGACATGTGCAACTTTACTTATTGAAGCCAATGCTTGAGGAAGAGGAAGCACAAAACCTCTCTGTGTGAAATGGATAGAGCTTGCACTGCCTAATCAGTGTGGCTTATTTTCTATATCAGTACTTAAAGGTTCTACTCTTCCATAGCTTACCTGGGTACAATTTGCCCACTGATGTCACTGGAAGCATCTGTTTAAGTCTTGGTGTATATATGTTTTGGTACATTACTGAACACTCTGGCATAAATAAATTAATTTGTTTGAGTGGTGTGAGGGGAATGGGTAAAGGCTTCTATATAGGACTGCACCAAGAAGGGTTTTTATAACAATTAACACCAAATATTCACTAAAATGAAGCAAGAAGGTAGTAAGTCATCTGAGCAAAGGGGGCATACTGGAAGTCAGAGCTAGTTTTGCTCTGTCTTTTATCTTTTTGTCTTTTTTAACTACTCCCCTGTCATCTGAAAAGGCACAGGCAGAGAGTAGGAAAAGGTAAAAAAAAAAAGAAGCCCCAAAGCTTTAATAAAGCATTACATTTGACAGAACAGACAACTAGTGAAGAGAGGAGACATTTTTGGCAAAGTGACATTGAGAGCTTTCAGAGATGCTTGCTGTGTTCATGCTGGAGAAATTCTTTATGTGTGCAATAATCTAAAGCCATAGCCTAGAAGGTTTATTTCTCTATCACCTTTCCCCTTCCTGACACCTTAGTTCTCAACATATCTGAAAACCAGCAAAATGAGCTGTAAAGCCCTCAGCTGTTTTTCATACACTGGTGGTTAAATAGACAAATAAAGAATGTTTGGGGGTTTTTTGTTATTCTTGTTCTGTATTTTCCTCCTTTGTGTGGCTTTTAGAATTTGGTTGGTTGTGTTTCACTTGTTTCAAAGAAAAAGCTGTTTTACACCTTCAGAGTGCTGTTACCACCAGTAAGCATCGACAGTAATGGACTTCATGTATAATTCATGCAATCAAAACTTTGCAACTGTGCAAAATTGTGTACCCCACATCCTGTGCCTTCAAATCGGCTTCCATAAACTGTCAGAAGTTACAGCAGTGGGGCTCACTGAGTGGCCATAAGCTGAAACACTAATGAAGCTGCCTGAACAGCACCATAGAGAGCCATTTAATCAGCCTCTGTTTTTAATTTTGGTGGGCTGACAGGTGGCCAAAAGTACTGAAACACTGAAAGGAAAAAAAGAAAACCTGATTCAGTTATCTCTAAACAGAATAGGAAACACATAAAGAGATTTTTATCAAGGCTTTACTTTTGATGGCCAAAATTAAAGATTACTTTGAAAACACCTAAGCATTTATAGTATTAAATACTGAAAATATATTATCCAGTTTAATAATTATGGAATTAGATATGAATTACTGAAGTAAATTCCTTTGAGGCATTGTGACCAGGGAGGTGTGTTATCTCAAATTTACATATGCCTTTTTAAATTTTTTAAATACACATGCCTTTTTTTGATTTTTTAATAAGATTTAAAAATAGTATCAACAACCCAGCTCCCCAGATTGTACTTGTGCTCCTTTTCTTTCTTTCTTTCCCCACTAACATTGATTTGATCTAATCAATGGTTTTTTGAATTTAGGCAGAACTGACTGTGCTACCCCAAGAGACAAGAGTAGAAAGAGAGATTTGTTGAATCTAAATCCATTCCATTTTATTAAATATACCAACTGAAAACTCGGCTGCTGAAGTCATTGAATGCTTATTCTTGCCATTGAGCCCAGTGACTGTGGAACCTCACCCATGAGTTGAGCTCAAGCACAGTAAAAATGTGTAGAGACGATTTTGTTTTTCTGCCCACAGCTGGTAATGGGTGGCTTAGCTCCATACAATCTGAGCATACCTTCTCTTTCTTGAATATTCTTCACCACCTGATGACAAATATGTATGCTATCCCTACACATCTGTAATCTCTGCTTCTTCCTTTCAAAATTCCTGATACAGATATTACCCAGAGGTGTGAGACGTTAATTAAGTTTCTGTAAAAATACAACTGATTTTATAATTTTGAGGTGTCAGCATTCAGTGTTGCTGCAGAGTGGCCTCTAAATTTAAGACTTAGATAAAAGATGAATTACTTTTTTTGAATCACTTGTCAAGTTTTCTCCTTCTGTCATGTCCTCTCTTATTTGCTCAAACTATAAAGTTTCCAGCTTTTCAATCTTACATCTTGCATAGTTCCCTCTGTGCCTTTGTCATCCGTGATACTAAAGAAAGCATCTCCAGTTCATGTTACTGGGAATTATGATTGCTCTGAAGCTACTTTGCATGGAAAGTTCAATATAAACTAAAAATCTACAAATACTGGGCATCCAGACTACATTTTAATCTAGAGTGTGTTACACTAACTCTCCTGAAAGATAAAAAGGGTGTTTAGAATCCACTTAGCCAAGTGAACAGTGTCCACAAAAAAGTTTAGTAGTTTATCTTGTTTAAAAATTCATGGCAACAGTTTCCTCACTACTCCTGCAGATGTTCTTATACCTTAGTGGTGCCGTTGTCTTCCTCAACTTTCACCTCTTAACAGACGGATAGCTGCATTTCCTTTTCTTAAGCTTATGAATAGAACCAGTGTACGGCCTGTGTGGAGCGGAAATAGAAAAACCAAAGTAGTAACAGCATATAGGATGGTAATATGTTTGTGATCAGAAAAAGCCCCATAAAATCGTACTCAGAAGAAAATGAAAGTACAGAGGTACATTTCTGTCCATGGCTGCTCTTTATCCTTTCAAAACATGCCTGAATAAAACAGAAGCCTATTGCAAATCTAAGGTAGAAATGACAGATGTTTCTCTTGCAATTTTACATCCAAATCTCATGGGTGACAACTTTTAAACGCCCTTTGAGTGAAGTCAGTGAGACTTTGTCTGGTCTCTGATTTCATTCTTGCACTGGGTTAGTCATTCTCCTATTGTTGCTGCATCTGATTCAAAGAACCTATAAAACATAGAGTCATCTTTATTTCAAGTATATTTTAGCTCATGAACATTCCTAACAACCTTCTATATACAATGAACAAAAATGAGATCAATCCTGGCAATATTAAGCTGCATAAATAAGCTGAGTACACTGAACCAAGACACCACTGGGAAGTGTATAAACAGAAATAACTCAGGAATAATGCTTTAACTTCTGCTACTAACAATTGGCACAATGAGAAAACATGCAATGTACAAAACCGCCCCCTCGACATATTTATAAATAACATTGTTCACCTATTCCTAAAGAAATCAGTATACCTCCTATACAGACCCTGCTTTCAAACATAGTGGTCCAGAGTCTTGAAAATTTTGAGCTCTACATAAATTGCTTTTCCACTTTTTTTAATAGACTGCCTCATTAATTACATAAGACAGCGAACAACAGTTTTGTGTGAGCTGTTAATTAGATGGTGTTCATCTTGGTGCATAAGCTTCATGGAAGAATTTGTCAGACACTGCCCACTTTTCTTCTTTCTCCCAGCTTATTAGGTCCTGACTGTACATGAAATAGGTTACAGAAAATTTTGACGATTACAAGTACAGTCAAAATATAGCAAATGTAAAAAAAATTCATTGCCGGAATAACTTTAAATTTTCACCCATTTTCTTTGACATTTTCATCTTCAACTTTACCTTGTCAATTAAAGTTACTGTTACACAAAGGCTGTGTCTACAGTGATAGAACTAGGAGAATTTCCAGGATATATCAGCACCAGAACCAGAAGTACACTGACAACCCTGCACCTTGATGCTGTGTGATGAGTGTCTAAGAGAAGAAAGGAGCTGCAAAGTGCTCTGTGTTTCTTCTCTGTACAGTTTTGTTTCAGGCTGTCACTTGACTGAAATGAGATTGGAGACAAGATGAAAAAGCTTGAAGACATCTAGAACAGGATAGGAAATGCAACATTCTGTTCAGAAATGTCATGTAAGAAGAGTCTTGATTTCATAATTTGAATCCATAGAACTTTTGTTTGAAGGAATAGTAGAAAAAGACTTGAAAGCTACCAAACCGAAGAAAACAATCTAACTGCAAGTTGTTGAAATCATATATATTCTCTACCAAGGAAACTACAAAACTACTGCCTGTGTAGCAATACAACAAACAAACAAACCCCAGAACCAAACAAAAAACCCCCACCTAAAAACCAACACCCTGCATATTATGAGCTAGCCTGTAGATCTTGTGTTCCAAGTGTCTGCAGATCCAAGAGGTGGCAGCAATAGCCATTTGTACTGTCTGTGTCTTTTGTAAGTTGGCCAGACAAATTGAAGCTCCTCAAGGGCTTCATGATAGACTAAAGGCCATAAAGAACTGTGAGTTGTGGAGGCTGCACCAGCCTTCGCTGAGCCTTGTACTTGATGCAGGGGGCAGCCTAAGATTAACACCCTCTACCTTTGTAAGGCATTCAGTCTTATTACAAAACCCTGGCAGCTGTAAGACAGGATTGTGATTGCCAAACAACAGTACTGAGAAAGAGAAGCTGGTCCAGATTCTTTAGGACTCCTTAGTAATTTTTCACTGTGTATCTTTGTAATTTTTCCCACATTAATTTATAAAACTGATGTCTGAAGAAAAAGAAAACAAAAAAAACCTCATATCCTTCTGGTCATTAATTTTCTGACACATGGACAATTTTATAATTCATCTAGGCTTCTTTAGGCAAAGCATTAGAGAATTACAGTGTTTCAAACAAAATTTTACTTTCTTTCATTATTTCCATCTTGTCAGGGTAAGAGTTGTACATGATAGGATCTTTTGGATGGGTCCTGACATGTGACCAATGAAATTTATCTTCATCACCAACAGGTAGACTCTTCTGCAGTTCCAGATAAGCCAAGAGGCTTCTCATCCCTGGAAGGCTAAATATGCTTGCCTTTCTTGGTTCTGTAATACCATTAATTTTTGTTTCAAATACTGCTTTATGAAAGTGCATTTTCTCTGTAACTCCATTCAGAACCCATTTCTGGGTTCATCTCAGTTACAATTAGCTTATGTGTTTTACATGCCTTTACATTTTGTACTTCAGTTTGCAACCCTGTAACTGCTGGACACAGCTATGTTGGTACTGCAAGGAGAATGTTCTCATTCCCTGATTTTTCCAACCTACGACTTCCTGTATTGCTAATATTTTATTTCTTGCTCTAGAAATTGCCTTTTGTCAACTCAGTATATAAAAAGCATAAAATGAAACCAAATCCTGACCCAGAAACATGTGTCATAGTTTCATATGCGTGCACAGTCACTGATTTTACAAGACACACAAGGTTCCTGCATATTTGAAAACAGACCTGGCTTCTGTAGTACTTAGAAATAAGAAATCATTTGCTGTTTCCAAGTCTGTGCTTTTCTTTCCTTTTATCCATAAACTCGTATTTTCTATCACACCATCAGAATAAAGTTTGCAGAAGTCAAAAATACATTCCTGATTACCTACCAGAACAAGTCTCTCTTATGACACAACATTTTATACAAATTAGGATTTTCCTTAATTTTCTATTGCTAGAATATATTAAGCTTTAACGGACCCAAACAAGAATTAAATTGCAAAAAATTAGAGCTACTGTCATAATTTTATGGACTATTGAAGAAAAGAGTATGAAAAAAGTACATGGGGTAAAGGATGGCAGGGTTAGAGGGGGAGAAATTTTCAAAGATGTTTTATAGAAAATGTTCTGAAAATCGTAATTATAGATATACAGTGAGTTCTCAAATTATATCCAGTGGGATATTTTCAGTATAAATACAGCACAAATTCCTACATAAATGCTACTATTGCAATTGAGACAAATTTTATAAAAATTTCCTCTTTCTCCAGGTCAGACTATCATATTCTCTATGTCTTGCTTACCCCCAAAATATAAATTCTTCTAGAGATATCTATTCATAGAAAACAAAACACTTAAATATTTAGTTGAAAATGTTAAGGAAGAAGATGAAATAGAAGGATTTGTAAAGATGCACATACCTGTGAAAAAGTTTGTTCCTATCTCATTTAAATCACTGGAGCTTTGCAATTATCCCCAGTGTGTATAATAGGTTAATTCTTCTTTTCAAAGAAAGCATTATATACATTTACTAAACAGTGTGAATGCTTTTACAGGACTGAGGATTTTAAGGTCACTTGATGAGTCTTCATTCTATAAATTAATAAATATAATTTCTTCCATTATTTGTCATTCCTAGGAACAGCCTTTCTGAGAAGAAAAATTGTTTATTTTTTGTGTTGTAGGTTTGTAGTTTTTTTTTATTTCATTCATTGGAAGGACTACTTAATAGGGTGAGAAAGAACAAGAACTAAATTTGCATGACAGTTCAAAGGCTGCCCTTCTTCATCAAATGCTTTCAGCATTCAAAGGATTTCTAGAAAGTAACACTTCAGTAGTTGGAAAACAGACCACTTAATGTATATACCACAAAATAAACTTCAGTGGAAGCCTTGATGAATATTTAAATAATTACCCATTTGCCTTGAAATAAGTGACCCTGTAAAAATCATAAAGTATATCTATTTCTAATGCCCTGTAAAGTCTTGTTGGTTGGAAGGTTTTCTGATGCAATTGTAACTCCTAAACAAACAAACAAACAAACAAACATATAAGTTCTTATTTCCTTAAGAAATATAATGAAGAGCTGAGGAATTTTGGATATCATGTGTATCATGTCCTCCTGGGGCAGCTGTGTATGTGGCAAAATTTCCTAAAAGACTACTGTTTGCTAACATACACAGATAGAGATGTATGGATAGATGTTTATCTGATGGCTTTTTTGACTGCTTTCCAGAGTGGTTTCAAAGTGGACTTCCCCGCCTGTTCTAATTGTACTGGACAGTAGTGTCAACGGAGTCAAACAGCTTAAGTTGAGTCAAAAATAATTCAGAGTTGATCTGTGCAGGATCAACAAATGAAACAACAGGAAAGGTAAAAGATAAATGTATCGCTTACATGCTTGTGCACGTACTCCTTGCTTGAAAACCTCACATGCTACTACAGACAAAGAGCCTTATTTCATGAGAAGGTGAAGTACATTCAAGAAAAATATAAAGTTTGTGAAACATGGTATTTGTCTCCAGGTTATGTTTTTCCCTAGTGGCTGACGTGAGAGTGACTCCATCACATTTGTGTCATTTCAAGATGGATCTGTTGAAGTACAATATCCCTGGGACAACCTGGGACGCACCTGTAAGTGCAGAAGAGCTCATGTTAGCAGATGCAGATTATTTTGACTATCTCTGAAGATCTTTCAGTTGTGCATTACAATGCCAACATTTTTGCTGTGGAAGACAAATTTTGTGATTACTTTCTCTCATCTACCATTTCATTTTTAATCACTGAAATACCTGACTATCTAAGAGGATTTCCTAGAGTGGTTTCTCTAAATGAGAAGGAAAAGCAAGTTCCTGACTAAATGCGGATCATTATATTTTAAAATTACTCTATGCAATATTATCATTATAGACTGCTATTTATCCAGTCTCTTGGTGTCCTCTGAGTTCCACTGGAAATGACATTATTCTGTGTGTATAGATGCAAAAAACTTATAGTGTTGCTGTTTTAAATATCTGCAATCTTTCAATCATACATGTTCAACGTAAAACGTGTCATTCTAATACAGCATTTCGGTGACTCAGGCTGAAAATAGTAAATATATGACAGGAGATGAAGGATTTTAATTCCTTCTACATAATCTCCATCAAGTATTCAGGAATATCCTGAGGTGTTCTTATTCTGTAAATCATTGCTTTGCATTACTCTGATAACAAGGGGCAGCCGTGATTAACAAACTCATTTTTCATCAGTTGGATTACTCAAATACAACAGAGCTTTTATGTTCTCAAATATGCATATTTTTTAAATTACATTCTATGAAAAAAAATAGTGTTTATCACAGTTTATGGAGAAAAATAATGATTAACATCTGAACATTTGCATTTGAAACAAAGATTCTTTCATGAGGTAACATTTTCATGCCAAAAAGGTAACTTGGACTGAATATATTTATTACCTGTGTCATGCAATAATACAGTAAACATCAATAATTTTGATTACTAATGGGAAATCATTCCATAAGCCTCCTTCATCATTTCTGGATGAGCTCGCTATGTCTTGAGAAATCAGTGAGTCTGTAAATGATGTTATGGTGCAGTGGGAACACAGGTAATTTCATAATAACCTGCTTAACTTCGGTAAGAGCACATAATAGATACCAATTAGTCATATATCTGAATTTACTTCTACGGAGTAAGGTACTTTTCTACTACAATTCAAATGAAGAAAGAAAATGCATATTATATAAACATAAGTAGAAAAACCTATTAGAAGGACTCAGAGATGTTTATAAATAGCAAGCAGGGCTCTTTGTACAGCTCTCACACACACAAAAAAGTCCTGCTGTCACTAATATTGACCTTAACATTAAGTATTGCAAAAGTATGCAAAAAAATGGTGCTATTGAAAACTCCTGGTAATTCACATTCAACTTAACAGGTAGTGATTGTTCTTTTAAGAACGAGTCCAGAGAAAATGTCTGAACTTTATTGTTATTTCACCAATATAGCACACAGAAAATGTCATCTTCCTTGTTGCTTATTTAGATGAAAATATTATAATTTTTTTTACCATACACCTGTTAATACACACACACCAAACACATAAGGGTATTGATACACATTTTAATGACTTTTTTATGGCTTAGAAAAATTATCTTGAATGTGCAAAAGAAATGTTTTGAATGACATTACCTGTGTATTTTGTTTTCTGTTAGAAATAACATATTTTGCTCACTGTCTGAATGATATATAAAGAATAGCATGATAACAACACATAAATATAATTTTTTAAATAATGTCTGACTATTCAGTTTTTATTTTGTGGTGATCATTTCAAAAATTTGCCGTTATTATTTTCACTGAATTATTCCTTATCATCTGTTTCTGTGTAGAATAATACAAAGATTATATTCAGCTCCTACTGAAGTCCGTAAAAAATCCAAACTCACAGATTAACTGTATGGCTCCAGTAGACTGTGATATGAAGGACAAGAGATGAAAGATTATATGTGTAAAACATCATCACCAAGGTGATGAAAGGAGAATATAGGAGCTTGGAAAAAGAGTCTTTAATTCCTGAAAGGCCAGTTTAATAATATAAAATAGAATAAGATGGTGGCAAGTCCTTCTGAACCTGAAAAACAAGATAAAGGTGTTTTACTGGTGTTTTTATAGATTTTGAGATAGCTTGGGTATTTTTATAAGGTGTAAAACAAGGAAGAAAAATCACATGAAAACTTTGCTCCTGCAAGGGCTGTGTATGGGCTGCAGCTTCTTTCAGGGCACGTCCACCAGCCCTGGCATGGAGGCCTCCAGGAACGGCCGGCAGATAGATATCTGCTGCACCCTGATCCTCCATGGGCTGCAGTACAGAAACCCACGTCACCACGGCCTTTGCCACGGACTGCAGGGGAACCTCTGCTCCAGCGCCAGGGCCACCTCCTCCGTCTCCTTCAGGGGGATTTAGATCAAGACTCTAACTTTATCCTGTTTACCATTGTGTCCTGAAACTTTAACTGTGTGACTTAGAAAGGTGTGAAATTACTGCTACTGCAGATATAGGAAAGCTTAGAGTCACTGGGCAGGTTAGAGATAGTCGTTAGATCCAGAGGAGAAAGAGATTTTTCAGTCTTGCAAATCCTTTTTTTTTGTCCTACACAAAACTCCTTAATAAAAGCTTAAGGGTTTAAGAGCCAACCCCTCACCCCACAAAACTAGAAAAAGTTGTTGCAAATTTTATACATGCTATGATACTCTTTAACTTAATATATGCTTCTGTTTGCTTAGTCTTTAAGATGTAAATCTATTGAAAAATTTACATTATTTGTCTATTTATCTTAAATTGTATAAAAACGTGCTGTATATAATGAACTTGCTTCCAAAGTTGCATAATACAACAGAAAACAAAAAAGCTTGTGAAAAATTACAAGCTTTCCTCTAAAGAAATATCAAGCAAGAAGGCTAGAATTATAATAAATTATCTACCTGTCTCTGCTACTTGTAACTTGGAAAGCTGCAGTCTGTGTGGCAGAGCTGGAACCATATTGTGTTAAAATACAAGATTCAGAGTTTTCAGTTCTATTATCACACAAGCCTAGAATATCTGGTTGCAAAGTTCAGCTAATTGAGCAGTTATTGTCCAATAATACTGAATGCTTATATGCCCTATGTGTATTTGTTTTTTCATAGGCAACCTCCACATCACATATTCTTCTGGTAGCAGAAATACAACCTGAATCATTCAGTTCTACCTCATTTTATCCAAGTGGAAACATATTCAGATTTTTTTTGTCTCTAGATTTGTTCTTGTAGACCAAAAATACCTGGTTAGAGCTAAATCAATTTCTGTTTCATGTTGTCAGGTTACAATTACAATCAGCTTCCACAGTTGTCATATTTCAGTTTTGTATATTCTTTCAAATTTCATCTGCGACCACAGAACTGCTGAGTCCCACTCTTGCCCATTTATTCCTCAGAAATGGAGCACAGAATTGGTAGGCACTCTATTACGTGAAAAAGTGACAGTACTCAAAAGCATTAAAAACTGCCATCCTGCATCCTTTACAAATTCACTGTTTAAACTCCTTTTCAGAAGGAAGAAAACTGCTGTTATCTTTAGATAAAAAGGGAATCTCCTTGGTTGTTTACCTTGAACACAAAATCTTTCCAAATCAATTAGCAAAATATAAAAAGTAGTATCAGAAGAAAATTCAATGGCTCGGTTGGAAATGCCACGCATAAGCTGGCTCACTTTTAAACTCTCCCTCTGTTTGATTCTCACAAAGTATAATGTGAGAAAAATGAAGTCATTAAACTTTTAAGAATTTGACTTCACTTAAAAGATGTGATTTTAATTAGCAAATTAATTTAGTTTTTTTAAGTGTAATATCTACAGGAGGAGGGGAGGAGCAACCGGGTAATTAAACAAAAGTATTAGTATGATTTAAATTGTACTTCTTCACTAATTTTTCATGCTAACTAATGTCTTCATGTAGCAAGTCACTTCACCTGGATAAAGTGTTTTCTACCATAAATATTCTCTGTAGTTACTCTCTTCCCACTGTTGTATTTAATGCTCACCCTGAAGTTGAAAGATAGATTAAAGCAGAGATAAAAACAAAAACCCAAAAAAGAAAAAAGTTTAAAACCCGAGGATGAGATTCAACTCTTTATTAAGAAATGTAAATGCATTCATATACATATAGAACAAGAGAGCTCTTGAACTTGACAGTTCCTCAGCCCAATTGACGATTTTTGTTTGAGATGCAGGTGGCAGATATGAGTAGGCACTATGGGATTCCCACAGCTTTCTGAGGACTCATAATTTCAGAGTTAAACATAAAAGAACTTTGACTTACACCCATTGTCAATGAAGTCAGTGGAATTTAACTAACCAACTGCATCACAGAATGTCTCAAGTTGGAAAGGACATAGAGGAAAGGATCAACACTATTGTTTAAACAAGTTTCTAATCTTTTCTATGCCTTAGACACCATGGAAACATCTTAGTTTCCAACTCCCTCTCCCAAAGTGTGCAGATTTCCCACAGGACATGTGCTATGACTGACAGCTCTGAATGGCAGTAATAGAAATTTTAAGCAACTTAAACAGAAATAGAAACCAGTGCTTGGCAACTGAAATCTGGCCCAGGTATCTTTATTGTTATAAGATGATTGGTAAGCTCCGTTGACAGCTCTGACTAGATCTCTGTAGATCGTACAGGGACATTAAACACATAACACTCATGTAGACACTTCCATTTAGACACTCAGATTTAGGTGATAATCCTGAAATGAATTCAGGGCTTCTCTGAGATCAATGCCATTACGAATTTCTTGCCCAAACTAAAAAGAAAAATCAGTGTTTAACTATACTGCTTCCATTCCTTCATTTGACATGTTTTTAAACCACTGTTCAAGATCTAAGCAGAGACTTCTACAGCTTCTTAATTGGAATGATTCGTATTTTGAAGAAATAATAGTTTCCACACTTCATCATTTCATACATTCTCAAGTTTTAAAAAGTTGAAAAAATAAAGACCTTGGACCAATTTAAGAGAATCTTCACTGGAATTTGCTGCATGAAAACTCCAAGTAACACACCTTCTGTACTAATTCTTCACAAAAATCTGATAGGCTGCTTCTCCAGTGTATATGATCATTATAAGAAGAATGAGTAACACAGTTGCAATTTCTCTTTTCTATTTCTCCCTAGTAAGGTCCTCAACAATGTGGGATAAACTAAGAATTCACTATCTGTATCTGTAAACAAGCAGGTCTTATGCATAAGTACTCATGATCCAGGTTTGGCTGACAGGTGTGAGCATCTATCTGTCACAAAACTAATAAGGATAAAGACCAAGGCTCAACTACATAGGACTGAAACAGAGAAAATTATTTTGATATCTAAAATCTGTTCTGTTCAGCTGTTCTGCTCAGTTTCGGTGTTATGACTTTTCTCACTTCTGATGGTGTAAGAAGTCAAGTTCTGGCAGCCACAGACCACTGAAATATGTTTCACTCACAGTAGTCACCATGGCCAGATTAAGCATGTTATAAGCTATTCAGATACGTCTTTCAGTCAAACATAAAAAAGAAAGGAAGAAAGCTATCTTCAGTTTCTTACACCAATAGGGTATTCAGTGGCATAAAGAAAAAAAAAAAAAACGTAAAAAACCTATGAAGAAAACCCCAAATAAATGAACCAAAAAAACCCCCAAAATCCCACTGTAAAATGACATACTGAAATTTATAGATGCACAAAGACTTTAAAATCCTAAAACTTTACTGTTAACTTCCAAGGAAGGTGTTAGTTTCTCTATTAGAGACAGGGAGATTAACTGTTTAATTATCAGATATGCTGAGAAAGACTTGGTGCTATGGGGAATATGAGCCACTCCTGTGGCCCAGTCCTGGGAGTCTGTTGCTGGTAGGGTGTACCTGGCTACACCAGGGTGTTGAGCTGCATAAGGAACACCATGTCCAATGCTGAAATTCCCAGGTCATGGGTTGGATGAGGAGAAATTAAAGAGATTTCCAACAAGGGATATGAAGGCAGTGTTTAGGGCGCCATACCCTGGGAGGGTGCTGCAGCACTGGAACCGGTTGCCCCTCTTTTCTTGAAGGCTTGTTGGCCTGGGCTGAAAACAACAAAGGCTGAATCAGAAAGATGTTAGTGATAGTCTTGCTTTGAGTTGCACCCTGGACTAAAAAAAATTACAAGATTCCTTCCAAGCAGCATTTCTGTGCTTGCGTGAAAACATCAGATTAGTTTTTCCTGTTCCAGCTCCAGATATTTAAATGTTATGCTTTGATATTTTAGTATTTGTTTTCAAAAAATTAATTTGAACAAAGTAAAAATATTGAATAACTAATATTATATTGATCTATTTTAAACAAATATTGAATCTACTTTCTACAGAATAAAAATAACCCTCTTGAGAATATTATTTACATTTGCCAAAACTAAAATATGTTGGCATTTCTGGATAAAAATATTTTAGCTTCTAAATCTAAGACAACATGTGTTTTTGCTTTTGGTTGCAATGAAACTGAGTCTAGAATACTTACATAAACAATGAAATCTGACTTTTAAAAAAGGACTGGAATGAAAAGTGTGAGTTCCAGCTCCAAACACAGCTATTTTGGAAGGAAAGATTACTCTTCAACTGACACAAACCAGGCTGGCAACTGGAAGGATTTTGATTTACAGCAAACTAGTGCAAGTGCAAATTCTTTAAGACATAGAAAACCCAATATTTTATCTAAAAAAATCAGTATGCAGATATTTCATCTTGCATTAAAAAAACCCCCACAACTCAAACCAAACAAACCAAAACCCCACCAAATTTTGGACTCTCTGTGGACTACATTTAAATAGTACAATGATAAATTTTCCAACAATTTAAGAAAGATCTACTTTTAGTGTTAAAAAATGTACTGAGTTAACAAAGACAGCTTAAACAAAACTAAAGTTAAAACATGTGTCATGTCTCTTTATTAAAGCAGACATCTGAGAATGTATCATAGAACAACTCGCGTTGGAAGGGACTTTGAAAAATCATCTTGTCCAGCCTTTCATGGGAAATGGAGCCTTGATGACATTAGCACTCTGCTCAACTGGATCTTAAAAACCTCTAGCAAAGGAGACTTAACGCATCCCTGGAGATGTTGTTCCAGTGACTCATTGTTCTTACTGTAAAGAAATTCTTCCTAATATCTAGATGAAACCTCTCCCATTGTAACTTGTACCCCATGTTCCATATGTTCTCCATGTGGCTTCTTGGGAAAGGAGAGTCTCTATCCTCCTTGTAGAAACATTTTTAGTAAAGACTTAAAGAAAAAGGGACTACATCAGAAATAAGGAAAATATAAACAATCATATTAGAAAATGTAAGAGCACTGTCACAGTTGTACACGATCTTTTGCTTTTCTGTCTCACTGCTCTGCCATTTGGAAAGTGCCTTCTGAGCACAAAATAAATTTCCAGAAATTAGCTATTAAGTCATCAGTAAAGCACTTCACTAACAGGACAAATGTATCAGAAATTACATACCAATTTGATTTGTACAGTTTTGTTCAGTTCTGTACAGTTTCCAAAATGCACACAGGCCAAATATCTGTAAATTATCTGTGACAAATTAATACAGTTTTGAAAATAATTATTTTAAAAATAGCCTTCTGCTGTTGTGCATGAGAAAGACAAGTGAATAGAAAAGACCTGAATGTCTCCTTGAATGGAAACTCATGCAAAGCAGTCTTGATTGCCAGAAACACAATGAAACGGACAGGAAATAGTGGTGGCACCTAGTGTGGAACAGAACTTAGTGGAGAGAGGCACTGCCCGGCTCGGATGACCTAGATTTTCGGGGGGTTCTTTGGTCATTGTCTCTTGTTGTCTTGGGCTGGGGAAGGGAAATGGCAGCTGTGGGAGCCCCCTGCCAGCTCACTTTTGCCTGGGGAAACCTCGCTAGGTTCTCTCCTTGGGGAATATTTTTGTTTTATTGGTGGTAAATACCCTTTTTGTGGGTAAACTGTCCTCTCTTTTGTACAATCTTTTATTAATATCACTATGTTTATTGCAATTTTTTCAGCAGTATGTGACTTCACCTTATAATCTCTCTTAGTATTTTTTCCTCCACTATCAAAAGGGCGCAGCAGCTTGAGCGGCCTTAATTTCCCTGCTGAGTTTTAAAACTAGCACAACAGCAGGTTTGCATGCACTGGATACTCTTGAAGCCAGAACATCTTTCTGATTCTTCCCCTTGTAGAAGTGAGAATGTGCACTGAAAACATGAGTCACCAATACCAGACACAGCCCTTTCACTTAATAAATCTACAACTGAAGGAATAAATGTAGGCTTAGTGATTTTATATTTAATGATCTGCCTAATAAATTATACCAGCATTTACATCGACTTCACAGCAATGGTGTCTGAGAACTGAATCTTGTTTTATTTTCTGCTTTCAAGGATGTGGCAAGAGATTAACAAATAGTTGAATTACCTAATATTAGTAACATGCATCTATTAACTGCGCTTTGTAACCAAGGCATGTGAAATTGCCAAATGTTTCAGCAGCAGGCTAAGAAATGTATGAGCTCAAAATACTGTCATGCTAAATTGCCACGTGTACTTAGTAGCTAGAAATTTCATGTGTTTAAAATCTATCTCATAAAAAAGATTTCATAAAAATTTTACACTTTTGAGCAAGTAATTGTTAATTCCTCCATCCAGCAATAGTTCTGTTTCTTTACAGAGATGGACAACAAGATCCTCATCATGGCTTGTTATGCATTTTCTGTGGATAAAGGCAGGAGTTCTATAACTCCATTGGTATATGATAACTCATTAGCCATGTTAAATTGCTTGCTTTTAATCATCTAATAATGTGCACTTGTTCACCAACAGAATTTTATATGTAACTTATATAGAATTAAAGTAGAATTAAAGCTTAATCACCTGAAGAAATATGTTCAAACTCATTCAGCTTATTTCGAAATATACACAAGCACAAACACACATATACACATATACATATTGTTTTGTACACATTATAAGAAAGACATTGGTATACTGAAGTAGGTCTTGGGGAGGGCCAAAAAAATTGGTTGAGTGTTAGAGCATTAGATACATAATAGCAGCCTGAGAATCAGGATTGTTCAGCCTGAAAAAAATGCGTGCTAAGGAAAGGTCTTTTTGCTCCTCAGCTACCTCATACACCTACAATATAAATACATTGGGGTCAGATGCTCAGAAGTATGAAGCAATTGAAAAAGAGGCAAAAGCCATAAGGTGCAACAAGAGAAACACCAATGTAAGGGGAAAAAACCTCAAACTCAGCACTCATCACATATGGGTAGTCAAACACTGGAAAAGGTACCAAGAAAGATTCTAGAATCTCCACCCTTGGAAGTATTCAAAGCTCAGTTGAAGCAGGACCTGGAAAACCCCATCTACTCTGGCCCTGCTTTGAGCAGCAGCTTGCCCCAGAGAACTCCAGACGTCCCTTTCAACTCACATTATTCTAAGCTCAAATGATTATGTGTATATATAATTACTGATATCTGAGCAGCTCTCCTTCCTTTTTGTGTTTCCTTCCTTTTTGCCTTTTCTCTAGTTTTGGCTTAGATTTAAATTTGGGGAGAGATATCTTCACCCTTTCCTGTAATTTTTTTGTTTATTGATAAATTATTATATTAAACTAAGAGTCTACTGGTGGATATGACATAGATTCAAAGTTCAGAGACTTAGCTAAAGGATTTGCAACTAAAAACATAGCAACAACTTTTGTTGTCCTGAAATTTACCAGTCCAAATATTTAAGTAATGTTGTACAGCTAAGGGTATCACCTTTTCTTTTCTTTTACAACAATGGCAGAAATTTAACTCACAGTCATTAGCAAAATGCAAGTCAATGTCTTGTTTACACAAAGATTATTGTTTGAGTTAGTTTCTGAAAAGTAATGATGTGCTTAACACTTGGAAGAATTCCTCATCATTCTGGAAACTGTAGTGATACAATACTTCCAGTAAAATCAGGTTTAATAATCTGCTGCCACTTTCACACCACCTCCTTCTTCTTTCTGTAGTATGAGGTGTTTGGCAGCCCTATTGGATATACCGCATGGCAACCTGGCTCAGTGTTTAATGGAATAGAATGCAAAGCCCCAAGAGGGAATTCAGCTGGGGATAAACTGTGTCTTTGCATGTAACAGCTCGATGCTGTTCAATCTCACCACTTCTTCAATTAAAGAATGATTTTGTTAGGATTTGCCAGTGGCAGTGAGGCAGCTGGCAAACGTCTGTTACCTCTGGGTGCTTCCAAATATTGTATCTTGCAGCCCACGGGATATAAAAAATTGTGTGATTTGATATCATGTCTCAAAATACAGGCTCTGAAAGATGTTGGTTCTGAGACTATATCGAAATGTCAGACAATTAGGTTTTTCTGTTATGTGTGCAGAATAAGTCCCTTAAGTACCAAAAGATGTACTGATGAAAAATAGGGCCAGTACCCATGTGGCTGTGGCTCACAAATTACTAAACCTTCCTCTCTGTGTTGTTGTGGTAACTCAATCAAATAAAATCCGTCGAGCTGGACAAAATTGAAACACGTGCAGTAGAACATATGTATTGTGCTTTAACTTTCTGCACATATTGCCAACCATTTTACTGTTATTAATCATTTAATCTGGTTCTTCAATTGCTGGCTATTGACTCTGCCTCTTTGAATTTACAGATCTAATCTCCTAAGGAAAATGACTCCTTCAGGAACTTTAAACCTGAAAAACAATACCTATACTCTCTTCTACAGTGATCTCGAAAACATTTGTCTAGGAGCCTCTTTTCCTCTATGTACCTCCTCTATACCATTAGAATGAGTCTTGTGAGAGTTTGAAGTTTACTTATTTGTTACTAAATTCCTTATAAAGTCCTTGTTGATAGTTCTGACTGACATGGTAGTTCGTATATCCAAAATTTGGATAACTGGTGTCCTGGCTGTCATGGAAATAGATATTTGCCCTTTCTTATACCCTCAACTCTGCAATGACTGCACGTGGCTTTCTCTTGCCAATTCAAATGTAGATGAGACAAATCTGTGCACATAATCCCAGGGTCATTGTTTTGCAAACCCAAACTTTGTTATTTGATGAGTGTCACACTAAGATTATTAGACTCTACAGTCAAGTACCTGACCTCTGAACATGTCATGTAAAACCTCATTCTTCAGAGCAACTGTGTCATACACCAACATAAGAGGAATGTGCTTCCTTATTATGAAGTATTTGTCTTACCTCCTGACACATATGAATGGAATGACTTTTATAATTAACCCACTTCTTTATAATACGTCATTATTGGTTTCAGTGACAAAAATATTTCAGTTCTGCTACTCTTATTGATGAATATCCTTCACTGGCATCGGCCATTTACGCAATATCTTCGGCATTGTCCTTTTGACAGTAACATCCTACTTGTGAATTCTAAGGGTCCTCTTAATACAATCCTCTGCCCTGTAAACACGAAAGCTTTAATTTCTAAAATAAAGGGTTTGAGTGGTATTAATTTCAGCAGAGAGTGAAGTAGAGGCCATGCATTTTCTGAAGGAGGATCTGCATCTTGGCACTGGTGGTTGGCAGAAATGCAGAGAAGAGCCTGAGTTTTTTACAAGAAAATACAGGAGGTAAAGAAGTGGGAAGTCAAATTCAATTGTCACATAAGGTAAAAAACAAATAAATACCAGGATGTGTTTTAGCTACCCCACAATTTATCTATGCAAAAATCATTACAGTGAGTCATATCCTGTCTCAAAAAAACATTTTCAACTTAATGCAACAAGCTAGAGGATGTTGTTGGACATTGCAGCTCAGGCAGGGTAGTGGGAAAAGATGTGTGACTCTTCTTCCTATCCTAAATATCAAAAATAGGAAGTATGACCAACAGCAGCATAACATACAATAACCATAGCAAAGATCTCATCTTTGAAAGGAGAGTACACATTTGATGTCATGAACCTGGTCTATCTAAGAAAGGCTGAACTGTAAAAAAGACTGATCAGAAAAATTGGATGGAAAGTGATTTTCCAGGGACTTCTCTTTTAGTCATATGATTCTATATGTTCCCATTATGAATTATTGCAAAGATTTATGGGGATTAAACACACAAGTGAAGTGCAAAAAATGTGATCTTTTTGTACTGGAGTAGTTACTTATAGCTCATTTACACCAGGACCATTTGGACAGTGATATTTGATACTCACATTTCTATGCCTTGTAAAGAAATCACAGAAAACTCAGTTAATCTCTACCTGGGAAAGCTGACTGTTTCTCATTTGAAGGTAATCAGATAAATAGCTTATTAATGCAGAATTCTGGCTGGTGACAGTAGAGAGAATAAACCTGTTTCAAATAACAACTTTATGGCTAGTCCTGTTCCAAAGCACAAAAGTTTGTTTTAAACAACCTATTTATTGATAAGTACAGTGATTCTGCAATAGTGTTACATCCAAAAGCAGGAAAAAGAATATGAAAATACCAAAAGTATCAAGTCTTCCCTTGTGCAACTGGAGTCAAAGGGTGATTTATCATAGAGTTGCGTAAGAGCAGGAGCAGACAGACTTATAAAAAGTTCCTGTAACTTGTATGGAAGTGCTATGGGAGAAGCTTGCTTGAATGAACAACTTCATCTTTCAGTGTAACAACTAGAAATACAGGAAGTAATGGAAGATGCAGGTAGGGTTTCCTTAGCTGGAATCACTCCACAGCCTCTTTACAATACAAAAGTATAAACCTGTAATTTATTTAATTATCTGTCAGAACACTGATCCACAGTTGATACATAAAACACTATTTACCCCTGACGATTCTTTTCTCTCCATAAAAGGGTAAAATAAATGTGGGGAATGTTACAATCAAAGCATCTGCATTGATTTTTTGGAGCAGCTATGAATTTGTATTCAGAGAGAGGTGAATATAACATACTAAAGGTTTCTTCTAATGATTGACAGCCTTGAGGCAATTTTGGCCCCAAATCAGAAAGGTCAGCCACCACTACTTTATTGTTACGAATTATCTGTGCAGTGAGAATACACTTTGGTTCTCTCCATCTGCAACTCCCCTTTGCCATGGGAAGCACACAGACACAGGATCCAGCAGTGATCGCAGATAGGTGAGCCAGCTTGTGCATTGCTGCAATGCAGATTGTGTGCCAAATGAAGACAAGATCCCAAGTTCAGTGCCCTGTCTCTTGGGTATTTCTGCCTCCTTTTCAGTGTTTTAAAATTATGAGTAGCAGCAGATATGACCACGGCATGTAGTTCCTCTAGCTGTTCAATTAAGTGTAATCATCTGTGTTAATCATAAATTAAGGCCAGACAACAATCTCTTGCAGATGCCAGATCCTGAAGCACTTAGCCCTATTGGAAGGGTCAGTTGGAAGGTGGGCAAGACAATGATAATAAGAAGAATCTCGATAAATGGGAAAGAGATTATAAGTGAAAAATTTGGAAATTCTACCTCACTAAGAATTACAATAAGCATTCAGTATGTGAGTGTAACTTGAATGAACAGGCATATTCTAAGGAGTCCTTGTCAATATGTGATAAATTTAAAGTGCTTGAGTGGCATCATAAGGTGCCTATGAATGAAATACTAGAAGAAGAATTATGTGGGTTTAATTAAGAATAGAATTTGATAAAGAACTCCAGAGCACAAAAATACTCTTCTCAACAACCTTCCTTTCCTTGTAACCCCTGGCAGATTTCTAGTTTTCACTTCCAACTTTAAAAACATTCAGCATAGATCTAAGGTAGAAGCTGCATATTGACATGTACTTTTTTGAGATTTGCACTTTTTAGAGTGAATTTCCTATTATCACACCGTAAAATTAAGCCACTCAAAACATATTTAAAGACAAAGACTTCTATCCAACTAGGATGTAAAAAAGCTAGTGTCTATCACAAAATAATAAAAAATATTTTGGCTACATGGGTTTTGTGCTATTTCTTTTGCAAAGAAGGATATTATTATCAGATGTCTCAAAACATGATTTTACAGCTCAGCACATACAATAAAATAACACCTCTTTCCCCTAATTTCCCTCAAAAGCTCTGCTGCATGTAGCAAGCAGTTGGTTATTCTGAATTCACATCTAGCACCAGACCTGACACACTAAAAATACAGCTTATATATACAATAGCAAGTAAACAAGTTTTCTGTTTAAAAGACAAGCTATATGAAACAGAAATGCTAACAAAATCAAGGTTGGAAGATATCTGAGAATAAAATTCATATTTGATCAAGGTATGATTGTTGGGATTAGTCAGCTCTGGGAAAACAACAGGAAAATAACAAATCCTTCCTGTTGTAGCTCCTTCCTAAAGGACAGAGAGGCATATATTTCAGTTTAGAAACTGCAGTGAGCATCACAAACACTTGGGCACACGTTTAGCTTAATGATACATATTCTGTTGTAATACGCAGGAACTGTACCCTTTTGCTATATTTATGAAACTAATGGAAGCATGCCTTCTTCAGAAAGGGAGATTGTTTCTTGATTTCTGCTCTTTCCTCTGATTTTCCTGCCACAGAGCTGAGAAAGGGAACATGGCTTCTTTTTACATCTTATCATGAAAACTTCACACAAAGCTAACAATAGCACAGAAATTGCCTTAGCCTCTGTTACCTCTGCCAGAGAGTGAAAAATAAAGAGTAAACAAACCCTGTCTTGAGTCACTGGTTACTTAGAGTTTCAGTTCAGAGAGAGGTCTCTTATTACCTGACCTTGCCAGAAAGGGCCATTGGTAAGTGGATTCTAGAGATCATTCCACTCAGAGAAAGAAGTAGTTTCAAAGCACTAACTAAATTTACCATATACTCTATGATGAATGCACTTGAAAAAGGTCAAGAAAACAATGACAGTTTTATTGTTTTGTCTTATTTCTTTTTATTTCATCTGCTCTTTTATCTCCATATGGCGACCTTTCATAGAAATCTAAGGCATATTAACAAAAAAAAAAAAAAAAAGCCAGTAGTGAATTTAAACCTAAAATTTCCATGGGGCTTAAACTCCTTTTTTCGTGATGATTAGATCCCACTCCCCAAATGCTTAGCATGTTTTCCCTGACCCTTTTTTCTTTTACTTTTCTTTCTTTTTTCTTTTGTAAAAGTAGACCATAATTAAATTAGAGAGATGAGGCAGAAATTAAATGATATTTAGCAGAAAACTGATTTTCTCGGAATTGAGAAAATTTGTAAAAGTGAGAGTTTCACTATATTTATGATCATTTTTATACATACAAATTTAATATTGAGATTTTCTTGACTGGAGACACATGCCCATGCAGATAAATGCAAATACTAAAGGAAATTTATTTCATATCAACTGCCCTGAAACCCCTTTTTTCATAATTAAAGCATGTTCCCCTCATGAGAAGAATAATCATTCAGAGGCAGGTTTAAGTGTCCCCAGAGCACAAGTGTTTTTGCTTCTTGCATCAACTTGCTTTCTTTGTGTCTGGGGAAGAGACTACACCTCCCTTCCAGGCACGGCTGTTTCAATAAGACCATCAATGTGATTTATCCCTGGCCTCATAACTCCAGTCATTCTATTGCTGCACAGTGAAATATCACTCCTAGAAACTCTTCTAGCCACACTCTTCAGGCCTGTGGAATTTTAAGAGCTGATGAAGGATGGTGTTATTTGGCCTCCACGCTGCCTGTTTGCCAGATGTGTCTCCTCGTTAAAGTTCCCTTGGTACCTTTCTGGTCGAGGAAGACTGCTAATCCTTTTAGCTTGGTCAAATTCCACTTCATGGAGATCCATTCGGTCTATATCCACTCCCCTCCCCCACTTTAACAAGAATACCTGAGGGTTTTGCTAGTTTGTTTTTCTGTTCCTCGTATAAACAGTCACACAGGGTTCTTTCTTATTGTGATATTTTCTAATTCATCTGAAAATGCACAATATGCACCACAATAAGAAGGTAAGGGGAAAATGTTTGTGTAAGTGAATTCAAATTCAAGATTTTATTGTCTTGAAATTATCAGTTTGTAAAATATGTAGGGACTGAAATCACTGTGTAAACCTGGAATCATTATTTCGTTAAACAAAATCAATTTTCCTCTTCCCTAGAATATTGTTGGAATCCAAACAATTCTGTGTCTACTTCACCTTTGAGTTTTGTCTTTTATGTAATGCTTTTTGTTCAGTTTACATGAAATTTGACTACTATTCTTCTTCTCCTTTTTTTCTTTTTCTAAAGAATTTACAGGACAATTTCACACAAACTAACATGATCTTGATAATTCTGTAATCATGTTTGGCTATGGTTGCATATAAAACAGTGTTTAGTAGCAGTTCCAACATTGTATATTCCATCGATATTGATTCTTAAACCTTGTTATGATTGCTAAAGTATTGCATGTATTTCTTTAACGTCTGTGTAAATTGTATGATGAGCTTTATCATCAAGGAAACAATGTTGGGAGTGGGTTTGGGTGGATTTTTTTTATTTGGAGAAAGTCTTGAGAAGGATTACTTGCCTTTTATTGGTAATTTCTTTAAGTAAATGCTCTACATTTATAGTGTAAAGTTCACAATATCGTGACTTCTTTAGTTTTAATTTCTAAAAAACCCTTAATTCTAGCAATTTTGGAGAAAATACTGACAATACCTATTGTCAATATACACATACTACAATACATAATCTCATTAATGTTCAATTTCAACTCATGTATTATTACTTCTGGTTTAAAAATTAAGCCGTTCCAGAATAGAAGACTTACATCTTGTGGCTCCTTTATCCAAATAGCAGAGGTCAGGGCACGGAACTGGGACAAAAACCTGTTTACTCTTTGTCTCAATACAAGCATTGCATATTTTTGAAAGGGTGTTTTGGGAATGATAGTAAATAACATACACTGAAACAGAAGGGTGTGAATGTATCATGTAAGTAATGAGAAAGTGTTGCTGGAAGACAGCCTTGGCCACCTAAGGGTGCAGGAGGAGCAATAATTCCATGAAAATTTCCTGTGAAAATATCTGAAACTAGTGAAGTGAACCACTGCTTACTGTTGGCACCAAGGTTTCTTCATTAACTTTCCACAAAGCCTCATCTAAGATAGGCTAAGCCCAGAAAATCATGATTAATTTTTTTCTATGAATGCCTAAAAAAATGGAAAAAAAGCTTTCAGGGGAATTGAATTTATTGGCTACAAAAGATGTAAAAGAGAAAAAAAGGAATAAAAGTTAGCAATAAAGATAAGACAATTTTGGTAACACTGACTTTTTTATGTCCTTCCATATAATTATATAGACATTGAAAAAAATATTCACACAAATAATGAATACAGAGCAAGGGGCCTTTTTTTAAGTATGAATGTAAGTCTAAGATCCCATCTCATAACTCAAATTCATATGTAGACTGTACCTTTCTATCATGTAAGAGATTTCTGATTACACTAATTGCTCTTTCACACTGAATTTACATCCTCTAAGACCATATAATTTAAGGAGGAGAAAAACACATAGTTGGTTCTGCAGCTTGTGACTTTGGGATTTCATGCCCTGCCTGCTGGAGGCACATTTACATACAAAGGTTAAATCAGATGAAGCAGTCTAATACCAGTCTGACTGCAGTAATATTGGCAGTGATTCAAGATTTTGGTTACTCATGTAGTAAAATTCCTGTTCTGCTTTTCATTTGATTGACTTGTTTAACTTACTTTCACTTGATTGACTTATGCTGCTCTTTTCTAGTCCAGTAATTTAGACAATTAGTTTTATATTTCAAATGACCTTTATGTAAAGAAATAGTACCTGAATTTCTTATAGCATCTTACCTTTCTTAATATCAAGCTATTACTTAGTTTTTGAGGACAGCTTACAGTGCTAGCAAACTGATTCTTTTTACTCTATCTCACTATTAAAAATAAAAGAATGCAGTCTGCCCTGCTGAGTATCCTTTAAAATTTGCTTCAGTCTTTCACACAGGGAAAAAGGGACAAAAATTATAACAGAAAAGATTGAAACCTCTTACACACTCCAGACTCAGTAACCTTTGCGGAAGACTAGCAGTTAAGGATTTCATTTCACTACTTTAATATTAAAAGGTCTAGTTTTGCAAATCTTATGCATGTGTTCACCTTTTTATACTGACTTCATTATGTATAGAGGGGATCAGTAAAGAACTATTAGGAGCAAGTCCACTTTTATACGGAAAAGTTAAAAAATCCAAATAGAAACATCTCTATATTATAAGAAAAAAAGACTGGTTTTAAAAAGACAGCTTTTAAATATAATTGCTAGTAATTTTATATGAGCTTCTAGCAAAATATTTAGGGATTTTTAAAACATGTAATGTTTAAAATATGAAATCAACGAATGAAGGAGTATGGGCTAATTATTACTTGATTAATAAGAACTTATAAATGAAATACCAGCCCTTTCACCAAACACCTATGTATTTCCTTTCACTTGATTTTGCTTGCCATAATTTACTGTGTGTTTGCTTATACACAAATGAAAATGCAGCTTATTTTTATTTATAAATGCAAAACACTGTCCTTATATAATCTGATGACACCCACACCAGTCTGTACCTTACCTTTCCAATAGAGAATGGGCAATGTATGAACTAAAAAAATGGCCAGAGAGCTTCTGATTTACCTCAGTCTCCAGGTAATATGCAGTGGAACACCCAAATGAAATAAACAGTACTGCGAGTCAGCCTGAACTTTCAGCATTGTAGCAGAATATTGTTCTGACCCTTGATGAAGTGACTTGCACAAAATGGACATATTAGCTGAGAAGGTGAGATATCTTTATGCTTTAACTTATGGTGTGGAACACAAACTTCTTAATAGCAGTAGACACACCAGGAGTACAGTCTTGAGAGCTAATTTGATAGCTTAATATTGTGGAAAATGCATTACATGCAGTGAAATAGGTGTGATAGGAAAGGGAAGAGGAATAGAAAACTTTCTGCTGTGAAGTTGAAGGTAATGAGGCATAAAGATTTTCCTGTCACACAGTAGATTTTTTCTGCTCTCAGGCAGCACATTTTTCAATATACAGCATAATATTTTGTATATAAACTTTAATTTGTTAGAAGTGTCAGTGGTTTGAAGTGGAGGTGACCCTCCCCTATCTTTCCTGAGGTTAGTTCCTGAGGATGTCTTGAGAGGAGTCACTACAGTTCTCTTACACCTTGGTGTAATGCCTTTTGCCTTTAATTTCAAGTGGTCTGGCTTGTGGTACAGACCATTTATGGAAAAGATAAAGTTGCACACTCTTTGAGCTCATTTAAACGGAAGGGAAATTTTTATACTATTCACGGCTGGCACTGTTGTGTTAAGGTGACTGATGTGCCTACAGTTCACACTGAAAACAACTAAGTTTTGTAAACACACAGAAGGACCTATTATCTTCCCTGTAGAGAAGATTACCATAAAAGTTTAATAATTTGAAGTAAAACCCAGAATTTTATGGAACAAATAGTAGCTTACATTGATTTAGCTTAGTCAGGTCATCAAGCTTCTTAGGACAAACTCCTGGACCAAGCTTTCACTTTGGGTATAATGTCTCATTGCACTCCTTCTTTCTATAAATGAGCCTATGTGCACAAATTCTTCATTCTCAAAAGATGAGACACAGATACAATGTGGACCAACAGGATTTAAGATCTCATGTTCCTTAGTGTCTTTGAAGCATACCGGTATTTTATTTTTGTCTGGAACAGAACATCTAGAAGCAATGGCAACTGAGCATAGCTAGCAAGTAAATTGAGGCTTTGTTCTTTCTAAGGTTTCAAAAATTTGACTGAAGAAATCTCAGGCCCATACAATGTTACTACCATGTACATTCATTGATAACTCTGTGTCTCCTTTCCAAAATTATGATATTTAAAATTTCCTTCCTCATTCTATAGACTAGAAGAATTTCATCCATTTCTCTTCTTTCTTTCTTTCCCCCCATATAAACAGCTGGTGTGATAGAGGATATGAACTTGCCTGGATGATTAATTTATATTATACTGTACTTGAATAATGGATTAATAGAGTTTTCCTGGAAATAAAACAGGATATTTCACCACATTCCCTAACTAGTCTAATTTAATCTCTGGGCAGCTTGGATTGTATAGCCTTTGGCTCAGTTTAATTTCAGAAAGGCCCCGTAATATTCACAGAAAAATGTAAGTGCCAGTTCTGACTTATGATCTATACCTGCGATATAGACTTCTAAATCCTGTGTCAGTTCTAAAACAGATGGCTCACTCTTTTCACTCTTACTCCTTCCAACACTCATGCAGAACATTCATTTACTTGAATGATGAGCCTTCTGTAGTTCTTAAGGCTTAATTCTCTCTGGCTGTAGATTTTCAAGTTTAATGAAGAAATGGATCATAGTCAAGATAGATCCAGTTAGGAAGTTGCTAACTTTTTTCATCTGATGCAATAAGGTGAAAACCCTGTGATTCAGTGAGGGCAATTTTAGATGGAGAAAATAAATATTCTACATGGAGAAAACAATATGAAATAAACAGTCAAATGGTTCTTGCAATGGTTCAGTTGTTTCTATATCTGTTATCTTCTTTCAACATCTGTTACAAATGCTTGTTTGTGGTTGTTTAAAAAAATCAGCAGCAAGGGTATTGGTAAAAACCAGATTTAATATTACGCAAGAGCATCACAAAGTTCGTTGGCAAGATTC